>JARLTB010000109.1:1725000-2132500 GCA_030141615.1 Unio pictorum
GACAGCAAACATTATAAACACTGAGTAAAGCTAAAGTTATTGTGCAGAAACCCACAAAGTCATAGATGGTTGGATGAACAGATGTCATTACAATATACTCCTTCTGGTTGGTCTATCAAAATTGAATCAGATTGTTTTAAATGGCTTGCTGTTGGGGTAAGAAGAAGCCTGTTGATTTTGGGGTCAAATGGTCAAAGGCTAGAGTATCTTAGACTGAAAGTGTAATAATAATTGCTGCACAATAACACTAGTTCTGAATCACAAACCCAGGCTAAATGTTGTGAATGGCTGATAAAAGGTAAAGACAATTGCAGCTTTACAAAACACATTGGCTTCTGCACAAAAGATTCAGTTCAAAACATTGTACCTACACCAATGTTTGGGATCAAACATTCAAGGTCAAGGTCACTGTGACTGAAAGAAGAAAATGTTTTCTGCATAATAAATTTATTTTCAGACCATGTACATTGACCAAAGTTTGTGTAAGGCTTGCTCAAAGGTGAGAAAGAGACCTATCCATTTTGGGTCAAAAGGTCAAAGGTCAGTTTCAAAGTGAGTAAAAATTGGTTTTGCACAGTAATTTTCCTAGAATATGTTCCTTGACTAAACTTTGTTGATGGTTTGTTTCTAGGGCAACTTTATCAATATTGGTGTCCTAAGGTCAAGGACAAGACAAGTCTTAAGAGAAAATAATGGTTTCCAAATGGTTTAGTTGAAGACATCTGCGGAGTCAACCATGCTGTACTTGGGCTTTAACAAAGAGGATTATTAAACACAGGACAGGCATATAATTGATGGTATTCATGCTAAATTAGCTTAAATACAGAAGTCAAAATGATCAGATGAGAGGGAAGTGTTTATTCCATGACCACTATTTTAAAATACACTTACTCTAGAGTTATATGAACACTTATGTTATTGATGATGGTTCTTGAAGTTTTATTAGCAGCATGTGTAACAAGGGTTACCCATCAGTACTAAATAGCAAAGACATTTCCTTTCATAGTATATGTCTATTATAATCAGCTCATCCTCATTTATTTTCCTATTCCAAACCAAAAAAAAATTACTTAGAGGTTAAATTGTTGTCATGCTTCCCAAATGATGAAGTCTTGGTGCAAGAATATCTAGCTAGATATGTGGAGAAAAAAAGATGATCATAAAGAGATAAATATGGAAAATGACAGTTGATGACATTACAGCCATCAATGAAATTCTTGTAAGTTTTAATATTTATGTCATTCTTGCAAGTTTTCATTGGAAAAATGGAGGGAATCATTAATTTTCCATGGCTCAAATTTTGTTTTGTCCAATATCCAGATTGTGTTTTATCTAATGACCAGACTGTGCATTATCCAATACCCAGACTTTGTTTTGTCCAATACTGTGTGTTTTTTAATCCAATACCCTAATTGCATTTTGTCAAATACTCAGACTGTTCTTTTTTCAATACTTAGACTGGGTTTTGTTCAGTACTCAGACTGTGCTTTATTCAATACTCAGACTGTGCTTTGTGCAATACTCAGACTGGGTTTTGTTCAATACTCAAACTGTGCTTTGTGCAATACTCAGACTGTGCTTTGTTCAATACTCAGACTGGGTTTTGTTCAATACTCAAACTGTGCTTTGTGCAATACTCAGACTGTGCTTTGTTCAATACTCAGACTGGGTTTTGTTCAATACTCAAACTGTGCTTTGTGCAATATTGAGATTGTGCTTTGTTCAATACTCAGACTGGGTTTGTTTCACTGTATTACAATCAAACTTTTGTGAATTGAAGTTCACTTGAGAATATGGAGTACAACAAGTTTAGTTTGAGGGCACAGAGAGCCATCATTTAATTTAGGTAGAAAAAATAAATATTTAAGCAGTTGTAACATTAAGTCATGATGTATGCAGTAAAACATGGTTCAGAAAAGATATGTACTTTGTAATCAATCATCTTTTGTATGGTAGAATTTTGATGAAAAGCCCATTACATTTTTAAAGCAAGATTTAATGAAATAAATAAATTAATAAAATGGACTACCAGGTAGTTTAAGTAAATAATTAAAGCACAGTGAAAGCTAATTTACACAGGTAAGGAAAGGTATACATTTACACAAAGTTAAGTGTATACTACTTCAGAGGAATTTACTTTTGGACAAAACAAAATGTCCTCTTGCTACTCATTGCAAGTTTCCTTTCCATGTCGGATAGTCACATAAAGTTATTTCTCATTTTCAAAATTCTATTAATGGAAAGGTGTCCATTTGATTTAGATATCCACTGAAGCTACACTCTATGTTGCCCTTATATTATCTTTTTAAAAACTTATTTTTCTTCTTTTGATTTCCAGATTTATCCTTTAATAATATTGAGATGATAGAGGGTCTGGATAAATTAACCAGACTGGAAGACTTAACCCTGTACAACAACAGAATCAGCAAAATAGAAAATATGGACAAAATGACTAATTTACAGGTGTTTTCCATCGGAAACAATGACCTTAAGGATCTGGAAAATGTAAGTCTTTGAAGGTATACATCTCAGTTACTGTACTTGACATTAATCAGAACTTTACTTTTGTTCCTATATCTACATTTATTTATATCAATTAAACATGGTATATCTCTTTCATTTTGAGTCTGTTTAGGAACAAGAAATCCATTACTCTATATGAAATTATGATCAATTAGTGTACAATCATATTTCATATTAGTGTATAATCATATTTCATCCCCCTTCACATGGCCTTAAATCTCTGCCTGATTGTGTTGGTGTGTGTTTTCCATTGGTGAAAAGAAGTTTTCTCAGGGTGGAAATTGGCTCAGTACATTGAAAGTTACGACCCAGGCATCACATTTCATAGTACATTGAAAGTTATGACCCAGGCACCACATTTCATAGTACATTGAAAGTTATGACCCAGACATCACATTTCATAGTACATTGAAAGTTATGACCCAGGCACCACATTTCTTAGTACATTGAAAGTTATGACCCAGGGACCACATTTCATAGTACATTGAAAGTATTGACCCAGACATCACATTTCATAGTACATTGAAAGTTATGACCCAGGCACCACATTTCTTAGTACATTGAAAGTTATGACCCAGGGACCACATTTCATAGTACATTGAAAGTATTGACCCAGGCACCACATTTCAAAGTCCATGCTAAGGACTATTCTGGTGAAATAGCTGCTTCAATGCAAAGTCAGTTGCACATTTTCTCAAGTTGATGTCTTTATTCACACTCTTTTAGGGGTCATTCATTGCTTTATTCTAAGTGCACCATCAGCTCTTGTGTATCCTTCTGTTCAAAAAGTTTAAATGTAATTTCATGCTTTTTCTTATCAACTTTGTGGCAAAAACATTTCATCAAGATTGCTACCATAAATTTACATACTAAGCTTGAAAATGAGCGAAATTTCATCATGCATTTGGAAACCATTCGCAAGAAAATTATTTAAAAAAAATGGTTTATAGACAAGCCAGTAGTAAATGTAAACAAGATTTTTCTTCATATTTGATTCTGTAAATGTAGGGAGAGGTTACCAAGTTCTTTGCAAAAACAATTTATTCTGCAAATTCAGTGATTTAAACTAAGAAACAAAATGATTACATTTATCAAGTTCAATGAGAATTTCATTTGCTTTTTTATAATTTGACTTAAAGGTATAGTAAAACTGCTGTTTAACTGACTATATTGAAGATTAAACAATTTTATCTCTCTACTCTCACCTCTCCTTATTTTCCACCACCTTGCCCAGTTCTAGTGGTGGAGAGAAGTCAGTTTGGACACTGTATTTCCACCCTGTAACTCTACCACTTGATATGGCTCAAAATTCTAAAATAGTTTTTCAGATCTAGAGACTACATTGAATCACATCCCATGTCTCTGTCTGAAGTTATGTTGGATGAGGTTTTTTTTTAAAAAAAAGAAACAACTCCTGAAATTAATAAGCAGTTATATTTAATTATATTGATGCAGCAGTATCCACCTCCCACCCACTCCTCCCTAAGCTCCGTTCTCAGAGAAATGATTCTAAATTCTAAAACCATGTGTAAATTTACAGATTATCCTGAATCAGATTCCAAGCTTTCAAGTCTCTGTCTTGAATAATGTTTGCAATGTTGTATGACACTGTGAGCATGCATGAATGCATACACATGAAAGCAGTATCACATTAGTTTTGATTTTTGTTTAAAAAGGACTGAGACCTAAATACAAAGTAATTATATATCTATTGCTCTTTTTAAGTCAATGCATATTTACTGTATTACTTACTCTACATTTATGCATATTTTCAATACTTTTATGCATCTTTACAATACTTTATTGCATCTTTACTGTACTTTTATGCATATTTATGATTTAAAGCATCTTTACTGTACATTTATGCATCTTTACTGTACTTTTATGTATCTTTACTGTACTTTTATGTATATTTATGATTGTATGCATCTCTACTGTACTTTAATATATATATTTATGATTGTATGCATATTTACTGTACTTTTCTGCATATTTACAAGACTTTTTATGCATATTTACTGTACTTTTATATATCTCATGTTTTTACATTTTTATTGTAGTTGGTATATTTCAAATGTTTTAAGAAGCTGAAAATATTGAATCTTGATGAAAACCCATTTGTATTGCAGTTGGTATATTTGAGACGCTTTAAGAAGCTGAAAACATTGAATCTGAATGGAAATCCATTCTGCTCCCAGCCAGAGTACAGAATGTACGTAATAGCTTTTTTATCGAATGTTGAGTTTCTGGACTATAGGCTCATAGATCAACAGTCAGTGAGTATTCTCTATTTTGCATTTTTTGTATTCAAATTAGATAAATTTGCAGAAAAGTTTAAAGGCTATAATATTATACTTACTACTGTCAATAACAACATCTGAGTATCATTAAATTTAAGTGACACTGTGAATAATCAGATAATTGTTTTTGTTTTAGTAATTTCAATTATTATTTTATTGTCAGTGAAGTCTCAAAATACAATGTTAGCTTTTTTCAACAGTTTTCTCAAGTTGTCTCGTTCATTCTTTTCTTAGCAATGAAGTTAAGTTTTTCACCGGCATTAATGAATTTTTGTATTAAGAATTGAAAATTTATTGAACAACTGTGTTGGTGTGAATTGGAGGTTTCCATTTTCCCAATGCAATATTGTTTTTTTTTGTATTATTACTATAGCTTTTAATGAAATGTACGTATTTTGGATCATAATTTACTTTCTTCTCCCTCCTTATTTACTGAATTATGTCCCTTTCTCCATCCTTATTTACTGAATTATGTCCCTTTCTCCATTCTTAATCACTGAATTATGTCCCTTTTCTCCATCTTTATTTACTGAATTATGTCCCTTTCTCCATACTTATTTTCTGAATTATATCCCTTTCTTCATACTGATGTCAGTAAAATCATGAACAGACTGTTCCAGTTGGAGGTTTCTATAAATTGTTTCTTGTAAATATCACAACAAAGCCACTAAGGGACAAGGTTATACATTGTGTCTTTGCAAATATTTCTTAAAAATATACCAAATCTTTTTTATCTCCCATGTTTCTATTTTGCCATTTTGATGGAATTATGACCCCTTTTATAAATTCAGTGCTTTACTAAAATACTGGGGGTGAATCTTGTATATTTGTAGGTTTGTAATTTTTATACCATGATAAGGACAGATACCGGCTATTATAGCTTTATCCAGGTGGTAAGACAATTAAAGGGTGAAATGAAGGACTGGATTTCTATTCTAGTGTCAGATCTAGTGAGCAGATTTTAACACAACTTAGTACATCTATTTCTCTTAACCCAAGGAAGAACCCTTTGGATGTAGATCAATAATGCAATGGTAAAGGTCACTACTTACTAAAATACCCCACATTTTCCCTAGTCATTTATTTCTAAATGATAACAGAATTGAATTTAATTTTTTCAAAGTTGTTTGTTCGATTTAATCCCATTGGAATATTTAAACCCCTCTTAATCTGGGGGACAAATAGCATAAAGGCAAGGCCATTGTTACTAAAAATAGATTTTGCATATGCATTTCATTTCCAGATAACTTAAGTTCTGGACAGCTGAGTACAGAACCATATTCAAATATTCCACATTGCTTTAGAGAGAATCCTATTAATTTGGGGTCAGTAACTCCAAGGGTATAAGTTGCTGTCACACAAAATGATTCAGCCATTGCTTTTCGTTCTAGGAGAGTAAATTTAGCAATACACAATGCATATTGCATTGCCTTTTTCTCTGTTGCGGAGTGGTAAATTCATAAGTCACTGTTATTTCAAATATATTTGGCCATTGCATTTCATTCTAGGACAGTAACTTTATTAACAATGATACAATGCATTTTGTATAAAATATTGCATTGCTCAAGAAAGACCTCTGTTGATATTGTCTGGGGTGTGGTATCTTCAGAGTCAAGGTAACTGTAATTACAACTATATTTGGCCTTTGGATCTCACTCTGAACCAAAAGATCTTTTCAACCAGTTCAATGAAACATGCTACATATATTAAACCCTTTTACCAACAAAGACCCATTTTTATTTGGGAGTCAGTGGTTTAAGTTCAAGGTTATGATACATTAAGTTTGCCCTTGCATTTCAATACTGAATGTATGTCCAGTGGCATAAGTGGTTAGAACATCCACCTCAGATGTGGGAGGTCATGGGTTCAAACTGCAACTGAGTCATACCAAAGACTTACAAAAATTGTATTAGCAGCTGCCTTGCTTGGTGCTCAGCATTAAAAGCTTAGTGTTTGGACTGGTCAGCCTGGTGTCAGGATATTGTGCCTGGGTGGGACATATTATTTCATGTCTGCAGCATTATGCCTCAGTGTTAGACATCACTATAAACTGTCACTCTGCAGACATTGTAGCGATATGGCTGAAAGATTGTTAAAATGACACTCAACATCACACACACACACACACACACACACACACACACACACACACACACACACACACACACACACACACACACAGAGAATATCTCTATAAACAATTTCAAGGAAACAGTGCATGTTTCCTTTGAAAAATTGTCAAAAAAGAACACATTGATTTCAAAGTTGATAGTTGGAGGTCAAAGTCAGTTAGTAAAATTAGAGATCTAATCCTTGCATTTATTTCTGGACAAGCATTGTACATATATTGCCTAATGTTGGTAATGTACTTGTATTTTGTACAGTACTCATGATACTTCATGTAATCTTGGTTAAATTCTTGGAAACACTAACATATCAGACAATGATGCTATTGGAAATGTTAACATAGCAATCAATGAACTGTTGGAAACACTAACATAGCAGTCATTGATACTATAGGAAATACTTAAATTATACAGACAATGATACCATTGGAAATACAAACATAACAGTCAATAATACTATTGGAAACACTAACAGAGCAGTCAATGATACTATTGGAAACACTATCATAGCAAGTCAATGTAACTATTGGAAACACTATCATAGCAAGTCAATGTAACTATTGGAAACACTAGTGCAGACAATGCTACTATTGGAAACATTGTCACAGCAGTCAGTGATACTTGAAACTAACATAGCAGACAATGATACCACTGGAAACACTAACACAGCAGGAGATGAAAAAATTGGAACACTAACATTTCAGGCAGTGATACCATTGGAAATGCAAACATAGCAGGTGATAATACCATTGGAAACAGTAACATTGTGCAACCATTGGAAATACTAACATAGCAAGCAATGATACCATGAGAAACACTAATAGAGTGATACCTTTAAAAACACTATTGTAGCTGGCAATGATACCACTGGTGAATGTTATTTTTATCCTTGTGGTTTTTTTCCTCCAGAAAGATGCAGCATATGATAAGTACCAGATTCCAATTGAAGAGATGCTGCACAATGAGAAGCAGGCAGAGTTGAAGAAAGAGGATGAAGAAATGAGAGCTAAGCAGCTTGAATTGCATAGGGTATTAATTTTGTTAATAGAAATAGTTAAAGAAATTAGTTAGTAAATGCATGAAGATAAATATGAAGAAAGATAACAGATAGATTTGGCACAATTGTGCATGCTTTTGAACAATTACTGTATTGATCACCCTCTTTTGATGTCATCCCTTCTGCAATTGAATGATAGCTTCTCATGAGAGAGACAATGGTTTATATCATGATTTATAAATTGCCTTGCATTAATCTATAACTAATATCAATTAGTATTGTCTCATGATGCACAGATGTTAGAATGTGATTTGTTTCTAACTTCCTTTAGAACACTGCATGTGTTCATGTTGTTTTTCTTAATTCATATATGATCTGTGGACTTTAATTATAATAATTTTATTTTCTAGCAATCTTGACTTCAGTGGAAATTTTATCTGAGATTATTGATACTGTTGTGGAATGTTGGATGTGTTATGTAAAATCAGTTTGGTAAATATGTGTAGTACATGTACACTGCTTTGAATGTATTCATTCTTCATCATAATCATCATCATCAGTCTCTTGCCCTTGTGTGGCCATTGAGGCATTGTGCTGCTGAACATCTGACCAGTTCTCTCCACTTGTCTTGATCATGTGCCAATGCCTGTGTCTCCACAAAACTTTTCTGGTCCATTCTGTGATGGTGTCAGTTCAGTTTTTCTCTGTCTACCTCTCCTTCTGCCACCCTGGACACTGTCCTGCAGGACTGTTGTGGATAGACTGATGGCTTTAGTGACATGGCCATACCATTTCAGCTTTCTCTTTTTGACGGTGGTGAGGAAGGCATCATATTGGCCTACTTTGCACCTGATGGTGTTACGCACTTCTTCATTGTCCATGTAAGAGATGCCAAGGATGGTTCTATAGCATCTCATTTCAAGTGCCTGGATTCTTTATTGTGATTTTGCTGTCAGGGTCCAGGTCTAACATGAATATAAAAAGACTGAGATGACTAGTGCTCTCAATAGTCCAATTTTAGTTTTCAGACAGATATTCTTGTCTCTTCTGATGGGTCTTAGCTTTGACATAGCTGCCATTGTTTCTGCTGCTCGTGACAAAATGTCTGCTCTTGATCCCTCTTCAGTGATTATGGAACCAAGATATTTAAACTTGCTCACTGTTTCCGGTTCCTTTCCTCTGACTTTAATCTTGGCTAAGATTTGTTAGCCACTATTTGTCATCAGCTTTGTCTTCTCAGCACCTAACTCCATGTCAGATCTGGAAGATGTTTCATCCAGGTTCTTCACTAAGGTGGCAAGTTCATCTTTACTGCCTGCAAGCCCATCAATGTCATCTGCAAAGCAGAGGATGGTGATGTTACACCCTCCAATGCTGACTGTCCCACAATGGTTTCCAGGGCTTCGCTCATGATGCACTCTAAGTAGATGTTGAAAAGCATCAGTGACAGGAGACAGCATTGATGTACTCTGACTGTTGTCTGGAACCAGTCCCCCACAGAACCTTGGGCAATTATGGCACTGGTTGCTTTAGCATACAGCTGCTTGATGGTATTGCTTAACTTTTGAGCCATGTTGTACTTCTTCCTTGTGGCCTACAATGTCTCATGCCACACTCTGTCCAATGCCTTTTTGAAATCTAAGAACATATGATAGATGTCTTGTTGATGTAGCAAGTACTTTTCACACAGAACCCTGAGATTGAATATTTGTTTTGTTGTGATTCTTCTACTCCATAACCCTGCCTGTTCTTTAGTGATTAATTTCTTCTGCTTGTGGCTTCAATCTGTTCAAGATGATCTTCAGCATCACCTTACTAGCATGGCTGATCAAAATGATAAGTTCTATAATTTTGGAACAGCTGGAGATTGCCTTTTTTGGGGAGTGTTATTGTCAGTGACTGGGATCCACTGTGTTGGCGATTCACCTGACAAGGAAATGGGAGCTAAGTGCCCTCCCAAGGGCACACCAAGGCAGCCAGCTTGGGTAACATTTCTTGGATTATGAATCCAACATTACTAACTGAACTACCACAGCTTTCTGTCTGTCATGACAAACCAACATTTCGATCATATTCATCAGATAATGTTTAACAAAAGTATAATTTCATACCGTTTTTATGCCAGATAAAACTATGTAATTTAAGGTGTGATTTTTGAATTTTTCTATACATGTCGAACTATATTTCAGAATGCATATGTAGAGGGAATGGATGGTCCAAGTTTGTTTGACATGATGTATTCAGATGATGCAGAAGGAAACAGACTCAAGGAGATGCCAGGTGTAGATGAACTGATTCTCACATATCCTTGTGTTTTGTGTACCATTGTGTTTTATACCATATTTACACAGTAGATCCTGATATACCATAATACTATAAGATGATATCTGTGTGGCTTGCTTGAAATCATTGATACAATGAAAAGCTTAGACACTGATCTGCCTTCGTATTACTTAATAGCAGATATGGATGCAATATTTACTATTGAACTAGCATTGAATGCTAAAATATGGAATATGTATTCCTAGGACTGGAATTCACAAAGAATCATAAGTTTCCAATTCAGCTTTTTGTGAATCAGATTTCTAATCAAGATTGAGCCAATAAAATTTGCAAAAATTATTTAAAAGAGTGCAGCATTTATTTTGATAAGCTTTTTAGGTATTCATTGTGAGGGATAAGTTATATCTAATCTCAATCTCAGATTTTATTTTTTTAATAAATGAAGACCATATAGCAACCAAATTCTCTGCCTTCAAGATAATATTATCAGCTGTAATTATCAATATTTTATTGTTGTCAAGCTGACCAGAGATAAGTAGAGACAATTGTAACCTTTGACAAAGATGAAGCACACCAGCTTCTCCATTCTGTAGTCACAGGCTTGATTCTTGGTTCCAACTTATTTAAGATTTTGTGGCAACTCTTTATGAGAGTAAATAATTTTGTTTTCTTTCTTCAGTTTCTCCATCTCATTAGCCACTTCTTATCACCACTAAAGCTTTTGCAAAGTAGTGAAAGCATATAGGTCATACTGACTTAATTTTCATTGAAATGTGTAGTATTCTTTGTGATGTATTATCATACAAAGCTACAAGATTCTTGATTCTTGATATAATAGCATCTGAGAAAAAAAAGCTATACAAAAATGTTTGCCCAGGTCAGTGTGGAGGAAAATAAGCAAACACCCAGACCTCCATTGTTGATGCTATAAACTTAGACAGACATTCTCAATCCATAAGCCAGCTGTTTTGCAATCAAGCTAAATATAGAAAAAAATAAAATTATAACATATTTTTTGCTTCTCAACAATTTAATGCTTGCATTGTGCTGAATATCGGCTGTTATTATGATTGTAAAATGAGTTGCCATTGTATTTTTATATATATGTGTGTGTGTGTGTGTGTGTGTGTGAATTCTTAATAGCTTCAGGTAATCACACTTTTAATTACACTTAGGACTTGATTACATTTTTCATCCCTTCCTACGATTTTTTTTCTTCTTCTGAAAATGGCTACTGATGTATATTAGCTTAATGTAACTACATACAATGATGCCTCAGTTTGGTACATACCTTCATAAATTTCAGTATCTTTATTTCTATATTTATGGTATGTCTATCAGGGATTTTGCTTGTTTGCTTTGGATTTTTATTTCAAGTTGTCCTTTCAGAGGCAGAATTTTGTTTGATTTATTTTTAAATGAAATCTCTTTGTGTGACTCAACTGTTTTTATTTACCTTAACACTTTGTTACATTTAAAGAGAAATTTGTAGCCATCTGTCACCAGATGTTTGCATTTGGTCTTCAAGAGAATGAAAAACGTCAGGAAGAAGTGGCACAGTTCTGGGAATGTGTGGAGGAGGCCAAACTTGAAAACAAAGAAATGGGAATGAAAACCATAGCTGATTTTATGGTATACAAAAAGAAGGTACAGTATATTTTCAAAAGAAATGGGAATGAAAACCATAGCTGATTTTATTGTATACAAAAAGAAGGTACAATATATTTTCATATGCAAGTCAGATTCATCGGCAAACTGCACATACGCAGATACATCACTGCATAATGTCCCTGTGGACCTGGGTCTGTGTACTCTGGTTAGATTGGTCAGAAGAACAAACAACATAGGCCCTGACCTGCCAGTGCAGTATCTGACATCAAATCAAGGTCTATGTTGTTTGCAGATGGACTTCAGTTATATGCGAGTAACTGTGGTATGACCTAAAGGGATTAGTTTAAGTGAAATGAATGCCGTTTTATGAAAAACGTGGAACCAGATCTACTGTTGCACAAAGCTAGCAGATCAGTGCAGAGATATTTGCTTAAAATCATAATTCCTGATTATAAAAAGTGTAAACCTTGATTTCATAGTCAATTGTACAATGTTAGTCTGTGTCTACAATATTCACAGGACATGTGCCATGTAAAAGAAAATACTTGCCAATTTTTACAGATCTCTTTTTAGTAAGAGGTAAGATCATATGGGTACTTAAATTCCACACAGTTCCACACATTTGTGTACTATATTATACTATGGGTATTAAAATTCCACACATTTGTGTACTATAATAAATGATGGGTATTTGAATTCTGCACATTTGTATAATATTATGAACTATTGGTATTTGAATTCCACACATTTGTGTAAAATAATAAATTACAGGTATTTAAATTCTACACATTTGTGTACTACAGTTGACTCCACTTAACTGCACATCGGTTAACTGCACACTCCGGATAACTGCACGTAATCACGCTGGTCCCAATTTTTCCCAATGCTTAAAAATGTACTGTACCATACTCCGGTTAACTGCACACTCTGGTTAACTGCACGGTCTCGTGATGGGCCCGAGGGTGTGCAGTTAACCGGAGTTGACTGTATTATAAACTATGGGTGTTCCAATTCCACACAGTTGTAGATTATTATAAACTATGGGTATTCCAATTCCACAAATTTGTGGATTATTATAAACAATGGGTGTTTAAATTCCACAAATTCGTGTACTATTATTAGTTATGGGTATTTATATTCCACACATTTGTGTACTATAATAAAATATGAATACTCAAATTCAATACATTTTGTGTGCTATAAAAAAAGACTATGGGTGTTTAAATTCCAGATATTTGTGTACTATAATAAATTATGGGTATTTAATTCCATACACTTGTTTTTTTTTAACAAACTTTGGATTTTCAAATTCCACCTATTTGTCTACTATGGTGGTTCCTTACTATATTCTTTGGCTTCATAGAAAAAGTTTTGTTATTTTAGATTGTGAAATAGCAAAGAATATGATCTAAATTTTATACATGTAGTAACATTATTTTTATGAGAAAAGTATTATTTTCAATACCAATTAACATGCAACCTACATTGCTAATTAATTTGAGTATGAAAATCAACATGCAGAACTACTGTTGAATTTGGCAGGGGTCTTGTCAAAATGGAATATGACATGTCTCTCAGATTTGTAAATTACAACTAAATATTTAAAGTTCCTTTCTTCTCAGGGTAAAAACTGCATAATCTCAGATCAGAAATCTTTTGCATGCATCATTATTTTAGAATATCATTGTTATGTCTGATGGAATTGTTTATTCATTCATAGTTTTCCTTCTAACCATATGGTAGTACATTTGCATATTAACAACATGCACAAGAAAATTTAGATTAAATACCTTTATTTGCTTATATATATCCACCATCTACATTTTTCAAAATGTATTAGATTGGACCCTATGCTCAATGTAGAGTACTTGCATAGGGTCCAATCAAATACATTTTGAAAATGTAGATGGTGGATATATATGCAGATAAAGGTATTTAGTCTAAAACATTTACCAGAATTTTGTAAAAGTGGTGGAGGGGCTTATCATTAGATTACATATGTATGTATGTAGGTAGGTATGTGTTAATATATGTACTTATTCCAGGCCTTCCAAGAGCTAGGCCAGATCAGTGACTCAACTCTGCTAGACACAAAGGTCAAGGAGTTCAATGCCCAGGTGTCTGAGTTGTGGGACAAACTGATGGGACTCGAGTTACAGCTTGTAGACCAACTGGAGGTAAGTCTGTTTCCTGTTATTCCCTCCTGCACCAAACAAAATTGTAATAAAACTGAACAAAAATGGGAAGAATTAAAACCAGCATTGGATCACCAGTGATAAAACTGCATAGTATATATGTTGAAATATGCTGCCTTTTTATTCTCAATAATTTTCTAATCAGTGGTAACCATAGCGAATAGAGCCCAATACCTCATAGGAAAAAATATGTTCTGAGTACAAAAAACAATGAATTTTAAGAATGGAGTGCGTGAAATTATTTATTACCAGAAAGATTTAATCTATTGTTGGCTGACATATTGTCTGACCAAATTTAATAGACAGCAAGCCAAGATACATTATTTCCAATTTTGTACAAATAATGGCAATCCATCATCAAATATGGCTAGCATTACTGGAGAATTAGCCATATTATAAAGATGGACATTTAATACAGCCATGGAGAATTAGCCATATTTTAAAGATGGACATTTAACACAGCCATGAAGAATTAGCCATGATTTTAAAGATGGACATTTAATACAGCCATGGAGAATTAGCCATGATTTTAAAGATGGACATTTAATACAGCCATGGAGAATTAGCCATGATTTTAAAGATGGACATTTAATACAGCCATGGAGAATTAGCCACAAGATGGACATTTAATACAGCCATGGTGAATTAGCCTTAACATGGACATTTAATACAGCCATGGAGAATTAGCCATGATTTAAAAAAAAGACATTTAATACAGTCATGTAGAATTAGCCACGATTTTAAAGATGGACATTTAATACAGCCATGTAGAATTAGCCACAAGATGGACATTTAATACAGCCATGGTGAATTAGCTATATTTTAAAGATTGACATTTAATACAGCCATGGGGAATTAGCCATATTTTAAAGATGGGCATTTAATACAGCCATGTATAGAATTAGCTTTAAGATGGACATTTAATACAGCCATGAAGAATTAGCCATAAAATGGACATTTAATACAGCCATGGAAAATTAGCCATGATTTTAAAGATGGACATTTAATACAGCCATGTAGAATTAGCCATAAAATGGACATTTAATACAGCCATGGAGAATTAACCACGATTTAAAGATGGACATTTAATACAGCCATGGAAAATTAGCCATGATTTTAAAGATGGACATTTAGTACAGCCATGTAGAATTAGCCATGATTTTAAAGATGAACATTTAATACAGCCATCGAAAATTAGCAATAATTTTAAAGATGGACATTTAATACAGCCATGAAAAATTAGCCATCATTTTAAAGATGGACATTTAATACAGCCATGGAAAATTAGCCATCATTTTAAAGATGGACATTTAGTACAGCCATGTAGAATTAGCCACGATTTTAAAGATGGACATTTAATACAGCCATGATTTTAAAGATGGACATTTAATACAGCCATGAAAAATTAGCCATCATTTTAAAGATGGACATTTAATACAGCCATGGAAAATTAGCCATCATTTTAAAGATGGACATTTAGTACAGCCATGGAAAATTAGCCTTAAGATGGAAATTTAATACAGCCATGAAAAATAGCCATAATTTTAAAGATGGACATTTAATACAGCCATGGAAAATTAACCATCATTTTAAAGATGGACATTTAATACAGCCATGAAAAATTAGCCATAATTTTAAACATGGACATTTAATACAGCCATGGAAAATTAGCCATCATTTTAAAGATGGACATTTAATACAGCCATGGAAAATTAGCCATAATTTTAAAGATGGACATTTAATACAGCCATGATTTTAAAGATGGACATTTAATACAGCTATGATTTTCAAGATGGATATTTAATGCAAGAATATACAGTTGATAGGGATATATCATCAAATAAAGAAAGCATCTTGGGATAAAGGCCCTTCAAGAATATACAGTTGATAGGGATATATCATCAAATAAAGAAAGCAACTTGGGATAAAGGCCCTTTAAGAATGTACAGTTGATAGAGATATATCATTAAATAAAGAAAGCAACTTGGGATAAAGGCCCTTCAAGAATGTACAGTTGATAGGGATATATCATCAAATAAAGAAAGCAACTTGGGATAAAGGCCCTTTAAGAATGTACAGGTGATAGAGATATATCATCAAATAAAGAAAGCAACTTGGGATAAAGGCCCTTTAAGAATGTACAGTTGATAGAGATATATCATCAAATAAAGAAAAAACTTGAGATAAAGTCCCTTTAAGAATGTACAGTTGATAGGGATATATCATCAAAAAAGCAACTTGGGATAAAGGCCCTTCAAGAATGTACAGTTGATAGGGATATATCATCAAATAAAGAAAGCGACATGGGAGAAAGGCCTTTTAAGAATGTACAGTTGATAGGGTTATATCATCAAATAAAGAAAGCAACTTGGGATAAAGGCCCTTAAGGAATGTACAGTTGATAGAGATATATCATTAAATAAAGAAAAAACTTGGGATAAAGGCCCTTTAAGAATGTACAGTTGATAGGGATATATCATCAAATAAAGAAAGCAACTTGGCATAAAGGCCCTTCAAGAATGTACAGTTGATAGAGATATATCATTAAATAAAGAAAGCAACTTGGCATAAAGGCCCTTTAAGAATGTACAGTTGATAGAGATATATCTTCAAATAAAGAAAGCAACTTGGGATAAAGGCCCTTTAAGAATGTATAGTTGATAGAGATATATCATTAAATAAAGAAAGCAACTTGGGATAAAGGCCCTTTAAGAATGTATAGTTGATAGAGATATATCATTAAATAAAGAAAGCAACTTGGGATAAAGGCCCTTTAAGAATGTACAGTTGATAGGGATATATCATTAAATAAATAAAGAAACTTGAGATAAAGGCCCTTCAAGAATATACAGTTGATAGGGATATATCATCAAATAAAGAAAGCAACTTGGGATAAAGGCCCTTTAAGAATGTATAGTTGATAGAGATATATCATTAAATAAAGAAAGCAACTTGGGATAAAGGCCCTTCAAGAATGTACAGTTGATAGGGATATATCATCAAATAAAGAAAAAACTTGAGATAAAGGCCCTTCAAGAATGTACAGTTGATAGAGATATATCATTAAATAAAGAAAGCAACTTGGCATAAAGGCCCTTTAAGAATGTACAGTTGATAGGAATACATCATTAAGAAAGCAACTTGGCATAAAGGCTCTTCAAGAATGTACAGTTGATAGGGATATATCATCAGATAAAGAAAGTAACTTGGGATAAAGGTCCTTCAAGAATGTACAGTTGATGAGTTGATGAGGATTGATCAAGTAAATTAATTGTTACTTAAAAAAGAAATATATTTAAATGTCGACATGCATCATATTGATCCAAATCTTTTGGTGAATTGTTCTTGCAGTGGCTGTATAGGCAAATGTCAGCCAGGTAACTAAATTTTCTGATGTAATACAATCTTTTTTTTTTAGGAGGTGATTAAAGATTATGAGAGAAACATGGCTGATATGGTATCAACCTTCTTGGAGAACATTCAGGGTTTCCTGTCTCAGTGTCGTGACCTTGAGAACATCCACCATGAGAGAATGATGGAGCTTTCAATAATTACACTTGAAAAAGTCATCAAAAATGAGCTGGATGAGGAAATATCAGAGGATTTAAGAATGGTAAGTTTTTCTAGCTGTTTA
The DNA here is from genome assembly GCA_030141615.1 of Unio pictorum. Classification (NCBI taxonomy): domain Eukaryota; kingdom Metazoa; phylum Mollusca; class Bivalvia; order Unionida; family Unionidae; genus Unio; species Unio pictorum. Next base: position 1,742,670 of record JARLTB010000109.1, read on the forward strand.
AGATTAAATTTCGATGTAGTGATGTTAAAAGAACTATCTCAGGTATCATCTCAATGTAACTGAATGAGTGATATGCACTTTTCTGATGAGAGTCATGGTAATTCAGGTGACAGACTCACCATAATTGGGTTGTGGCTTCTGATCCTGTCCAGACCAGGTTGCATTTTACACTCAATTGTTTAGGGACTAATTAGTATTGACCAGCAAGGTTGGCTGCTGTGATGACCCTTTGGCATTGCATTTTACCTGCATTGCGTTGAGACTAAATAGTCTTTTATGTTTGGATGTGATGCTGAAGAAATTAATCAACAAACTGAAGAAAAAACTTTTCAGACTCTCATAAGTCAAGTTTACATTGAACCCAAGTTTATACTTCACTGCTTATGATTAATTTTAAAACAGTCTCATTATCACACATCTACCACTCAATCCTTGCTGGCTTGAAATCAGGCTTAAACATTTAAGATAATGATGTTGCACAGTTGCCCATTTCAGCCAAGTAGCAACTGAATGTAAGGTCAGGTTATTTATATCTTAAAGTACTACAGTACTGGTGATGTACAGTGTTTATGATGTTTGCATGTTCCACAGAACTAGCAATATTACCCTCATATAAAATGCAAACTAAACTTAAAAAATAATACTTTAAAAAGGTTTTTGCAATATTTATGTGATATTTAATTTTGTCTTGATATGCTGAACCAATATTGGCAAAGTTAAACCATAGACAAACATATGCATGATGCATTATTCAGGCAATGAAACAGATGACAATACAGTTATCTGTGTCTTCATTGCAGCTTTTCGTAGACAAAGACACCATCATCAATGCAGTCAGTTCCTCCCATGACTCCCATCTTTTGAAAATTGATAACAAGGAAGATGACATTGTGACACGGATCAACAACTGGTTGAAAACAATGATTGAACAGATTCATGAGGAACAGGAAATTGCCAGAAACAGAAGGAGGGTGTCAGAAATTAACAATTTGATTGATCATTTGAGAGATGAAATTGATGGTCTTGAAATTCAGCAAGGGACTCAGTATTAGGTAAAACTATATTAAAACTCATGCATTCATAAAGAAGGCATATACAGAAAATATTTCAACATGACATTCTGCTTGGCATCAGTGGTAGCATCAACAATAATGACTTTGCAATGAAAACAAGACAAAGATTTCTTACTCTCTAATTAAGATTAGAGCTCTAAAAGTATACTGTTGGAAGCAAAATTGACTTTAGTAATCCAATGATTCAGAAACAAAATACATGAAGCTGTAATTAGAAAGGCACATGGTATGAAGTATGCAGGTATACCCAAGGAAATAAATCGCAAAAGTTCAGTTTGTGAAATTCATATAAATTTGAGGATGCATTAGCAATAATAATAATTGATTTAACATCCACAAATTTTATCAGTGATAATTGATCGGGACTGAAAGCCTGCAAACTTTGTACAGCAGATCAATGTAAATTTGTAAATAAAAGTCTTAACTGTACCTTGTACTTGTTGTTTTTGTATCATGCACTTGTCAGTATATAAAGTAAAGCTGAAATCGTACTAGTGCTTATCTCATCATCGCATGATCTAGACAAAAGATTTTCTTACAACAATGTTCCTTGTCGACATCATCATTTATATTATCATTGCTATTAACATCATAATCACTAACATCACAGCTATCATCATCACTACCACATATTCAATACCATTTTTGTTATCATCATTACTGTCATTATCATCATCAGCAGCAGAGGGGGCGAGCCGGACAACATTTTTAAACAAGTTTTCACTGAAATCAGGCTTAAAACAATGAAATCAGGCAAAAAAATCAATGATCAGGCAAAAAATAATAATGAAATCAGGCAAAAAATAATAATGAAAAATCAATGAAATCAATGAAATCAAAAAAATGACTAAGCCTCCATTCGTCTTCAACTGAATATTTGATCCAGTCCGATACGATATCGTGTTCGAGGGTCATGTAAATTTATTGTTACAAATCCGTGTGGGGCAGACTGAGCATGACTAAAGAAATTTCGAAATTGATTGAAGTCCATATCAGAACACCATGTCTGTCAAATATTTCGTAGCGTATGTGTATCAACGCCGTTGAATACAGCAAGAATATTACAGTTATCTCTGATCACTTTTGGAATCTGAGTGTAGCGTTGAGTGACATAGATCACGTCCGTGTTTTTATGCCTGCCTCGGGAAAATATTCTAGCTGTTTTTTTTTGTTTATCTAACATTACATCGTCGTATACAACTAAATTGTTGATACTTCCATCGAGGTCTTCTATTGATGGTGCCTCGTCAATATCGGTTATAAATTCAATAACATCCTCGCCGGCAATCTCTGAAGCGTTTTCATTAAAATCTTTTAGCACTTCATAGCATCGTTGATCATCTACGCTAGGGGCAATTAAATACAACTTATCCCACTTCATCCATCTCATTATTAAATTGAGCAACAATTGCGTCTTGCTGGATCCAGATGGCCCGATTATAATTGCGCGGATAGAGTTTGGTAGCGCTGCATGATGCTTAACTGGTTCTCTTGTTTTAGTCGCTGAAAAATCAATTATATTCATATCTCTATACATAAATTATGGATCTATATTGTGTGAAGTGTAAGGCGCGTACTGGCACAGATGACTTGACGATTACAACAAAAAATAACCGATCAGCGCTTTCTGGTAAATGCGTACAGTGTAGTACAAAGAAATTTAGATTTGTTTCTAAACCCAAGGAACCTTTAAAAAAAAACGAGGAGGTGATATCGCTGCCAAATTAGCAAAATTCCCTGGAACCCCATGGGCAAAATACCCTGGAGAAAAACACCTTCCAGGATATAGCTACTGTGGCCCCGGAACACGATTAGATATCAGACTCAATAATCATAACCAACCCAACCCCGGTGAAGAACCAATAAACGCTATTGATAAGGCCTGTCACCTTCATGATGTTGCTTATAAAAGCAGCAATTTGCAACACAGGCATCTAGCAGATATGAAATTAATTCATGCGTTGAATGCTATTCCTGATAAATCCTTCAAAGAAAAATTGGCTTCATTTTTGATAAAATCGGCTATGAAAAGCAAATTGATGTTAGGTGCTGGTAATTAATAACAACATGGAATCTATTTATTATTCCCCAAGAGGATACTGGAGGGGTAAATCAGCAATCCATAAACTCGCTAGCGCTGCAAAAGTGAAAAAAACCACTGCGGCTCATTGGTTATCCAAACAGGCACTATGGCAAATTTATCTACCACCGCCTAAACAAATTAATGTCTCGCATTTTGATGTGACCGGACCCAATGAAGTTCATCAGGCTGATCTATTATTTCTGCCACATGACCACGGTTACAAGTACGCATTAACCGTAGTTGATATTGCAAGTCGATACAAAGAAGCAGAACCGTTAAAAACAAAATCGGCCACTGAAGTAGCTTCTGCATTTGAAAAGATTTATCGACGAGGTCCTCTGCACTGGCCAAACCTATTACAAATTGATCCTGGCAAGAAATTTCAGGGTGCTGTTTTAACAACGATGAAAAATCATAATGTCACTATCAGACGGGGGCATACTGCACTGCATCGTGATCAGGCAATTGTAGAACGGTTTAATAAAACCCTTGCTGAGCGGTTATTTGGATATCAATACGCAAAAGAATTCATCCAAGAAAAAAGATCCCGTGAATGGGTTAAAAGGTTACCAGCTGTGATTACTGCACTGAATAACGAGATTACTAGAACAATCAACATGAAACCTATCAATGCGATTAAAAAGAAGTCAATACCTGAAAAACCACAAAAAGATTTCAAAGAACCAATTCTTGGTAGTAATGTCATTGTGAGGTATTTATATGAACCAGGAGAGCTTGAGGGTGGCAGAAAAAGAGCTACTGATCCTATTTGGAGTGTTACTGCACACAAGATATCTAGTGTAACACGATCTACGGGTAGACCTCCAGTCTATAAACTGGATTCAACTGCCCCTCAGCGGGTTTTTACTAGACAACAATTACAAATAATACCCGAGGATACTCAATTGCCACCCCATGGTCTTAACTAGCACCGTTGCGTCTATTGCACTCAAGACAAGTCAACATCACATTATTTCTGACATGACCGAGATTGTTATTTTTTCTGTCAACGGTGAATTGGCGAGGATCCTTATCCGAATACTGCCAACGCATTATACAATTGCAACTTGCGCAGTGATTATTCTGTTGTTTCTTCAAAGTGATTATTAATTCAGCATCAATGTCAAATTCTCGTTGTTTTTTTTTTGTCTTGTTGTTTGTAACCGGAGAGTTTCTTATCAATCATTTTAATATCAATATCATCTATTGTGGTGTCATTATCATCGCCTGACTCTGTCAGGACAATTCTTCGAAGTTGATTTATTTTTCGTACTCTGGATACTGAAAGATAGACTAAATTCGACCATTCTATGCGATTATCTACTATCCAAACAATTGTATCTGATATAGTCAATCCCTGTGAAGAGTGTATTGTTGCTGCGTATCCTAGCGTCCATGGGGATTTATTAGCACGCAATGCATCTTCAACGACATTGATATCAACCAGCACAATATCATTTAATACTAAATTCTGTTTTTCACTTTGTCCTGGAATATCAACTTCAATGTTCTGTTTTCGTGTATCCGATGGCCTATAACAAAGAGGCACTGGAAGTGTTGCAAATTTTTGTTTATGCAATTCAAATAATTTCATCTGAAGTGTGTCCCTGACTATTTTTCTACTTGCAATGATCAAATCGTTTGGTCTCCACATTTCCCAGAAATCATTCATTGGAGTTTCCGAAATTATTTCACGGGCTATTTCACACTGGATTCTATCCGGTTGTAATCTAATTAGTTTCTTAAATTCTTTTAATTTTTCATCAAGTGATCTATGATCGGTATCAATTTCTTCATAATAGTCTACAAAACCCTTTAGCCATTCATGTGGGGATGCACCGACAAATGGTGGTGGTTGGCTGTGATCACCGCACATGACGACTTTTGTATTTTTTAATAACAACCACTCAAGAAATATTTTTAATACATCTTCTGACACTGTGTCTATTTCATCCCAAATGATAATTTCAGGAATAAATTTCTCTCCCATACGCTCAGGAGTCCATTTATCTCCCTTCCATCGGAAAAAGCTGTGATAGGTACAGGCATTTACCCCTCTCTGTATCATTTCTCTTGCAAGTCTGTGAGTCGGTGTTAGTACAATCATGTTTGGATTTTTCCCACGAAATAACTCAATTGCCCGAGTTGTTTTTCCTGACCCACCACAGCCGTTTAAATAAACTGTTTTATACCGGCATATTGGATCAGAAATCGGTGGTGCATTAGAAAATTCTGAACACTGATTGCTTTCTAAATAATTATTTTCAATTGTAACATCTGCTGATTGAATATAATCATGAATCATTTCTTTCTTAATTCTCCATGACCCCCAATTCTCGTTGCCAGTAGCCTTAAAATCAGCCATTTTGCTATTTATGTAAAATGAATCAGTGGCAACTCTAACTGCGGTGGTAGGAAATTTATTAATCATTGAAAACAGATTAATAGAAGCATAACCAAGCATAGAAGCTCTCAAATGTGTGTACTGCGGATTGTATCCATCATTGTAAGTAACAATTGTACCCAATTTGGTTCCATCGGACATAAATGCGTCCTTACGATTGACATATAGGCCTTTATTCGTTAAATCCGCGATTACAAAATCGTATTCAGCATGGTCTATAATCAATCGTGAAGAATATCTCGTATTATCATCTTTGCCACCTTGGGTAAATTTACCGATTATTCTTCTACTGAGATTTTTTGCTTCATTGTTTCTGATTTCAAATAACTGTTTGGACCAATCCATGATTTGTTGTTCATTAAAATCAGGAAACAGTTTTCGCTCTTCGCTAATTATTTTTTCTAGATCAGGTTGTGGTAACCAGACTGATTTCTGTGCTCGATAGGATATAATTGCTTCACTGACAATTAATGATTTTAACATCTTACAATCAAGCATATACCGTAATAACACTATTGGCATCCAGTGTTTTTCAGACATGTGTTTACCAATCCAAAGATAACTACACGGATGAAGTCCTTCAGCCATTTCAAATGATACTACACAAGCGAATCCGGTTAAATCGAAATCAGGCAGTGGTCCATTAATAGCAACACGGGTCATTTCGTGTGTGGGGTGTCCAAATCGTTTGAAATATTTCTCGCATTCTCCATACCCGAGAAAACTTCCTGGATAACATGCAATCATATCAACTGAAATAACGGTATCAGGGTCGTATTTTGTATTCCATAATCCTCCATGGCTGTATTCAAGACAGGATAATTTGACATCTGATTAAAAACTCACTTCGTGTTGGTTTCCACGCATTTTTCTTTCTAGCAAAATGTGCTGCAATTGATGGTACTGTAAAACAGTTTGCTAATAATTGATCGTTGTCTTCCCCGTCCCCAGAAAACTCACTAGCTAGTTGTTTCATTTGATTATGCAGTTCTTCAGTACGGTATAATTCTCCGTTGGGCCTTACAAACTGATCAAATCTACATTCCTCGTCTGAAGTACTATGAAATAGCCATATTGACACGGGATCGTTTTTACTCAAATGGTAAATAGCATCAAATAATTTCTGCTCTGAAAAAAACTCTTCGGTTTGGGGGATATATTTTACGGTTCTATCCCGTGGGAATATTGTTACTGCAGATGACCACGCGTGTTCGTTATGATCAATAATTTCAATTGGGTTTCCTTTTTTTGATTGATATTTCGGTTCTTTTAATACTTCACCGGTGATTGTCCTTACTGATATTGGAAATCTCAATGATGTTTCTAATTTAATTATATCCTGAATTGTTGCCCCATGCTCTTTTACCGTTAATTCCCACTCGGTTATTTTTTTTCGTCTTAGATCAGTTAGTTTATTTCCCCGGGACGCATTTGTGAAGTGTTCTATTATTCGTTCTGCTACACAATTGAGCCCTGTCGAATATTTCATAGGTGCTAGTTTTGCAATATCAGGTTTTTCATTGAGCGGATATAGCCCGTAAACAACTGCTGTGACAGGATAAGATCTTTCGTAGTAGGGTTTATCAATTCCAGTCAAAATTCCTGGTTTTGAATCCTGATTCACGGTGATAGTATTTTTGCCCTTCAAGATAGGTTCAAATTTATCCCTAATAATCCATTTTCCATCCTCACGGATAATGAATTTGATTCGGAAAAAATGACTTTTTTCCCCAAGACGTGAAATGATCACTGCTGCTTTTTCATCATTCATGGTAGCATCAACAACACCATCAATTCGAAATGTTGACCAACAATAAGATGCTCCATCACGCTTGAATTCATTAAAACAGTCTCTGATGGGTTTATCAAGAATTTTATTCTTGGGTGTATTAGAAACTATATCAAGATTGAATTGAGCATCTTTCCAGGGTAATCTCTTGTTACGTTTTTTGGGTCTATCGCGATTAAATCTAGGATTAATTTTCAATAATCTCTTAAACTCCTTCATGTTTCCATCTATTGGACGTTTGTTACGTTTTTTGGGTCTATCGCGATTAAATCTAGGATTGATTTTCAATAATCTCTTAAACTCTTTCATGTTTCCGTCTCTTGGACGTTTGTTTCTGTCTCTTGGACGTTTGTTTCCGTCTCTTGGACGTTTTTTGGGTCTATCGCGATTAAATCTAGGATTAATTTTCAATAATCTCTTAAACTCCTTCATGTTTCCGTCTATTGGACGTTTTTTGGGTTTATCGATATTAATTTTCAATAATCTCTTAAACTCCTTATCAGCATTGAATTTAGCATTTTTCGAAGTCAATATCTTGAACTCCCTCATGCTATAATTAAAACAAGCATTTAAATGAAAGATTTATGTATAATGAATCACTGCAAATGGCTTATGATTGGATCAGTAATCCCGTGTAACAAATCATGCAGAAATGAGTTCTGTGGGTATCATATGCAAAGCTTTCGTCGTGGAAGCCTTGGTCCGTTACCCTGTATTCGATGTGGGGTTGGGGTCAGGGGAAAATCACGATTATGTCTGAATTGCGGTGGTAAGCGATACAGGGAATTGAAGCGTTATTATGATAAAAGAATAAAAAATGGACAATCAATCAGAAATTTTGACCCTGAAAAAGTCTCTGACGCTGACAACGTCCTTGACAAAATCATAAGAACCCCTCAAGACTACATTGAAAGATTCATTATTGAACCAAACAATGAATTAGACAAACAATAGTATTAGTATACGAATGAACCAAGAATTCAGACAGGATCCCTTGATTACAAATTATGAAGCATCCAGTGATGGTACTGTCAGAAACCGTAGACTAAAGAAACCAGTTGGTGCTGACAATGGTATGGGGTATTTGGTGTTTTAATGTTAATGGAAAGAAGATATATCGCAATCATCGTTTCGTGTATGAATGTTTTTATGGATTGATCGAAGATGATTTTGTTATCGATCACAAGGATTCTAATCGAAAGAATAATTCTTTATTAAATCTGCAAGCTATCACACAAAGTGAGAATACCAAACGATGAAAGACTGGGAAATACTCGAAAAAAGCGAGACCTGTGAAATCTTTGAATACAACAACTAACGAAGAAAAAATATTTTCATCTATGAATGAAGCCAGTAAATTTTTCGATATTTGTAGACCCTCAGTACGATATGTTGCAGAGGGGATAACCAAGACGGCGATTTCAAAAAAGAACGGACAAAAAGTTCAATTTAGTTATGTCTAATGCGTCATATTTTTCAATTAGAGATATGTCATGTTATAGAATAATGAATTCTGAAAACATGAATAGCATCATAGTTGAAATAGCAAAATTGAAAAATCAGGATATCAAACTATCAGATGGGTTAAATCCTGATCAAATTGTGTCTGATTTTCAGGATATAGAATACGGAGTTAACAACAATAAATATATGCTACCAAAGAAATATGCACTCATCAAAAGAATTCAGAATTCTATTAGAGACTCTCTTTCATTTTCCAGTGACATCAGTGTGTTCGTTCCGTTGTATACTATCGTAGAGGGGATACGAAAAGAATTGGGTAACGAATACGAATTGAAAAAAGAAGTCAACTCTAAAATTAGAAACCTACGAGCATTAATTCAAGAAAATTGATTGCCCGACCCTTATCATTTTTTGATTGTGACCGTAAAATCTCAATGGGATTTTCATATTTTTTTAGCACTTTTGATTGAAATTATCAAAATCAGTGAATAAAAACTATTTCACACTGAATAAAATTCTAACAGCTTTTCTTTACGGAAAATCCCATGCAAAATCGACTACTTGACCCTACGTGGTTTTTTGATAAAAATCATCAAAAAATGACTAAAAATCATCAAAAATGACTGAAAATCATCAAAAATTGGCTCAGAATCGATGAAAATCAATCCTAACAGCTTTTCTTTACGGAAAATCACATGCAAAATCGACCATTTGACTGTAAAATCTCAACTGAAAAAACCATCAAAATGGTACAAAAATGACACAAAATGGTACAAAAATAACACAAAATCAGTGAAATCAGTGATAAACAGGCAAAAAAGTAAAAATATTTCAGAGGCACTACAAATAAAATTATTTCAGTAGTAAAAATATTTCAATGGCACTAGATTCTGTTGCAACAATCATGTCTTTACGGAAAATCGACCACTCAACTGAAAAACCATCAAAATCAATCCTAACAGCTTTTCTTTACGGAAAATCCCATGCAAAATCGACTACTTGACCCTACGTGGTTTTTTGATAAAAATCATCAAAAAATGACTAAAAATCATCAAAAATGACTGAAAATCATCAAAAATTGGCTCAAAATCGATGAAAATCAATCCTAACAGCTTTTCTTTACGGAAAATCCCATGCAAAATCGACTACTTGACCGTAAAATTTCTTTGAGAATAACCACCAAAACTGTCAAAAAATCAGTGAAAAACCACCAAAATGGCACCAAAACTGTCAAAAAATCAGTGAAATCAGTGAATAAAAAATAAAAATATTTCACAGCAATAGAAAATAAAAATATTTCACAGCAATAGAAAATAAAAATATTTCACACTGAATAAAAAAATAGATGGACCGTTAATGGATGGAATCATCGATGGGGAAAGTGTTTTACAATTGAAAAATTGTTTCTGATTTCAAATAATGGTCAATGAAGCATTAACAACCCGATTGGCTCGTGAACGATTATATGCAATTAAGAGATTTGTACCAATTCGTGACTCTGTCAGGAATAAACTGCAATAACGACAGAGTTTACAAACTGATTTTGCTGCGGGATCTGAAGAGTTGTTTAAACCAGTAACCACAGCAACGAAGGGGGTAGAGCGTGCTATACTGGGAGATGATCCTGACGGTAAAAGAAAAGAAGAGGGTCTTATTTCTGTACTTGAAAAACTAGCAGCGAAAACTGAACAAACTGAAAAAACTGAACCACCTACTAATCCGAAAAAAACGACTGTTTCTCTGTTGAATAAATTTACTGATAATGCTAAAACATTAATAAAACAATTTAGTTTATTCAAACCAAAGGATTATCAAGCTTTTGGTGATTTTGCTGCTCAAAGCTATAATTCAAAAAAAGATTTTTTAAAGGACGAGTATAAGGATGATAGATTATCAAGTAATGATTGGTCCGATAATTTGTATAAACTAAATAAAGGGATTGGTCGTTTGAATAAGGATGAGATGGGGTACAAGGAATTTCAAAGGGGAATTAGTAATTATAAAAGAGAACAAATAGAAGAGCGACAACGAGAATTAGAAGAACGACGTCAAACACCAACACGTAGACAAACAAGAAGACAAAAAAAAACAAGAAGAACCTGATGATGATCCTCTTGATTATTTACAACTCTCAAAGGATGAAAGTTTCGGGAGTGGGATTCGTCTAGTTGGAAACACTTGTCCTGATAGTGTTATCAATGATATATCACGATTAGAAATTCTAATCGGAGGGTTCCGAGCTGGAAATAATTCACCGGAAATAATTAATGAAGCAGCTGATATCTGTAGACGGTTATTTCAAGGTGGTATCATGGATATCAAAACATATCGAGATTTCATTGACGAGTTAGCAAATGGGTATCACAGCGATTAGCGTTTCCAATTGACAAATTGTTTTACAATTGAAAAATTGTTTCTGATTTCAAATAATGATCATACATTACAATCATGATAAACCAATCCCCGTCTATGTAGTTAATTCACGGTTTCCAGTTTATAAAGCATACTATGGAGATGGTTTAGGCAATACCATTTTAGGATTCTTTTCAAGAATGGCCCCAAAAGTGATGCCGTTAGCTAAACAATTATCAATGAAAGCCATTGATGTTATTCGTGATAAGGGTATTGGTGCTGTTGGAGATCTTGCCGGAAAGGCATTTTCAACTGCGAAGAATAAAATAACATCATTAGTGAGGCGAAAAAAGAAACCGTTACCGTCTACAGCGGAAATGCCTGCAAGTGTTAGTAAAATAATAAATAACGCAGTAGATGAAAAATTAGCGTCGATGGCTTTAACCCCCGACCCAAATATGATAGCGGGAAGTGGCTTTAAAAAACTACGTCGATGAAAATCGCGATTTAGACTCTGATAAATAGAATAAAATGTTCAAAAAGTCACCTGATCCAGCATTTGATATAGACGCCCCAGTCCCCAAGAATGATTCTGTACGCGATTATCAATATTACGCCTATCATGCCATAGACTCAAATAGTCGATCAAGAATTGATCTTCAAGTCCATGATACCAGTAAATACTTTTTGCCTTGTGAAGCGTTTATTGAAGTAGAAGGAGAAATTGTAACAGCTGCTGAGACTCCTACTGTACCAGCACCGTATCCAGCTGGTACTCAGGTCGGTTTTGTCAATAATGGTATTATGGCGTTATTTGAGAGTGCAAAATATCTCATTGATGGAAAAGAAATTGAGTCCATAGATCGTGATGTTGATGTGGCTACAACAATCATAGGGCTAGTAAGATATTCCGATGATTATACAAGATCAGCAGGACCTTCTATGATGTTTGCAAAAGATGCTACAAATACCGCTGGAGGAAATCAATTTGTTGTAAGACGACCAAAAAAACGTGATAATAGTGATGCTGATGTCGAGAATATGATTATAAACAAAGATGATAATTTAAATCTAGGAGCTGCAACATGTATTTCAATGTTGCAAGGAGCGCGTAAATCATTTTCATGCGCGATTCCACTGCATCACATATTTGGATTCTGTAGAAACGTCAGAAAAGTTATCTACGGGGCGAAGCATACAGTATCGCTTGTACGAAAGAGTGATGATAATGACGCAATTTGGAGGATTCCAGCAGACAATGCAAATCCCAATGATGATGCCGGTAAAGTCAAATTAACAAAAATATCATTGTGGATGCCAGTGTTGACTCCAGCAATCACCGCAGAAGAACGATTACTATCATTTATGGACCAAGGAGGAAAGTCGTTGTTGAGTTGGTTATCAGTGAGTACAGATGTGAAGCAATCAAATATCAACGGGTTATTCACGTGGAATCTAGCATCAAAACAAGGTGTTGCTGCACCACGTCATATATTTATTGCGTTACAGGATAACACACGAGTTGGCAATCAACTCTCCAGCCATATGATATTTGATCAGTTAGGTGTGAAAGACGTCTCACTGAGAATAAACGGCCAACAGGAACCATCTGAAGATATACAACTTAGTTACACAGAAAATCATATTGCACGAGTTTATCATAGATTGTTGTCATTTATGGCACGTGATCAAAATGTGGATACCGGTCTACAAATATCACAATATGATTTTAAAAATCTGTATCCAATCTATTACTTTTCATTGGAACATCTTGATTTGATGAGACAATCTGTTGTTGATATACATTTTAGAGCTAATGTGACTCGTGGTGCTATTGCTAATTATAGAGCGGTTGCTGTCATTCTCAGTGATAAATCAATGCTACTTGAAGGTGTTGGAGGAAGAATGAGAGTGGTAGATGCCCCAGTAGAAAATCTTTGATTGATTTTCTCGATTTTTCATTGAAATTGTAAACGATTTAGAATCAATCTATTATGTATAATGTCATATAGTGTTATTAGTGTTGCGTTAACTCCTGGTCAAATCAAAAAATTGCAATCAGAATCGGCTAAAAAATGTGGAACCACAATTACGTTGAAACCTAATCAAATGACTGGTGGTGCAAATAAATTATCGCTGACAACTCGTCAAATAAAACATTTCAATGATGCACTTGTAGCAAAAAAAGGTGTCCAGATTACCCTTTCTGCGGCTGCTATCAAAAATATGATTAAAACAGGCGGTATATTTCCATTGTTAGCTGCAATACCAGCATTGATTGCAGCAGCAGCCTCAGCAGTGGCTAAAGCAGCGGCGTTAGGAGCCGTTGGTACTGCAGCAGGAATGGCGTTGAAAAAGGCAACTGGACAAGGATATAAAAAAAAGGGAAAGGGTCTAAGACTACCAGGAACCCCGTATTCATGGTACAGCGGAAAAGGTCTGAGACTACCAGGAACCCCGTATTCATGGTACAGCGGGAGATCCGTTCACGGATCAGGCCTGAGACTAGGACCGGTTTATTAATTGAGGAACCTATGGTTCCCAAATCTTCGATGGTTCCAATGTCCAATTTTGATTTAATGGATGCTGCTAAAAAACTGGCGATTAAAAATTTCAGAGGTGTCTTTATGAAAGATCAATTACCGGCACAACCCAATGATGTTGAAACCGGTATTATTAATCTCGATAACAGCACTGGACCTGGTACTCACTGGGTTGCATACGCTATTGATCCACGTGGGATTGTCTATTTTGATTCATATGGATTAGCCCCGCCAAAAGAGTTTATGCGTTATATAAAAAAATTTTCAATGAAGACTTGGTATTCTACGCTACCAACACAACAAATCAATGACCCACCAATATGCGGCAGTGAAGTATTAAATGTCCTTAACGCTATTTCAGCATCTAGAAAACCACCACACATTGTCGTAAATGAATACACTAGTAGTCGCTGGAAATCGAAACGATTTTAAAGAGAGAAAGAGTTTTACAATAACATGATTGATATTTGGGGAAGACCTCTGAAACCCAAACCCGATGACACTGCAACCGGTGATATAAAAAAAAAAATTAAAGATGAAATCGCTGAGACGTTAAATTTAACAAGTGTTGACCCGAATGAAATAGTTGTATTTCAGGACAAACAGGGTAAATTGAAAACTAGTGATGTCTCTCTGGATGATATTTTAGTTAAACAACGAAACGCAATCGAGAACACCGTTGCGTTATTTTCGGATCAGGGTAAACTCAAACCGGGTGTACTTTTTTCGACGATTACAGATCGATTTAAAACTCTCAACGATGAATTAAAAAGTTCTGTGTTGGAACTAGCAACACTTCAATCTAAAACCGAAGAACACATAAAACAGTTTACCGCATTTCGTAGAAATATCATTGATAAATTTATTGGAACTACATTCGATAAAATTGAACTAAAACTCCCTGATATTAAAAAATCCATCGATGAGACGAAAATCTTCACCGAGGCCATCAAAAATGATTTTTCGAGGATGATAACAGTTATTGAAAAAACAAAAATTCCTCATGAGAAAACCAACAATGTAGTATACACAATCCAACACGGATCATTTGAGTGGACACCTACAAACAACAAATTAGATATCACTGCAACCGTTAAGGGTATTTATCGATTAACAATAGTGAGAACGACTCAATTTAATATTTCATCGTCGAGTTCATCCGGGGTCAATAATACGATTTCAACTATCATCGACAAGGATACAACTGAACAGTTCACGTTAATAGCTACTGATAAAAATTTGGTTAGGGTTTCGACAACATGGTATGTGGAATTCGTAGCAGATTTAAGTTGAAAATTGAAATCGTAATTGAAAACGCTAGCGTTTTTAAAATAAAAATGATTTCATCATCGCAATATCGTTATGATCAGGTCAGAGAATTTCAAACTAGACTCAAAACCCTGTCTGAGGAGTATGCAATGAAAATTAAAAAATATCGCAGGAGAATTACCGCAATTGATGTTACCGTGTATTCAGTGAGTGGTGTAATCACCGGAGCTGGTATTATACTGTCTTCAGTAACAATGATGGCCCCGATAGCTGTTCCAATTTGCATTTCTGCGGCAACAACAATCGCTGGAATTATTTCAATAATGACAAAAAAAATATCATCATGCAGCCAACGGAAACTACAAGACTACATAATTCAATTTCATGTTGTGTCCACTGCATGCTCGCAATTATCCTCATTGATATCGTCATCTCTCGATGATACAATTATATCAGAGAGTGAGTTTTCAGCGATGGTAGATATATAAGATTCTGCGATGTCAAAATTAGAAATACAAAAACATGAGTATAATAACAATGACAACACCGATGGAATTGGAGAACACAAACCCGAAAACCAGAATGATCTCAATAACCTCAACGATATCAGATAGTGAGTTCTCAGTGATGGTACGTGTCTATGATTCCGCAATATCAAAATTAGAAATACATCATGAGTATAATAACAATGACAACATCGATGGAATTACTTCAACAAATAGTGGAGAACACGAACCCAGTACAAACCAGCATGATCTCAATAACATCAACGAATCCAGAATTCAGTGTGAATTTCCCCTCTCCGGTCCCAGTGAAGGAGATAGCGCTAGCAAAATTGCGAGTGTATCACAGTTGGCCTAATATCAGATCAAAATCATTTGGTGGTCAACAACCCAATAATTCACTGGTATTTGCAAATAAGAATAAACCCGATGGAACTCCAGACTGGAACGTTGTTTCCATACCAACCGGATCATACCAAATCGAACAAATCAATAATGAATTCGCGCGTAGAATAAAATCGATTACTGGAAAAGAGTCAAAAATAGCTATAACGGTTCATGAGCCAACACTATCATCTGCCATTGAAATAAGCACAGAAGGATATGTCGTAGATATATATCAAAGCTCAATAAGGACCATACTAGGATGGCCTGAAATCCCACCCCGGGAAAAAACCGTTAAATTACCAGAACCACAAAAAACCGATTATATCACCGACAGGATAAAATCTGATAATCCAGTAAAAAGCTATAGCGATTATGACAAATTGTATTTTTTTATTGAATTGGTAGATCCTCCCACTAAGAAGATCTACCACTATCTTCGACCGGATGACATCACTGTAAATTTCGGAGCGATGAATAGCGATATTTCGTTGTTGTTTATATCCCTTAGATCCGGCACTCTCACCCGAGATGAATTTATCAGCGTTGTAGAAACATGTAACAAAATCATCAATGACATGGAAACATTTAATGCGCAAATCATTCAAGAGGTATTAGGTGACAGTAATCCTAAAACAAGAGATTTATTTGCAACAGACTATAAGATCCGCATAGAAGATATTCCAACATTCAAACTACCAGGATATAACGTACCACAACTAACAAAACATCTCAGTGACACCATCGATGAAGGTTTCAAAAAAATCCATGACAAATGGAAAAAAGCAACATCACAACCACAAACAACTATCCTGACACACAATAATGACCCAGATGATGGCGGCAGGCATATTGCTCCGTTCAATGTGAATATTTCATCGGTGATAGCAATCAATTTAGTATGTGACGTTATCGAAGGAAGCTATCAAATTAATCTCGAACGATCAAATCAAGCTCAGCAGGGATATATTTTGTATTCATTTGCACCAACAGCTCCTCCAGGGTTTTTAATAATCGAGTCTCCGGTGAATCCAGTCTATATGCGATGTCATAATAATTCATTAACCAGAATTAATTTCAAACTCACTGACCAGTCCAATAATCTAATTGATTTACAAGGTGAGGTTTTACAAATAAGTCTGTTTGTAAAGTCCTAAGGACTTTCATCCTATGACCCTAGGACCGGACTGGATCAAATATTCGGTTGAAGACGAATGGAGGCTTAGTCATTTTTTTGATTTCATTGATTTCATTGATTTTTCATTATTATTTTTTGCCTGATTTCATTATTATTTTTTGCCTGATCATTGATTTTTTTGCCTGATTTCATTGTTTTAAGCCTGATTTCAGTGAAAACTTGTTTAAAAATGTTGTCCGGCTCGCCCCCTCTGCTGCTTCATCACTGTGTTGATTTAAGAGTTTAATGTTTTTTTCTGCGTTTATTATGGTATAAACTGTCAGTAGCAGACTTACACAGTTAATAAAATCTGTCATAAGAGTTCACTGTAAAGTGCTTGTAGGGGATTTTGAACAGATTCAGTAACATTGATTTGTACTGCTTAGGTTTGTAGGGGTCTTTTGAATACTTTATTGAGTAGTACTGCTTGAGTTGTTGGGGTCATTTGAACATTTACAGTTGCATGAAATAGTACTGCAGACAATACTACATTAAAAAATACACTGGAAAGAATGTTACTCATTTGTTCTTTATGTTGAGTGCTGGGCCTTGTGTGTGGTTTCAATGATAGTTCATTGGAGCAGTCAGACAGAGACATAATGTACCTGGCAAGAAGGTTGGCATGTCATTGCAAAGTTGTGGCACGAAGAGAGTGATCAGTATATCTTGCAGATATATGGGCATTTTTGCATATGTCAGGCATAAAACTGCTAAATTTTCTCTGTCCAACACATCTTGTGGTGTACCATTTTTGACACAATTGGGGTTTTCAAAAGCATTTTTATCAATGTGACAAAACAGTGATTCAGCTCTTGGATTAATGCATGTGAGGTAGTATTTTACTGACCTGACAGGGCAGTTTTGACCACCAGTTGCATACATTCTCTTGTCAGACTTTTCTTTCTTAGTATTTAAATCTATCTGATGATTGTTTTGCATAGTCTAAATGACATATTTGGCCCTGTTTCATCAAACCTGATTTCTGGACTGGTAGGTGTTAATTAGCTGTGGAAATCTAATCCATGTGTAACATAGTGGATTGAGAGGTATAATCAAACCCTGTATCTGAGTGTGATAGGATCATATTGCATCAGGTACTGATTGATTGCATACCTGTCTGATGGAGGAATAATTGGTTTTGCATTGATTGGATCTTGATAAGCCATTCTTTGTTTTCAACTTTAGTTTTCCATTTAATATGTCATTTGCTTTTTTAAACTCAGGGTCTGTAACAATATTAATTGAATGACCATATTCAAACTGAATGTAGCAATTAAAATTGGCCTTGACATTTTTTAAAGCATTTTCATGGTATTCCTCAGCTTGGGCTTCAGTTAGCATCCTCTTTTATATTCTGATGACCTTGGGGACTGATTTGGCATAAAATATAGATAACATTTGAACCAAATGTGCAAACTCAGCTGACTTCAGATTAATCTCTATAATCTCCTCTTTGCGTCATTCTGAAATTAATGTTTTTCAGCTTGGTAGTAACTATTTTTATCATTTTAAATATTTAGATCTTTGGGAAGAATCATTCATGCATATCTACTTTCCATAATTTGTATTTATATTACAAATTTGTTGCATATTTTATGCTGTCACAAATATTAATTTAAAGATAAACTACATTTTATTCACTTAAAAGCAATTAAGTCTCATTTTTATAAAAATGGCATGAATGATTTTTTTGTGTGTGTGCATACAAATAAATAGCATATTACCCTTTCATAATACATATTTTAAGAAAATAATAGATAAAAGCTAATTAAGTATCAAGCAATGTTACTTAGGCTTACATTAATGAACAGTCCAGTATACTGGTTATTGTTATTATTATAGTTAATTTATTACAATTATTGAATGAATGAAAGATGAGAAATATGTTGCTTTAGTTTTTCAGATTAAATATATTAAATTATTTTAAAAATAAATAGTAAAAATGTTCTTTTTCTTTAATGCTTACTTCGTATCTGCCTTCACTGGTAGTTTTATCTTCTATTCTACAAGTAACTCTATTTATATATGTGGGTATTCTTAGAAAAGTAGTTCTCCATACAGTTCATACAGAAATAAACATATGTATTTGATCACGTGGTAACATCCTGACTCGTGGAAATATTACTTTTCTCATCCAGCTACTTGCATTGCAATTATATTTTTATAATTACATTTTTCTTTCCTTATTACAATTTCCAGCAATCTGAGTGGCTAGGCCCTTTTGAAATTATCTACCTTTATAACCGGAAAAAATTATAGATAATTTAGCCCAGCTCACTGGTACTATTTGCCCACATAAAATAAAGCTATGAATGATAAAAACCCAACTAAAAACCTAATAAACAAAACTGACTTGATACAATTCTGAAAATACAATACTGAAAGTTCTTTCAATCAGAAATGGAGAGATTTGGCACAGCAAGTCATGATCCCTGACATTTCAAATGTTTATTCAAGTTACATTCTGTTTCATAAAAGTTACAGTGTGTCATATAAGACCAAGATGATTGATTATTTGGGCAGGACTGAATAGATGATTTCTATTGATTAGTCAGAGATGCTCTAATTGTCTGGATTAGACCTATAGCAGTATAGAAAGAAAAATATGACAGAAGTTAACCTTATTTTCAGTTTGTAATTCCAATTTTTTTTAAATAACTTGTTGTAAATGGTAATCAGAAGAGTTGAGCACATTCACCCATGAAAATGGTGAAGCCATCCTTGACTGTTGTGCAAAACTTGAAAGGAAAAAAATCAGCTGTAACTGATGCTAGTGTTGGGATAAATAGAGATGGTAAGTATATTTCAGATAGGAATTTAATAAGGATAGACCCTGATATAGGAAAGAATTAAAATATAAGCTGGGCAAATCAAACTGATGAGTTCTATACCTGATATTTAAGAAGTCATTCTATTTTCTGGTTTTTCTCTCCTCACACACATACAAATACATACAAATACCCCTACATCAACATTTCCATAGATACTGTCAATCAAAAATACATAGGTCAAAACTGTATACTGGCCTTTGATTTGTCATCTCTACATTAAAGATATTTTTTGAAACAACATAACTGCTTCATTTATTGTTGTTTTAGAAATGATTCTTCATTGTTAATATTCACAAGCACCCATGTCCCCCCAACCTCTAAAGTTTTAAACAAGACATTTTTGCTATCAGCTCTTGTCAGTAAGAATTTATTTTAGTATTTTAATCACTTTTTGCATTGATGAAGTCCATAAATAATGGATTTTGTCTCTCTTGATGTGACAAAAATATTTTACTAAATATAAATATTTCTCACTTCCAGTCAACCATATGCAATATTGCAAAAACAAAAGAATAACTACTTTGTTTTAAATATTTAATTTTGCACAATAGGTAGGACATGTCAGATTCACAGCTCATACAGTTTGCACAGCAGCTTTTTTGTGTTCATACTTAAATGAACATAAAATATAATAATAAATCCGTAAGTTTATCCAGATATTCACCCATGTATCATCAGTCGATGTAACTCATACCAACTGTGTTGTTTGTTCCACATGCGGTTGAAATCATGTAGCCACCAAACTTAAGTTACCAAGCCTTTTTGAAAAGCAGGTTCTAGGATTTACACAATGCTTAACTAATAATTCCACAGTAACAAAAACATTTCATTCATTAATTACAGGGTATGTTAATTACCTTGCAATAAATGAATAACAATGTATAAATTTAATAGACTTCCACAGTTACAATGAACATTTTTTGCAAAGGCTGTAGAAGTTTTAAAACTTATTAAAGACGAGTTAAAAATATATAAAAATTCTACACAATTTTTGGAAAGACTGATGAAATTACAGATGCATAAAAAATATATATGCACAGACTTGAAAAAAAAAAAAAAATACATTATGTTACACTATTTGTTGTAATGGATATTCATTTATCATGATTTTATTGTCCACCTTTTATGTTTCTATTTAAAAAACAGTATAATAACTACCTGAATAATTTTGTTTCTAGATGATGAGAGTAATCATTGTATATGCCAGAGGTACTGTCGTTAGTAGAATAATCAATGGGTATGCCAGTGGTACTGTAGTTGGTAGATTAATCAATGTGTATTATGCCAGAGGTACTGTAGTTGGCCAAGTAATCAATGTGTATGCCAGAGGTACTGCAGTTGGTAGATTAATCAATGTGTATGCCAGAGGTAATGTAGTTGGTAGAGTAATCAATGTGAATGCCAGAGGTCCTGTAGTTGGTAGAGTAATCAATGTAGTTGGTAGATTAATCAATGTGAATGCCAGAGGTACTGTAGTTGTTAGATTAATCAATGTGTATGCCAGAGGTACTGTAGTTGGTAGAGTAATCAATGTGAATGCCAGAGGTTCAGTAGTTGCTAGATTAATCAATGTGTATGCCAGAGGTAATGTAGTTGGCAGAGTAATCAATGTGAATGCCAGAGGTACTGTAGTTGGTAGATTAATCAATGTGTATGCCAGAGGTACTGTAGTTGGTAGATTAATCAATGTGTATGCAGAGGTACTGTAGCTGGTAGAGTAATCAATGTGAATGCCAGAGGTACTGTAGTTGGTAGATTAATCAGTGTGTATGCCAGAGGTAATGTAGTTGGTAGAGTAATCAATGTGAATGCCAGAGGTACTGTAGTTGGTAGAGTAATCAGTGTAGTTGGTAGATTAATCAATGTGAATGCCAGAGGTACTGTAGTTGGTAGATTAATCAATGTGTATGCCAGATGTACTGTAGTTGGTAGATTAGTCAATGTGTATGCCAGAGGTACTGTAGTTGGTAGATTAATCAATGAGTATGCCAAAGGTACTGTAGTTGGTAGATTAATCAATGTGTATGCCAGAGGTACTGTAGTTGGTAGATTAATCAATGTGTATTATGCCAGAGGTACTGTAGTTGGCCAAGTAATCAATGTGTATGCCAGAGGTACTGCAGTTGGTAGATTAATCAATGTGTATGCCAAAGCTACTTTAGTTGGTAATCAATATGAATACCAGAGGTATTGTAGTTGGTAGATTAATCAATGTGTATGCCAGAGGTAATGTAGTTGGTAGAGTAATCAATGTGAATGCCAGAGGTCCTATAGTTGGTAGAGTAATCAATGTAGTTGGTAGATTAATCAATGTGAATGCCAGAGGTACTGTAGTTGTTAGATTAATCAATGTGTATGCCAGAGGTACTGTAGTTGGTAGAGTAATCAATGTGAATGCCAGAGGTTCAGTAGTTGCTAGATTAATCAATGTGTATGCCAGAGGTAATGTAGTTGGCAGAGTAATCAATGTGAATGCCAGAGGTACTGTAGTTGGTAGATTAATCAATGTGTATGCCAGAGGTACTGTAGTTGGTAGATTAATCAATGTGTATGCAGAGGTACTGTAGCTGGTAGAGTAATCAATGTGAATGCCAGAGGTACTGTAGTTGGTAGATTAATCAGTGTGTATGCCAGAGGTAATGTAGTTGGTAGAGTAATCAATGTGAATGCCAGAGGTACTGTAGTTGGTAGAGTAATCAGTGTAGTTGGTAGATTAATCAATGTGAATGCCAGAGGTACTGTAGTTGGTAGATTAATCAATGTGTATGCCAGATGTACTGTAGTTGGTAGATTAGTCAATGTGTATGCCAGAGGTACTGTAGTTGGTAGATTAATCAATGAGTATGCCAAAGGTACTGTAGTTGGTAGATTAATCAATGTGTATGCCAGAGGTACTGTAGTTGGTAGAGTAAAATGTGAATCCCAGAGGTACTGTAGTTGGTAGAGTAATCAATGTGAATGCCAGAGGTACAGTAATTGCTAGATTAATCAATGTGTATGCCAGAGGTAATGTAGTTGGCAGAGTAATCAATGTGAATGCCAGAGGTACTGTAGTTGGTAGAGTAATCAATGTAGTTCGTAGATTAATCAATGTGAATGCCAGAGGTACCATAGTTGGTAGATTAATCAATGTGTATGCCAGAGGTAATGTAGTTCGCAGAGTAATCAATGTGTATGCCTGAGGTACTGTAGTTGGTAGATTAATCAATGTGTATGCCATAGGTACTGTAGTTGGTAGATTAATCAATGTGTATGCCAGAGGTAATGTAGTTGGTAGAGTAATCAATGTGAATGCCAGAGGTACTGAGTTCAAATTCCATGTAAGATATTATTTTCACTTTCACAGCCTTATTAATCTGCCAGAATCATATAATTTTAATTTTTATTCTGTAAAACAAATTAGTTCTTTTTCTGCAAATCGCTTATAGTTATAAAAATATACAGAAAAATATCATTGCAACATGGTAGCATTTTACTTTGCCATGTAATAAGGCATTAAGTCTAGCTGTATAATAGGTTCACAAGCAATTCTTTGCTCTGGCATCTGAGCTAGAAATAACTGATATGTGTCAGCTTATGCATACATTCAAGCAAACTGCGCTAGCCAGGATTTTGCCAGCAAAGTAGATCTTGTCCTGTTAGAATTACTTTATAATATCATTCATACACACAACAAGTTTCCTCGTTTAGTCTTTAATCTAATTTCAACTTCTGGTATGTGAATACAATACCTGGTGAGCTACCCCAAAATAAAAATAAAAGAATGAAATTAAAAATTAAGAACAACTGAATATTACATCATAATTTATTATAAAGATATTAAATAGATTTGGAAATCATTTCATGAATATCAATCAACAGTTTTGAGTCATTGGCAGTGTTATATGACATAATAGTGACTAATACCATTCCGATACACATCTTTTTGAAGCCGTTGTTCATTGTCTTATTTTTTTAAAATACGGTACATATCATTCTGCATCAAAAGATTGATGATGTCAACATAGCTTTTTGTTTAATAGATGAATTTTCACTGGTCCAGTAAACAAAGAGGTTAGAAGCAGCAACACGACATTGTATTTCCAGCAAGTTAATGTCATGATACCACTCCACATTGCCCCACCTGTTAACCTGAAAATAATATACAGTACATAAGAATAGCTTTTATTATGTATATGAGATTAGTTTTACTGTAACATTTCTAACCATAATTTCTCTTGATTTAACATAATAAAGTATAGAACATAAATAACTGGTGATTTTTCAGTCATTTGAAAGATCCCATAGATCCATCAATATTGTCTATACTCATAAGACAAATACAACTGCAAACTACATAGACTCCAATCTGTCATTACATGATGCACCAAACAATCTTGGTCTGTGTAGTTTATTTGAACCTATAAGTACACCAACAAAAGGTTTTAAAAGTCGGTGCCTTATGCTATGTCAGATCAGGATCTTTGCTGCTTGATTTGACTTATAAGTGAGTATATAAGGTGACTGCTTTGAATGAGCAAGGGCCTTATTTACATATGCAGTCTCCATTAATTAATATGTCATCACTAATGTAGTCTCCATTAATTAATATGTCATCACTAATCTCATATAATTGTAGTGTTTCATCCATTATGGCATCATGGTTCATCATGTTTTTTTTAAAAAAACTTTAGTAGGTATCGTATAGTTATTTAAATGGGAGTCAGAATGTTGTAAATCATCAGTTTACAAGAGTCAGAGTGTTGTAAATCATCAGCTTACATGCAAGTTGGGATGTTGTAAATCATTAGCTTACAATGGAATCAGAATACTATAAATCACCAGTTTACATGGGAGTCATAATTTTGTAAATCATCAGCTTACATGGGGGTCAGAATGTTGTAAATCATCAGCTTTTTACATGGGGGTTAGAATGTTGTAAATCATCAGCTTACATGGGAGTTAGAATGTTGTAAATCATCAACTTTCATGGAGTCAGAATGTTGTAAATCATCTGCTTACTTGGGGGTCAGAATGTTTTAAATCATCAGCTTACATGGGAGTCATAATTTTGTAAATCATCAGCTTACATAGGAGTCAGGATGTTGTAAATCATCAGCTTGCATGGGAGTCAGAATTTTGTAAATCATCAGCTTACACGGGAGTCATGATGTTGTAAATCATCAACTTACATGGGAGTCAGAATTTTGTAAAATCATAAGCTTACAATGGAATCTGAATACTATAAATCACCAGTTTACATGGGAGTCAGTGTTGTAAATCATTAGCTTACTTGGGAGTTGTGATGCTGTAAATCATCAGCTTACATGAGTCAGAGTATTGTAAATCATCAGCTTATATGGGAGTCATGATGTTGTAAATCATTAGTTTACATGAAAGTCATGATGTTGTAAATCATCAGCTTACATGGGTGTCAGAAAGATTTAAATCATCAGTTGACGTACAAGTCAGAATGATTTAAATCATCAGTTTACATGGGAATCAGAATAATTTAAATCATCAGTTTACAACGGATTCAGAATAATTTAAATCATCAGTTTACAATGGATTCAGAATAATTTAAATCATCAGTTTACATGGGAGTCAGAATGATTTAAATCATCAGTTTACAATGGATTCAGAATAATTTAAATCATCAGTTTACAATGGATTCAGAATAATTTAAATCATCAGTTAACATGGGAGTCAGAATAATTTAAATCATCAGTTAACATGGGAGTCAGAATGATTTAAATCATCAGTTTACAATGGAATCAGAATGATATAAATCATTAGTTTACAATGGAATCAGAATGATATAAATCATCAGTTTACAATGGGAATCAGTATTAATTAAATCATTAGTTTACATGGGAACCAGAACTATATATGTCATCAGTTTACATGGGAATCAAAATGATTTAATTGATCCATTTACACAAGTTTGATCACTACATGGGAATCAAAATGATTTAATTGATCCATTTACACAAGTTTGATCACTACATGGGAAAAAAACATCAAGGGATGCTGCTACACATTCAAAATTGTGAGAGATCTAAAATTAAATCTTATGCAATACCAGTAAATAAATGAAATTGATCAAATTCTAAAATAAATCTATAGGATTGTCACAAGCAGATAAAATTAGAATTCAGATTATTTCATAATTAGCCCAGATGTTGTTCTAAATTAAACTCATTGAAAATCTTCATAATTAAAAGCTTGCATGCACAAAAGTTCATTAAAATCTGTTCATAAATATAGCTTTGTGAGTTGTTACAATCCTGATAAATAAATATAAGACCATCTCATTGATATGTGCAAATGTTCCTTAAACCTGTATTTGACTTTGATGATTTGGTATATATTGAACAAAACTGTTTTGAAATAACAACCGTAAAGGTAACAATAAATCCACCAATCAGATGCCAGATATCACTTACAACCAAAGTGTTTGTACCAAATCTCATCAAAATCTGTTTAGCAATACAGCTTTAGGGGTAGCATGTGTGTATGTGTGTCTATGTGTGTGATTTAGATTTTCAGCATAACTTTAACAAGCTACAATGTCTGCAGTGTTGAAGTTTATAGGGATGTCTATCACTGGGACATTATGCGGCAGAAATGCAACATCATGTCCCACCCAGTCATATTATACTGATAAAAAGCTGACCAGTCCTGACACTAATGTCTGAATGCTGAATTCCAAGTGTGGCAGCTACTAGTACCATTTTCATAAGTCTTTGGCTGGAGTTTGAACCTGCGACCTCCATCCGATGTGGACACTCTAACCAGTAGGCCACCAGAGTGGTTTTAGGTATAGCAAGAAGCTCAGCCAATCATATATAAGGTCACCTTATTAATATTTGAACAGCTCATTCATTGTTGTACATGCTGAGATTTTATTTGTATGATAATAGTCCATACAACAAGTTTCATTTCAGACAGACAGACAGACAGACAGACAGACAGACAGACAGACTGACAGACAGACAGATAGATAGATAGATAGATAGATAGATAGATAGATAGACAGATAGATAGATAGACAGATAGATAGATAGATAGACAGATAGATAAAACATGCAATCATTGATACACACTTGAAGTGAGACAGATGATACCCAAGAGAAGTATGATGCAGGTATATACTATAGGTTTACTTACAGTCAAGTAAACACACAAAATTTAATGTTAAATGAATTATCCCATGTAAACACATGGACAAAAATATATGTCACATAAACACATGAAAACTTTGTTTGCTATGTGACTGAGTTTCATTAAAGCTGATAATGGCTGTCAGTTTTTTTTTCAGATAAACAAACTTATTTGAGCAAAAAATGGAAAAGCTGTATCATTGAAAAAAGGCCAGTTTGAATTTTAAGCATAAAAAATTCTATAAATACCTGAAAATCTTGTTCCACCCTTGAAAGCTGAACTGCCTTCTCCACATTTATATGTCTGTCTATTAGCGCCATGGTTAAAATGACTGACCTCAAAGCTTCCACACAAAATTGATAACCTAAGAGTAAAATATTGACAAGTAACTTGATCTGGATGAAATTTAGTACAATGTTAATTGTTCTCTTGATTAAATTCAATCAAGGTAGAATGTATTACACTGACTTCAGTGAAATGTTATTAGTTTAAGGTCAATAATATTGCACTTGCGACTTCGGATCATTGGCAATACAAGACCCATGCTTTCATGTTAATGCAATCTTTCCTTTATAAAGACTGAAGGTTATAAATAAGAGCAGAGAATATAAATGAAGCTAATTTTATATTTAGATTTTACCACAAATCAGTTTTGATAACGCTACCAACTGTTGGAATCAAATGTCATGTAACAGTTGGTATCTGCTCTTTGGGCTCATTATCAGCAATAATAATGCTACCTTGATTCCTGCAAAGCTTTTCGGTAACCCTTCCTCCCCCAATGTATCAGCCTCAAAATAAGCCATACAATTTAATTGATTTGTATTCTTATTTGGAAAATACTGGTAAGGAAGGGTAAATGAGTAGAAATACTAAACAAGTTGAAAAAACATATATTTACTTAAATAATGAGAGTTAAAATTAGTCTGAGTAGATGTACATAATACAGACTTGATACATATTTATATAATCCTCCATGCAATGCTGAGGGGGGATAAGTAAGGGTCATATGAATTCCCAACCTACCCCTTTTTATGAACAATTTTCAATGAATTTGGCTTAAAAGAGGAGAAAGGTAAAAGATTAGTACATTTACACCAACCACACATCTAGTTCACCAAGTTTTAATAAAAAATGTCAAAGAGCAATAACAAGCTTAATTTAAAAAACTTTTTCTTGATGAAATATATCTCAAAATTGGACTTTATTCATGACATTCCTTTTGTCAACTGTCTCTTAGCTCAACAGTGTTCAATTTTTGAAGCATACAGCTTGTCACTTATG
The DNA here is from genome assembly GCA_030141615.1 of Unio pictorum. Lineage (NCBI taxonomy): Eukaryota > Metazoa > Mollusca > Bivalvia > Unionida > Unionidae > Unio > Unio pictorum. The sequence goes on from JARLTB010000109.1 coordinate 1,770,969, forward strand.
TGCTGTCAGACCAGATGACAGCCTCTGTCTCTCAGCTCAATAGTGTTCCCTTTTGGCAGCATACAGCTTGTCACTTATGCTGTTGTACTATGGAGCACATTTTGTCAGAGACTTGACTAGTGGTTGTAGGGGCATGTTTATCAAGCATCGAGAGCAGTGATGACAAACTCAGTTCTCATTAAACCTTGTTGACCCTGTCAGCTGCAAATCTCTAAAGCCAACTGGCTACAATACATATCAATTTCCATAAATCTGATAACAAATGACACAGCCCTGACAAAATATGCTCATATTTAACAAGATTACCATAAATGGCACACTATATATCATGTTTTTCTATGTAGATACCTCATATTTTTGGTGCAGAAACCACCTTTTTCAGTGAGCTTGAAATTACAAAATAGGAAACAAATTTTATGATAATGCTTAATTTATATTTTTCTACTGTAAGTCATAATGATGCAAAAACACAGGTAATTGGTATTCTAAAGATATGAAAATGTTGACTTTGTTTCTTGGGTTGTCTATGTACATACATTTTACTTTGGGATGATAATGCTTTACAATTTTTTTTTTATCCCCAGCTTAAATAACAACGATAATACTGATGTCATACTGGTGATATTCCAGATTTGAGTCATATAGGAAATATATCCATTGCTTCATAATTTATCTACTATCAATGGACCAAGCAAATGAACTTCCACATTCAAACACTGAAAGGAAAATAATGACAATAGTAATTTTCATGATACTAAATAAACATAGACACATTTGTCTCAATAATGTTCTGGTCAACTGTGCATTCTTATGAGTTCTAAAAGTTCATTAGTGTTAGGTATATCTATATTTTTTGTAACTCTGGTACATGATTTTTTTAAGTTTTGTAATCTGTATTCAATGTTGTAAATTGTACAGAATATCTTTATTTTGATTTTTGCCTACATGACATAGGGTCTGTTTGTTTGTTTGTTTGATTTGATTTTTAACAGCGCTCCAGCACACTTAGGCTATTTAGCGCCATACAATAGGTTGTATTTATACATGTCTAAGAAACTAAAAGGTTTTATATCAACCAGTGACATAAAAACCAAATAGTTCAAAGTAAAATGGCAAGATGTTGGTAACAGTAAAATATGACGCTTCCCAATCAACAGGAGATGTAAATGGTGTATGTTGATGAAAAGATGTTGAAAATAAGAGGCCGTATTTGCATTAGATAAAAATATTCTAGGTGATGGCATACAAGTTATAGTTTAAAATAAAGATTTACTTCCTTCAGGAAATCTAAAATACAAGTGATTTGTATAGTATCAAAAAGTTCCCTCATGTCATGTACATTATAGTATTTATCACGTGTAGGTTGCAGGTCGGAACACTCGGTCATAAAGTGCTTAACAGTGAATGGTTCATTGCAAGAAACGCACTCTGGTGGATCTTCACCTTTCAGTATGTGGGAGTGGGTAATGTATGTATGATTCTTGCAATGACAACCTCCTCCCTATGGATAGTTCTGTAGGAAGGAGTCCATTCTCCCAGGGTTGGTTTGATGGCATGAAGTTTGTTATTGACTGCATCATCCCATGACACCTGCCACTTCTGAAGCAGATACTTTTTGATACAAGGTTTAAAATCAGTAAACGGTAATTTAAAATCCGATGGTTCTTAGCAGCCCAGTCTGCTTCTTTATTACCTCTAATACCAATATGGCTAGGTAGCCAACAGTATACTATATTGTGGGAGGTACTAAGCTCCGAGTTTTTGACGAGAATATTGACTAATAATGGATTATTCAGTTTTCTATTGTGTAGTGACCGAATCACTGATAATGAGTCACAGAAGATAATGCTATTTAAAATGCATTTCTGTTCGATAAATTTCAGAGCAAGGTCTATTGCTCTGATTTCTGCTGAAAATATGGATGCATCGTTTAGCAAGCGCACTTTGGTTATGTGTTTGCCACTAACGAAGGATGCAGCAGCCTTTCATCAACCTTTGATCCATCAGTATAAAATTTAGTGTAATTTGTAAAATCATTGAGAAGTTCATGATAAGAGTTTGGGAATATGGCAGGTTTGTCTCAGATTTATTCCCATCATGTAACATAAAAATCACTTTGGGTTGTTTAAGAAGCCAAGGTGGTGTTTTCGAGAAAAACGTTTTCTGAACTGTAGAGAGATTAATTTTGATATTGTCAAGGATGGATGATGTTCTAATGCCAAATGAAGGTATGGCATTTGGTCTATTTCCTTATAAAGTTTTGTATTTTGGTTGAAAAACAGACGAAAAAGCAGGGTTCAGAGGGTTTGATCTTAACTTAAGAGCGTATTGTGCAGAAAGCATTTCTCTGCGATGCGGCATAGGTGGTTCATTCACTTCCGCGAGAAGGCTTTCACATGGAGATGTCTTAAATGCTCCTAGAGCGAGTCATATTCCCTGATGATGAATTGGGTCAAGCATTTTCAAATAGGACTTCCTAGCTGAACCATAAACAATGCATCCATAGTCTAGTATGGAGTGGATAAATGTTCTATAAAAATTGAGGAGGACTTTTTTATCAGCACCCCAGTCAGTGTGCGCAATTACTTTAAGTAAATTTAAAGCTTTTAAGCATTTAGCTTTTAAATTCTTGATGTGTGGTATAAAAGTCAGTTTTCTGAAGATAATACCCAAAAACTTTGTTTCCTCAACAACTGGTACAAGTGTTCCATCCAGCGTGAGTCTAGGGTCATCATGTGTCTTCGCAACTGACAGAAATGCATGCATACTGTTTTTGATTTAGAAAATTTGAAACCATTATTACTGGCCCAATTTTGGATCTTGTTGATATTTTGTTGGAGTTGCCTTTTAATTGTATTCATGTGCTTTGATCGATAGCAAATTAAAAAATCGTCTACATATAATGAGCAATCCACACCGGGAGCTAAACACTTGGTGATGCTATTGATTTTGATATTAAATAGCGTCACAGATAAAATACTGCCCAGGGGCACACCCATCTCTTGCTGGTGCATATCAAAGAGGGTAGAGCCCACTCGTACTTTGAATTCTCTGTCAGAGAGAAAATTGGAGATTAAAGAGGGCAGATGGCCTTTTAGACCCAAATTGTGCAGGTCATTTAGTATCCCGTACTTCCATGTTGTGTCATAGGCCTTTTCTAAATCAAAGAAGACTGCTACTAAATGTTCCTTCTTGATAAATGCATCGCGAATAAATGTTTCCAGTCTAACCAGATGATCGTTGGTACTACAACCAGAACGGAAGCCACTTTGGAAAGGAGATATTAAATTGTTACTTTCCAAGTACCATACAAGCAGACAATTAATCATTCGTTCCATTGTTTTGCACACACAGCTTGTCAGTGCAATGGGTCGATAGCTGTTAGGATCTTCAATGTCTTTACCTGGTTTGGGAATTGGTATTACTGTTGCTTCTTTCCAGCTCTTAGGTACATTACCAGCAATCCATAAATCATTAAAGATTTTCAGAAGTAATGTCAGAGACGATTCTGGGAGGTGTTTCAAAAACTGGCAATGTACTTCATCAGACCCAGTGGATGTATCATGGGCCTTGTCTAAAGCCTCCCTAAGCTCCAAAAAAGAAAACAGCTGGTTATAGCTTTCAGAGTTGTTCGATGTGAATTTTAAACGTGACTTCTCTTTTTGAGATTTTAATCTTTGAAAGGTTTCTGAATAATTAGATGATGATGAGTTTTTTGAGAAACTATCGGCAAGAATATTTGCTATGTTATGTTTCTAACTAAAATTGTTATTGTTTGTTTTCAGTTGTCGAATAGAATTGTGTTTCCTCTTTCCATTTATTTTTCAAATAGTATCCCAAACTTGTTTCATTGAGGAACGAGAGTTTATGGAAGAAATATATATTTTCCAGGATGCACGTTTACATTCTTTGATTGTGCGTCATGTTTTAGCCCGCACAATACAATATTTGTTTAAATTTTCGGTTGTTGGACAATTGTTGAATTGCTTTAATGCTTCTCAGTGTTGTCTAATGGCTTCTTTGCATTCCTTGGTTACCCAAGGTTTTTGCATTTTTTTACTGTTCGGTGAGGACTTAGGAATAGATTGATCTGCAACTGCAATTAAAATTGAAGTAAAATGATGTATAGGATTAACAGCATTGAATATTGTATCATTATTTAGTCTAGTTTTACATAGTGTTTCAAACGAAGCCCAGTCAGCTTTCTTTATATTCCATTGTGGAATTGCATCATCAATTATTTTATTATTTTCAAGACTGATTGGAAAATGATCACTGCTGTGAAGGTCATCAGCAACTTTCCATTCATAGTCCAAAAGTAGTGAAGGAGAGCAAATTGTCATGATATCAGTGTCGGTGACTCCAGCCAAGTCCCGACAGCGCATTACGCCTTTGGACGAATTCAGTTTAGTGTGGGCGAATGAGGTCACTGGAATATCGAAAAAGGTTTTCATTTTCATGATATTATCTGTTTGACCTTTACACTCACACTCAATCAGAAGGCAACCAGATTTGAGTTTTTTGACACTTTTTGTAGCAACCCCAGCTGATTTTGTCATTGAATTACTTTTAAAACATTGTTAAATGATAGATCTCATTGCTAGCAGCACAAAACAGTTTAAATTTTAAAAACATCTCTACTAGAAGTAAAAATATGACATTTTAAAGTTGCATATTTTCATTCAATTTGCCCACTTTTTCCCTTATAATAATAATTGTCATGCGATAAATCAATGGCACCAGAAAAAAAGAAATTAGACATAAATTGATGTAATTTTTTTTTATTTTTTAAGATAAATTAATAAAACTTTCCAACTTTATGTAAAAGAACATGCTGGACTCATTTTTGCAATTGTTTAAGATGTATTTTTACAAGAGGGAAAGTTATTGCAAGAAACATCTCACCAATATTTAAATTTTGCTTTTAATATTTTGTACGATAACACAAACAGCAACAACATGTCAATATATGGTGTTTAATTAAAAATGTTTTTTTTTCCACATCAAAACCATTCAAATAAAATTTTTAATTAAGTTATGCTGGTAACTGTATAAAGTCCAAAGCTTTACTAATCATATGGACTATGCATCAAATTCAATTTTTATTAAATTCATTGTAATTGGTAAACCTCACTTGCTACTTTAACTTAAATGTCACCATTCTGTTGAAATAATTAGTTGTAAATTGTTTTCATTGTTTAGAAAACACATCTTAGTCTGTAAAGTGCTTCACACATCATTTAAAAGAATTTTTTTTGGTACTGCTTAAATAAAGAGTCAATTTCACTGTGTTCTTTAAAATACCACTGTCTGCCGGAATTTACACAATCAGGTAAGAAACCACGCTTTAACACAAAGTCTTTTTTTTTTACAGACTGAATGTCTTCTCGTGCAGGCCAAATAAAGTATCCCTGTCACTTACATGGAGCCATGAATTTTACAATGGCTTCAGGTCCAGATGACTTTACGACACATGTGGGATACCACTGGTCATGGTATGCCACTGCAATATATTCGTTGTCACTGAATTCATTTATGTCTGGCAGCTTGTTTGTAATGCAGTCATAGTCTTCCTCGGGTTCATTGCCAATTTCAGAGAGTCCATTTGTCTTTCTGCGTTTTCGAGGATTCTCCTTTTCTTCAATCATGTTGCGATTAATTTCCATCTCAACTTCTTTTTCAGCATTCATATTTTGTTCACGCAACACTCGGCCTCCTTTCCTTGCCTTTTTCATCATTTCCTCTTTTTTATTTGATGGCATATCTGATAGCCAGTGTATTAGTGACTTTCTGTTTCTTTTCAAAAGTTGAACAGTTGTATGGTGGTGCATGGATGCATTGGGTCTTCGTTTTTGTGAACTGTCCAAGTCACAGAAATGATGTTCACAGCCTAGGTTGGTCGAGTGTGAAAAACTTGCCCTTTCCAAATCGGCTTTGCTTGGTGCCTTACTATATTTGCCTCTGGGTAGGAAGTCCACTAACTGGTTTTCCACAGTCCTCAACATTGCAGATGTCACTGTTTTAATGGTTTGGTGTAATATTCCTACTGTGCTTTGCACAACAACAAACAATTTCTGTGCGAGTCTTTTGTGGTGAGGAACTGCATAAAGATCTGAAGTGTCATCAGATTTCCAGTGTCCCTCCGGATTCAGCAGAGTTTCTGGGGTTGAAGAACATTGCTTTAGAAAACTGGCCAGGTCCTGTATATGTGTATATAGCAATAGGTATGGAACGTCACCCATTGTGACCAGGTTCCAGTAGCCTGTTACCTTGATGTACAAAAGCCCAAAGCACTGCAGCATAACTTTAATGATGTCACACTTGAGGTCTGCTTGAACTGATACAAGTTTCTGGTTTGGCTTAGTAACGGTGTCTATCACATCCATGATATCTTCAGCATGATTAAGAACTTCAGCAGCTGTCTGAAACAATGAGTTGAACCGATTGTCTCGGTAACTTCCAATGAGAGAATTTATTCTGTTCTGAGAACAATATGCTTCCCAGCAGTCACGTAATCCGTAATGGTCACCGACAGGTCAAAAGGTATCATAAATGGTCCTTGCAACACGTTCAACGTAAGTTTCCTTTTTAGTCCAGAACTTAAACTGTGGCAGTGCATCTCGACCAAGTCGTCCACTTTCTTTGAATATTGTGCTTTCAAGGCTTTTCAAGTCGACACAGGCATATTTATGGAAGCCCAGAAGAACATGGGCCATACAGTGGAAGTGCAATACAGATTGTTTTTGGTCATCATCACACTGGTTAAGAACTTCATCGAGCCATTGGTCCAAGAGTTTATCTGCTAGCTTCTCATTGCTAGCTCTATCACACATGGTAAATGCAAGTTTACTTAATGAGTCGGTAATAAAGTCATTGCTCACAGATGTATTTATAGTTCGGGATGGTGTTTGTAGTTGACACATGTTATTATTTCTAATAGGGGTGTGTTGTGGAATTGGCACAGATTCGGATACAGTCTTTTTCATTTGTTCTGCAGACAAACTTGTTTCACTTTTCAACTGTGCCAGTTCTGTTATATGTTTCTTGGTCACATCATGGATAGTCCTTGCATTTTCATGGGCAACACGGGTAAACCCCAAAAAACATCTCTGTTAAGGCCCCAAGACCTCACAGTGTCTAGTTTTGCAGCTATGAAAGCCTTTGCAAGTTAGTGTCCTTCATTTACAATTGTTTGCACAGATGTACTGTTTACAGATCACTTTTCTCAATTTCGCGTGAAAAAATATGTCGCGATACTACTTCTATAGCTGGGGAGATTTTTTCAGTCGCAACCTCGAGTGCAGCAAGTTCAATCACACACAGCCGTACATTGTCAGTGTATGAGCCATCCAAATTTTTTGTACAGTGTTTTTCATTTAACTCTTCTATCAGCATTTCAACTTTAACTTGCAGATTGTGTAGCTCTTGGTTTTTCCCCACTAAAATGTGTTTAACTTTATCAATATTAGGACTCTCCCCACTCTTTATTTGCTGGTGTAGTTTCTTTGCCTTCACTTTGTAGTAACTTGCAGACTTTTGGGCGCTGAGTTTTTTGTTCTCTGCACTGTCAATTATCAGCTTTTTTCATTTAGCATATCTAGTTCTCTTTCAATATTTCATTTTCAAGTGCAAGTTGCTTATTTTCCTCTTTCACATTTTCCAATGATTTTTGTAAGTCCTCACACATGAGCTTTAGATTCTCGTAATGCTTGTCGTGTAATTCAAGCCTTTTCATCATGCTTGTTTACATTTCTCACACCAAAGTGCCCAACCTTATTTTCTAAGGCTTTCAGTTCATTTTTGGATTTTTCAATCTCATTCATCAATTTGTTTAAAGTCTTTTTCTTCTTATTCAGTTCATAATCATACACATTCAGAGTCTTTTTCTGGGCTTTATCAAAATTATCCATGTCAGTTGAATGAGAAGTTCCATCATAATTTACAGAATAATAGTCTGCCTGAACAGATTGCTGGCTGCACAAATCTGTATCCTGTATTGTTTCATCTCAGCCTTAAGAGTTACAAATTCAGCTGATTGACACTGAGTCGCAAATAACGTTTTAGACTGAAGTTCAAATGGCTGCTGTTGTAAATCCTCAACAGAACAAAAACTTTTTACTTTTTTCTTTGAAACAAGTTTTTTCTTGACTTCAAGCAGTCTGGTTAGTTTTGTCCTCAACGTTGCATCACTAAAAACAGACAATTTCGGCTGCAGACATTTAGCAACATCTATTACTTTTGCTGCACTTTTCAAGAAAGTGTTCAGTTCCAACAAAACACCAATTTTCACATGACAATTTTTAAGAGATTTCATTGAAGTCAGTTCATTCAAGATTTTGCGAACTAGCATTGTTTTGCAGGTGGGTGGGGGTATACGTAATTTCCACATTATTTAGAAATTTTTCTCGGGTCAAATGTCCAAAATGGCGGACGGGTCACCCGATCGACAAGTCGGTAAATTTTGAAAAGTTGGTGCTAAATGCGGGATACAAAATGTTTACCGAATTTAATAATTTATACATCAATTTAAAGAGAAAAGCTTAAATGTTAATGTTGTTTCTTCATCTGAGTCAGACAGTGGTTTGGTACGTTTATTGTTGATTTTTTTTTCGTTGCATTTGCCATGATTAAGAGTTAAAATTTCAGCACCCATGCTCCCCACCCACCAAGGAGCCCAACGAGGGGACACTTTTCAAGTGCCAGGGATACACAGATGCCATACTCATTAGATAAAATTACCTGGGATTGACCCATGAAGCTTCCTTCTAGGGTCGGTAAAATTACCTCCCGATTGACCTGTTGATCCACCACCTTCTAGGAAGTCTTCTAAAACTTGGGAAAGTAAAAGCTAAAGGATAAGAATGTAGGGGCAACGGGGGTATCAAGATAGATACAAGAAAGAAAGAGAAGATGAGTAACTAATACAAAGACCTCCTAGGGCTCGGCGTGACCAGCCGATTTGTTACTAAGTTTTTCTGTTACTAAGTTTATGACAAAAGGTGTTAACAATTACACATATACCATACATAATCTCCTGAATAATTTTTTGTATTGAAATGGTCAGAAAAATCACACTAATTAAGGATGTCATGAACTTGATAATGTAATCAAATGCAGTCAGGTGAGAAAAAAAATATCATCAGACATGATTTTCTTATGCACACTATATCATGCACAATAATTTGAGAAAATGTTACTCTTACCAAATAAGGCCCAATCACTCATTGATAAGAGATGTCTTTTCAGAGTTAGGTATGTTTCTTCAGGTACTTTAAGACTAGCTATTCCTGTTGTTGTCCCGATTTCTATCTTATACCTGAAAAATGTAAAAAATTATTCAACCTCCATCAAAAATAGAAACTGGACAGAAATCAAATTTTGAAGAAAATTAATTTTTCCTGAGAATACTTAAGAACTCATATTAACATTATGTAAATAAGCTGAACTGATGACTAGGTAAGTCACCACAGTGACTATGGAGTTGTTCAAAATAATCAGGACAGACTTTTTGCTGAATATGTCCATCCAAAACTGCAAGGCATTTATGATAGCTTTTACATGGAGGTTAATGTGATGAGTTAGTTCCCCTGGTCTCCACACGCTGCTGACCATATTAGAAGTCAGGCAACAAGTGGGCTCCCAACAGTATTGTTTTTTTTAATGTGCACATACCATCACTTCTGGTTTGGGGTTTATTTGGAGGAATTCATGTTATGAGACAACTGTGGTTGCATCACTAACACAGGAATTATTTTAACCTATTAGTCATAATGATATTTTAATTTAAAGGACACCATTCAGCCAGCAAAGTCCTATTTAACACTTGCATATTGTTACGGCTATTGGATTTAATTTATTTATTTTTTAATTGTTAAATCCAAATTTATTATTTAGGGTTTAATATCCATTAATTGGGAAATTGTTCTAGAAAGTTCAGCTTAATCACTTTAACTGTAAATAGGCTGACTTAGATTGTAAACAAGTTTTGACCTTGGCTTGTTTGACCTAAATCCGGACCTTACTTTAGACATTGTCAACAAGCCTCTAAAATTATTGGTTAATTTCAAGGACAACACTTTTATTGAGGGTGGGAAGTGAATGATTTCCTTCTAGAATATTCCATTATTACGTGACTTGGAGAAGGTAGCTTCTTTTCCATGACCTTCCAGAACCACATGATTCCTCTTGTTTACGAGGTTATTACATATATATATAGCTGTGTTTTGGAAGAGAGATTCAGTAGATTTTTGAGCTTATTGTAATATTAAGTTGTGTATTATCTGTTTGAGTTTAATTATTTTGGACTTTGTGTCAATTCGTTGGAAAAGAAGAATTATCTTGAAAAAGGACATATGTTTATGATATTCATTTGGATGATTAAAAACAAGAACTGTACCACGTGACATTGTCAGCCATTTTGGATTACATCGTCAAGATTCGAACCTGGAACTATTAGAACATTTATTTATCAGGACTTGCAATTCCATTAGTGGATTAATTTGTGAATTTTATATTTGTTGGATTTGATTCTTTAAAACTGTAATTTTATTTATTTTATGAAAATAATTGTACTTAATAAATTCATTGTTAAAGTTTTACAAGCTTGTTAGTTTTCACTCTTTCTGTGTTGCTGCTTATTCAAGCCTGAGCACGTAACAATATAAAGGCAGCCAAGAGGGATCAAATCTGCAGCCACAGTGAATAACCAGAAAGTTTGCAAGGACTCTCTCTCTCACTGAAATAACCATCTGACAACTGTATGAGTAAAAAAAATCAATATGATGCAGGTATGATGACAACAAACAAGATTGAGATTGTTATAACCTTCATAACCAGGTGGACAAAACACAGGGATGGGTGACCATCAAATTCTTCCCAATTCATGAATACAAACCAAAATGATCAAAAATGGTCAACAGATCGCTTCTGACCCCAAGGAAAATAGAGTTTACCATATGTTTTTGGAGACTGTCCATAGAGGAAGTCAACTGTAACAGGTTGGTGATGCAATCCATAATTTAGTAACGACCGAGGAACTAATATTTAGACTGAATAGAAGGACATGAAACTGGTACACTTTGCCACAGTAAGCAAATCAAAGAAACCTTTGTGATGCCAGATAAATATGAAGTAGGCATCTAGATTGATGGCATACTCGTCCGTTTGGATGAAGAGTTAGATCTAGATTGATAGCATACTTGTCCCTTTGGACGAAGAGAGTTAGATCTAGATTGATGACATACTTGTCCCTTTAGATGAAGAGAGTTAGATCTAGATTGATGGCATACTTGTCCCTGTAGATGAAGAGAGTTAGATCTAGATTGATGGCATACTTGTCCCTTTAGATGAAGAGAGTTAGATCTAGATTGATGGCATACTTGTCCCTTTAGATGAAGAGAGTTAGATCTAGATTGATGGCATACTTGTCCCTTTAGATGAAGAGAGTTAGATCTAGATTGATGGCATACTTGTCCCTTTAGATGAAGAGAGTTAGATCTAGATTGATGGCATACTTGTCCCATTGGATGAAGAGAAGTAGATCTATTGCCATCTTGAACCTCAGCAGAAGAAATAATTTTTTGAGGGGACTAAGTCTATGATCAGCCTTTTTTGCTAATGAATGGCAGTAGATCCCAGAAATTGTAGTTTTTGTACAATCTCAAGTAGAGCCCTATTATCGATGAGTGGCTATATCTCCTGCTGAGGGATTTCAAACTGTCTCCAAATCTGATGGCACATCTGTTAGGAGTGGAAGGGAAGAAAAGAGGACAGTGGATAACCTAAATCTGAGGCCAGTCTGAAATAACATTGCTTTGTGGAAACAAGTCGATCCAATGTATTTGGAATTGCAAATGTTTCTGACGTCCCCTGGTAGACTGTCTATCCATTCATATCATGCAAATAGTGCATAGTACTGACAAAGTACATTTTGCATGACTTCCTTAGCTTTGAACTTGTTGCATTTGTTACATCTGATTGACAGACTGCACTAAAACAACAAGATAAAATAAAACACAACGAAAATGTATAAATTAATGATGCAGTATGTTAATAAGTTCATACAACAACACCTATTACAACTACAATTAACCCTAAAACAGTTACCCCTACAACAATACCTTTTACAACTACAATTACCCCATTTTCACACTGTAAGTCTCCAAAAATCAGTAATCCTGATGCAGTGACAGCTACACTGAGTGGGACATGTACACATGCCAGACCACTGGTTGCCTAAGTGACTCTTCTATGATGAGCTTCAAAGCTTCAAAGACAATCTGAAAACTGCATTTAAAGCATTCAGCATAAACCCTGATTCCTGGGAGCAAACAGCAAGCTATCAAAACATTTGGCATTCCTCTGTGTACAAGGACTCCAAGTTGTGCGAATCTAGCAGGAGGGCAGCTGCAGAGCTGAAGAGGCAGGCCAGAAAAGCATGTGCCATCAACCCTCCTGGAGATGTCCCACTCATCCCCTTTCCCTTATGCAAACAAACAAACATTCCGTGCAAAGGTTGGCCTCATCAGCCACCTGTGCACACACAGAACAACACCAGCCCCTCAAACCTTTGTATGACTAGAGTGGCCTCGTCGAATCGACAAAAGAACAACACACAATAGTTTCCATTGAACTACCTTTTCTTAAACCAGTCTATAACTGGATCCCACTGTTGACACTGGAACTCAAGCAATTCTTCTGGTTCTTCCAATCTGTAACTGTGAAATGAAAAAAAAAGAGAAGAAAAAACATTAAAAAAATATATTAATGAATATGAGACCGAATGAAAAGATGAATTTTAAAAACAAGAATTTCTTATTGCATTTCTCTATCATCACTTTGTTGAAACCTTCTATAATCAGTACATTACCATTTATTCTTTGCAAATGTTTATTCCCAAGGTGGCTGATAACAATTTGTCTTAGATGCCAACAGGCTGGTTCCAAGTATTATTAAATAAGCTGCATAATAAACAACATTTTGTTGCTAACAAAATATGAACTTTAATCGAAAAATGACCAGCAAATAACAATGTTGTCCTAGATTTTCAATGCCAGTAAATTATAGTAAAATCTGTTTAAGTGGGCACTGCATAAGAAAGGTTACATAAAGATGAGGGAGAGAGGAGATATATCCATGCAGGAAAGCAGAGTTGCAAGTTACTGTCATAATATATCAAATTACAGACCAATATGTATGTTATGAAGCATTCAGAACAAATAAAATTTCAATTTCAGAAAAAAATTGAGCTAAAATATTTTGAACTTATTAATATATATTATTCTATATTAATAGAAGTACCAATCATTATGATAATAATCCATATCTTGAAATAGGTCAACTTATAACAATTGTTCTGAGATATAGTTCTTAAAGTCATGAAATAAACTTTCCAATCAGAGTGAATAGATCAATCGTGCCTGAATAAACTAATAAGTGTCAAACAACTGACTCACACTGTTAAATGATCACTAATTGCACAAAACTGATTGAGGAGGTGGTTGAAAATGAAAAATCAAACTTTAGTGTTGAATGTATATTCTGAGGTCATGCCGAACACCAAACCAAATGTGATAACAGCTAAAAGACTAGTTATGATGTAATGTATATTGATAGAATGACACAGCTTGTAATCGACACATTGAAAGCTACTTACCATACTGTGTCCGTCTCTAGGAAATACAAACTGGCCTGTATTAGGTCCTCTCTGGTTCGCTGTGTAGGGTTATCTATTGCCATGTTACACAGAGATGTCTGTAAAAATTGACTTCAAATCAGACAACCATATTTATAATGATAACACATCTACAAACAGTATACCAAACCCAAATCTGTAATTGTGTAACTTGCTAAAAGATCACAATCTCAGTAGTAATCTCTTTCTGAGTAGTCCAAAGAGTGACAATCTGATCAATGGGTAAATTATTGGAATGAGGATCAGTGCCTGTTATATGGGTACATGGTGTATGTGAGGAAATATTGCCTGTTAAATGATTCGCACATAACATCTCTTCAAATTTACACTGACATTTTATTACTAAAATTGTTTTAATGGAGTACTACAAGAAATTAAGACAAACATTTCCTTATATCTGTATGGCTTGTACACCACATAGCTTAAATTCTCAATAAGAGAGAGTAAATCAACATCAGAGGAAAGCTTCAGTGTCATGTAAAAAGGGAGGGAATATATAGTGGAGACTATGATGGAGTTATAACTTTACCAAATTTTAATTTTTCCACTAAATGAAACTTTTTTGTTTCTATTGTTGGATCAACCTTAACTGTTCATAAAATAAAGCAATACAAATAAGCCAAAGTGAACTGGCCACAATAAATGAATCGGTTTCAACTAATAATTATCAACATTTCAAATAGAAAACTATCGTCAAAGATTGCCATTTTCAATATCAGTTTTTTAAAGGACAGATTTAAATGTCCCCTCAAGATGTCATTCAGATACCAGGCAAATAAGCAATGAAATGTTTCCATTAAAAGATGAAAACTTTTACTCAACAGTCTGATATAGTTTAACTCAAGCAATAGTTCTTGAACTCCGCACGAATAATTCTTATGAGAAAGAGAGTTTGGGCCAGAAACTTCATGACAATATCATCAAAATCTTTGGATCTTGACTCTTTAAGTAAACTGCCAGTCTTAGTGTTGACGTAAGCTGTAACTTCTGCCATTGTTTCCATGCATTTCATAACTTACAAATAATGTTTTTTTTTAGTTTGTAATACATCTGTCTGAACTCCATTTCTCTATCCAATGGTAACCAATCAAAATAATTCATCAAGATGTATATATGCAAGTGGTAAGCAATTAATATAATACATCAAGATGTATATATGCAAGTGGTAAGCAATTAATATAATACATCAAGATGTATATATGCGCGTGGTAAGCAATTAATATAATATATCAAGACATCAAGATGTATATATGCGCGTGGTAAGCAATTAATATAATATATCAAGACATCAAGATGTATATATGCGCGTGGTAAGCAATTAATATAATATATCAAGACATCAAGATGTATATATGCGCGTGGTAAGCAATTAATATAATATATCAAGACATCAAGATGTATATATGCGCGTGGTAAGCAATTAATATAATATATCAAGACATCAAGATGTATATATGCGCGTGGTAAGCAATTAATATAATATATCAAGACATTAAGATGTATATATGCAAGTGGTAAGAAATTAAAATAATTCATCAAGATGTATATATGCGCGTGGTAAGCAATTAATATAATATATCAAGACATCAAGATGTATATATGCAAGTGGTAAGCAATCAATATAATACATCAAGATATATATATATGCGCGTGGTAAGCAATTAATATAAAACATCAAGATGTATATATGCTACTGGTAATCGAATAATATAATTCATCAATATAAGGATAAATAAATCTTAAATGGAAGTTTATATAGATTTTAATTGTACAAATCTAGACACATAATTATTTTCATTCAAAATGTTTAATTTTTTAATTTAGAGAGGGGTTGTTGTGTTTTATTGATCTGTAGCATTTCCTTGCTGCATGTGTATATGCATTCCATTGTTTTATATTTAATTATTTGTTTCTATTTTTGTTTTGAAAACTGCAAAGTATGTTACTCTAAATATTAGTTATTTTAGCAAAATTATGTGAGACAAGAGAATCTCAAAACCAGATAAAACATCACCATCCATTACTTAATAGTTTGGCTACCAAAGAAATACTGGTGACATAAACCTTATATATACCAAGTGTCCATTACCAAGTGTCCATTACCAAATGCATGTATCTATTACCAAGTGCATGTCTCCATTACCAAATGCATGTATCTATTACCAAGTGCATGTCTCCATTACCAACTGCATGTATCTATTACCAAGTGCATGTGTCCATTACCAAATGCATGTATATATTACCAAGTGCATGTCTATATTACCAAATGCATGTGTCTATTACCAAGTGCATGTCTCCATTACCAAATGCATGTATCTATTACCAAGTGCACATGTCCATTACCATGTGTTTGTGTCCATTACCAAATGCATGTATCTATTACTATGTGTTTGTGTCCAATACCAAGTATTTGTGTCCATTACCAAATGCATGTGTCTATTATGATGTGCATGTGTCCATTACCAACTGCATGTGACCATTACCAAATGCATGTGTCCATTACCATGTGTTTGTGTCCCTTACCATGTGTTTGTGTCCATTACCAAGTATTTGTGTCCATTACCAAATGCATATGTCCATTACCAAGTGCATGTGTCTATTATGATGTGCATGTGTCCATTAACAAATGCATGTGTCCATTAACAAAGGCATGTGTCCATTACCATGTGCATGTGTCCATTACCAATTGCATGTGTCCATTACCAATTGCATTTGTCCATTACCAAGTGCATATGTCCATCACCAAGTGCTTTTATCCATTACCAAGTGCATGTGTCCATTACCAAGTGCATGTGTCCATTACCAAGTGCATATGTCCATTACTAAGAGCATGTGTCCATTACCAAGTGCATGTGTCCATTACCAAGTGCATTTATCCATTAACAAGTGCATGTGTCCCTTACCAAGTGCATATGTCCATTACTAAAGTGCATGTGTCCATTACCAAGTGCATGTGTCCATTACCATGTGCATGTGTCCATTACCATGTGCACTTATCCATTACTAATTGCATTTATCCATTACCAAGTGCATTTATCCATTATCATGTGCATTTGTCCATTACCAAGTTCATGTTGTGTCTCTTGATGGTGTTTTCTTGAGCATTCCACTCAGTGGCAACTGCAAGGGCAAGTGCTTCATTTGGAACCCTAAACAAATTTCCAGTTGGTGTCCTCAATTTCCTCTTGTCTAAATTTATTTCAAACCAACCTAAAAAGTAAAAAAAGATTCATCATTAATCTATTAGTCTTTAAAATAAATTTAATATGTGAAGGTACTCATTCCCATTATTAATATCAAAACATGTTAATTAAAGAGAAAAGTCTTAAACAATTTTATAAAAACAAAATATCATTGAAAGCTTTATGGACTATGTTTCAATTAGCAATAATCAGTGAAATTGTCAATTACTGTACAGTATACCATATTACATAATTATACTCTTATCCAAATTACTTTCAGATTGTTACATGCTTGAAATGAACAAAACTGTAATTAAAAATATGTACATCAGATCAAGCAGAGTTTCCATCAAGAGGCATGTAATTTCTGCAAGTTCACTTTTGTTTAAACTAAGGAAAAAAATGGGGATGCCCATGTTCACTTTTTTCATAATAAAGTCAGTCCTGTCTACAAGGTCACCTATTTTAAGTGTCTTAAACAGTCAACATTTCAAGATCTAGTAGCCCCCTGTATTGAGACCAATTCTCTCACTTACACAAGCATGTTTAAGTTTTTTATTTTCACATATGCATGTCACATCTTGTAAAGTATTTAGCTGTTCTTTATTCTTTCCTGTATACATCACATATTGCAGTCAAGTATTAGCTGTTCTTTATTCTTTACTTATACATCGTAACATCTTGCTGTAAAGTATTTAGCTGTTCTTTATTCTTTACTGTATACATCGTCACATCTTGCTGTAAAGTATTTAGCTGTTCTTTATTCTTTACTGTATACATCGTCACATCTTGCTGTAAAGTATTTAGCTGTTCTTTATTCTTTACTGTATACATCAAAACTTGCTGTAAAGTATTTAGCTGTTCTTTATTCTTTACTGTATATGTCACATCTTGCTGTAAAGTATTTAGCTGTTCTTTTTTTTCCCCTGTGCATGTCACATATTGCGGTCAAGTATTTAGCTGTTCTTTATTCATTACTGTGCAATTTACAGTCCAACTCAACAAGCATCCATCTCAGAAATATAATCAGTGGCCTCTTACAACAGGTGGTTCAATGATACAGGTTCATTTCTTTAAAATTTGGTTGAAGGAAGTTGAGAATGTAGCAAATAATGGTGACCTCTAAGGTATGTCTGACTGTAACTGACTAACCTAGAAAAACAGCAAGCAACGAGATGAGGTCAGTATGAAACATTAATACAACATGAATATACATACCGTTGTGTTGGGATATGTAGGCATGTCTGTAGAATTTCTTAAGTTCTGAAATAAAGAGATTCATACATTTTAATGTAAAGAGCTTTTAAAAATGGAGAATACACAACGTCTTGTTTCTATGGCCCATTCAAATATTTTCCCCCAAATAAACAAAATACACTTTTTGTAAGGTTGGGAATAATTCATATTCAGAATAATTGTGTTTACTATTTTAAAAGATTACCCTAGTTAAGAGGTAAGCTTGCTGGTTCACAGTATTGTAAAAAGATAATATGCACTGAAATATATTTGTGCATAAAAAATACCTTTCCTTAATTGCTAAATATGTAGACATTCATCACCATTATACGAGTTCTATTGACTCATTTTAAAATCAACATGGAAAGCAGTTTTGATTTTCACAAAAAAGTAACAATCTCTTAGATAAATGAGATTCTTTAATATAAAATAATTGCAGATCAATTTCCAAACTGTGATAAAAATACATGGATTAATTCATGTTATTGATCAAATTTGCCTTATAAACATTCCATTTTCAAAAAATGCTCAATTTTAAGTTTTAATATTTTTATATTCTGATCACATTTAAAAGGTCTTCTCTGTATACATTATATCCTACAAGCGTGAATGATCAATACAAATTGTTTACTTAATAAATCTGCAAATCCCAACATCCTAGACTATTGATCTTGAAAGTCAGACAAGTAAATGTTCCAAGTCACTTTCCTAATTTAAATGACAGCAAATTGGGCAAATGCTAATTTTCATACTCTAATCACTTTATCTACATGCCATATGTACTTACTTATAAAAAGAGTCTACTACGCAGACACAGATCATCCATACTACAAAGACACAAATCTTCCATACTACACAGACAGATCTTCCATACTACACAGACACAGATCTTCCATACTACACAGACACAGATCTTCCATCGCTTAATGTGCTGACAGATCTGAATCTGTGAAGCTTATTAGGAATAATCAGTATAATAAATAAAATAGACCCTAATCTAAATGTGTGTTATGCTATATCAGATCAATCCTAATCTAAATGTGTGTTATGCTATATCAGATCAATCCTAATCTAAATGTGTGTTATGCTATATCAGATCAATCCTAATCTAAATGTGTGTTATGCTATATCAGATCAATCCTAAACAAAATGTGTGTTATGCTATATCAGATCAATCCTAAACTAAATGTGTGTTATGCTATATCAGATCAATCCTAAACTAAATGTGTGTTATGCTATATCAGATCAATCCTAAACTAAATGTGTTATGCTATATCAGATCAATCCTAATCTAAATGTGTGTTATGCTATATCAGATCAATCCTAATCTAAATGTGTGTTATGCTATATCAGATCAATCCTAATCTAAATGTGTGTTATGCTATATCAGATCAATCCTAAACTAAATGTGTGTTATGCTAATCAGATCAATCCTAATCTAAATGTGTGTTATGCTATATCAGATCAGGATCTTTTTCTAGTTTGGAGTATTACTTATCAGCCAATCAAAACAAATTGGGTATGCTTCGTTGTTGTTGTTGTAGGGTTTAATGCATTTTTCAGCATAAGACAGGCTATAAATGGTGGCCAGAATAACTGGAGGAGAAGAACCCTGGAAAATGCAGGGAAAAACCACCAACCCACAAGACGTTACTGGCAAGCTTTCTCATGTACCCATGTTAGCCAAGCCTGAGACTCGAACAGATGCAGACAGAGGTGAGATGACAATGATCTGGAATGTTGTGCACTTTAAACCACTCTGCCACTCAGGGCACAATTTGATTTGTTAGCCGTGTTTTCAATGATACTTTTTTATTGTGTTACTCAATCCAGATATTCCTGAGTGGATTACAGTTTTATTTCAATGCAGGGAGCCAAAGCTTAATGAAAAGCACTTCACCAACATTATGGTCGGTTTCATTTATGAGCTGATTAAAATGCAACGTGTCATTCATTTTTTAATTGATTAATAAATGTTCAAGTGAAACACTGAAGCAAAACAAATTTGATAATTATGAAGTGATCTGTGTTTATATTTAAACAAAATTTGTTATGATCACTTTAGTAGAAGCAATTGTCAAATGGAGCGATTTTTTTCTGATTGAATAATTTCAGTTTACTCAAATATTTTTACAAGGTCATAAAGAGGATTCAGAAAAGGAAAATCTTATGAAAGCGGCAGGATAAAATATGTCTGCTATTTAGTTTATTTCTCTAAAGAGACACAAGCCAGACTCCGTGGCAGCAAATATTTTCAAATATGAAAAAAAACTACAACACAGGAATATTCAGCAGTCGTATTCATTGACTCTCATGGAATTATGTTTAGGAATTATTGTAAATAATATCCCAAACTGGCATTGTTAGGGAATTCAAAAAGTTTTTCAGTGGGTCTTATACAATCAAGCAAGTTGCACGAATTCTGGACCTCATAAAGCCCATTCAGCTCATAGAATTTAACATTAAACATTAAGCTCATTCAACTCACATAATTTAACATTAATTAAACATTAAAACCATGTAGCTCACATAATTTAACATTAATTAAACATTAGGCCCATGTAGCTCACATAATTTAACATTAATTAAACATTAGGCCCATGTAGCTCACTAAATTTAACATTAATTAAACCTTAAGCTCATGTAGCTCACTGAATTTAACATTAATTAAACATTAAACCCATGTAGCTCACATAATTTAACATTAATTAAACATTAGGCCCATGTAGCTCACTAAATTTAACATTAATTAAACCTTAAGCTCATGTAGCTCACTGAATTTAACATTAATTAAACATTAAACCCATGTAGCTCACTGAATTTAATATTAATTAAACATTAAGCTCATGCAGGTCACATAATTTAACATTACTTAAACATTAGGTCCATGTAGCTCACATAATGTAACATTAATTAAACATTAAGCCCATGTAGCTCACATAATGTAACATTAATTAAACATTAAGCCCATGCAGCTCAAAGAATTTAACATTAATTAGACATTAAGCTCATGCAGGTCATAATTTAACATTAATTAAACATTAAGTCCATGCAGCTCACTGAATTTAACATTAAGCCCATGCAGCTCACTGAATTTAACATTAATTAGACATTAAGCTCATGCAGGTCATAATTTAACATTAATTAAACATTAAGTCCATGCAGCTCAAAGAATTTAACATTAAGCCCATGCAACTCACTGAATTTAACATTAATTAGACATTAAGCTCATGCAGGTCATAATTTAACATTAATTAAACATTAAGTCCATGCAGCTCACTGAATTTAACATTAAGCCCATGCAGCTCACTGAATTTAACATTAATTAGACATTAAGCTCATGCAGGTCATAATTTAACATTAATTAAACATTAAGTCCATGCAGCTCACTGAATTTAACATTAAGCCCATGCAGCTCACTGAATTTAACATTAATTAGACATTAAGCTCATGCAGGTCATAATTTAACATTAATTAAACATTAAGTCCATGCAGCTCAAAGAATTTAACATTAAGCCCATGCAGCTCACAGAATTTAACATTAATTAGACATTAAGCTCATGCAGGTCATAATTTAACATTAATTAAACATTAAGTCCATGCAGCTCACTGAATTTAACATTAAGCCCATGCAGCTCACAGAATTTAACATTAATTAGACATTAAGCTCATGCAGGTCATAATTTAACATTAATTAAACATTAAGTCCATGCAGCTCAAAGAATTTAACATTAAGCCCATGCAGCTCACAGAATTTAACATTAATTAGACATTAAGCTCATGCAGCTCAGTATATGCATGACACTAGATAGACAGCATGTGCAGAATATCCATCAAGTTAAGACTTGGTGACACTCCTCTAGAAACAGTCACTTTAAAACCAAATGAGAATGAAATAAAAAATAGTGTTCTCCCCCAATACAGCCCACACTCTAACCCAATAAGGAAAACCATTTTCTGGTATATTAATGATGTGTGTACTCTAGGAGAAGAATGTTGTTGACATTGAATGATAATGATAAGGACACATTTAGGAACTTTACTCATTGAACTTTAAAGATAATGAAAAGGACACAATTAGGAACTTTACTCATTGAACTTTAATGATAATGATAAGGACACAATTAGGAACTTTACTCATTGAACTTTAATGATAATGAAAAGGACACAATTAGGAACTTTACTCCTTGACTTGAATCATAATGATAAGGACACAAGAACTTTACTCGTTCAATTGATCAAGTCTTATGAGATGAAGTTAGGTACAGTCCGAGCTTCAGTACATTTCTTTTCATTTTTGCTTATGGAAGTACTGATACTACCATATCATAATAATAAATAGTTACTCCCAAAATGAAAAACTGAAAAAATAAGCATTTTAAAGAAATAAGCATGGTTATTTACTTTATTATATGCATTAAACTGCAAACATATCATCAAATACAAGAGATCAAAATTATAAAAGTGAAAATGGGACAAGTGAATTTTTATGAAACTATTCTTGACAAAGCAGTTTAAAATCAAATTTGACTAGCCCCAAATACAATTTCTTCTGACTATTTGATTAGCCCCAAATACAGTTTCTTCTGACTATTTTATTAGCCCCAAATACAGTTTCTTCTGACTATTTTATTAGCACCAAATAAAATTTCTTCTGACTATCTGATTAGCCCCAAATACAATTTCTTCTATTTGATTAGCCCCAAATACAATTTTTTCTGACTATTCGATTAGCCCCAAATAAAATTTCTTCTGACTATTTCATTAGCCCCAAATACAATTTCTTCTGACTATTTGATAAGCCCCAAATACAATTTTTTCTGACTATCTGATTAGCCCCAAATATAATTTCTTCTGACTATCAAGAAAACTTTCTCAGCAAATGAAGAATATGATGAAAAATAGAATAAATTCCAAAATGATAAGTGTACCATCATGGGTTTAGAACTTTTATAAAAGTCAACTTGCCTGCGGCACGCTCACTGGAGAATTTAATGTTTTGCCCAAGGAAACTTTGAGATTGCCCAAAATACATGGTCCAAAATGAGTAAAACAATGTCAAAATATGTCATATTTTAAGGACACTGCATTATAATAAAGAAAACTTTTGTTTAATTTTATATCTGTTGGCTTTTTACATCCATAAGATGCAAATTAATGTTATCCAAACACTTATATGTAAATAAAACATGTATATTAGAAAGAGTAAAAATGCAAACATAGCTGGAATAGCAAAAGGAGACATGTACATGTATACAGACAGAGATATGGATAGATTGAAAAGATTTTGGAAGTAGCTATATTTTTAAGAGTGAGAGAGCATTAAAGCATGAATGTTAGTATGATTTATTTATATTCAAAACTCAATGATTAGTCTCCAGTGGCCTAGTGGTTAGAGCATCTGCCTTAAATGTGGGTTCGATCCCCCGCTGAGTTATACCAAAGACATACAAAAATGATACTAACAGCTGCCTCGCTTGGTGATCTACATTAAAAGGTTAGTGAAAGAACTTATCGGCCTGGTATCAGGATAATGTGACTGGATGTGACATCATGCTACATGTCTGCGGCATGATGTCCTATTGATAGACATCATTATAAACTGCTACACTGCAGACCTCATAGCGATATGACTGAAAAACTGTTAAAGCTATGTTAAAAATCCAAATCATACACACCCACTCTAAGATTTGCAAAAATACTTAATAATTCCATTTATTTAACAGTCATCATATAGTCACCTTTAAATTAGTGATATTCATAAAAAATATTTGAGAATGCAACTTTTGAGAATGATCTGAGAATAATTATTGTTGTTATTAGCTAAGCTATATGTATCAAGGCTAATCTGATTTGTTAACAAAATCTACTCTGTAGTTTATTGTTCAAGACAAGTGCTTTATTCCCAAACACTTGTGTAAAAGACATCTAGCCGGATATGCAGAAGAATACATTACATGCTATATAAGGTGTTGATACATGTACTACAGCAAGATTCCAGGGGATAAAACTTGCAGAACATAAAACATCAGATTCCAGATTGAATTCCCTGGATTGTCACATCTAAACATGAGAAATTTGAAGGTGTGTAATAGAACCATATTAAGTAAAATGCACCAAGTCAGATGACTTCTTGTTATAGATATGCACCTTTCCCAAATTGAAATTGACATCATCTTCTGATGCTAGTATTTTATAACACTGCTGACCATTGGTCAATGTTTTGATTCTGCATAACATCCAATGCAGTCAAGTTTTTCTTAGTGACTGGACATTTAAATTTCTAAATGGGGATGGGGTAAATGCTTGAAATTTATCTTGTGATAAAGACCAAAAATATTGACATTGGAATGAACAATTTATCCCCAAAAATTAAATGGCCACTCTATTACAGTTCATAGTTGTGGAAATGCATATTCAGCCTTGTGACTGGACCATTACTGCTTAAGTTCTAAACATGTGGTTCACATTTAAAAAGTGTAAATCCAGTGTTTTCTGTCTTATTTTTTTTTTGTAGTTTAAACAGAATTGTTTGTTGTCTGGAATTTAACTGTCCAAATTGCAGATTACTTTTCATGTGTTATTTCAATTCATTTTTCATACAATTTGAACAAAATCTGTCCAGAGATAGTGATAAGATTTGATTGGTGAAGATTTATTTTCAAACACATCATATTAATAGACATGCATAAGGGATAAAAGATTTATACCAGTACTAGTTTAAGTAGCTTTTTATATTTGGAATAATAATGAAATAAATTCCAAATATCCATTTTATAACATCGCCAAAATTTACACTGAAAATTATATTGTATCGATAATAGATTTAGTAAAACCACAGGGGCCTGGTAAACTGCCTTTTCTTTGATTTTAGGTGCAAAAGCCGTGAATGGAGCATCATCTGCATACCAACTGGGACTCAGCATTCATTCAGAATTAACTTCAATAATAATCATGTGTACATTTTGTCCTACACAGTATTAAAAATGCATTTATCAAACTTCTATTTGCTCTTTGTATACAGTATGAAAACCTCTTGTGCTGAAAAATCTAATCTGTGGAACCATGCTTAGTATCCTTTCTGGTCTATGGTAGCAGAAAAGCAGTTTAGCAAATGCCGTACAACTAGAACCTGACATTTTCAAGGGCGCAGCCATCTTGAAATACAGACAATGTTACCTAACTGATGAATGGACAATATTTCCGGAAGTCGTCAGTAAGCCAATCAATAAATAGATTTCATTCGACATAGAGGGATTTCCCCAAGCAGCGGAGTTTCAAAAGACAAGTGGTCTGTGAAATGCCGGTGAAGCTTGATCCACCGCCTCCTGCGAATTTTAAACAACCTGGAGTAACCACAACTTTACTCTATAATGGTTCAAAGTTTAATGGCTATCAGAAAAGCAAAGGAAACTGCTATGATGTTGAAGTCATTTTGCAGGTAATAGGCTCTCAACGTTAACCGCTTTATAAAGAAATATTTTGTGTTACTAGCAACATCGAAATTAGCTCAAAAACTAAACTACACACGAAATTGCTGTTCTCGGTGTACACCGAAGTTATCCTTTGTAGTTAACAATAAAAAGTAGAATATAACTTGAGCGATTTTAATACGTTGTCGTATCATTAGCTTGTTACTTTTTTTTACATAGCACAATTCATTTAATGACGTCACTGTCGTTTTTGATTAGATGTACTGAATGATAAACAGTGAATCTTTCTGAAATAAAAATATAAAGTAGTATATGCAACAGTGGGATTTTAACAAGCCAGAATACCTAATTACGTGGGTGTGTGGATGGAGGTTATAAAATATACTGTGCGTTTTTAAATAACAAAAACGCTTAAAATGGGTGGATATAATCACAGGAACTAAAGGGGATTACTTTGAAATCTTGCTCAGTCATGTGCCTCACTTCTGACGTAGCTTCTGCTGTACAGTTCTGTGTATGGTGTTATATAAATCTTTCCTATATTCGGACTTGAGGTTGATCTCATCACAGTTTACATCAAACCATTCTTGATACTTTCTGGTTGAAGGTTCTAGGATTTCCAAAGCTGTAGACCAGCTCTCAGAATGCCACCCAGTTGGTCTCTACATTCTGATTGTCGAGAGGGGTGGATTTCAGACATTCTTCAGGGCATCCATAAGAGACTGTTTGGTACTGGTGCATTTCAGCTTGGTGATGTTCATTCATTTAGTAGCCTTCTTTCCCTGTGGGTGTCCTTTTGCCTTAATGCAGATGTTGAACTTGGTGATGATGATTAGGTGGTCTGTCCAGCAGTCAGTGCTGCACAAGGATTTGGTCACACTGACATCCTGCCTGTCCCTCTTCCTGACAATGACATAGCCGATGAGGTGCCAGTGCATAGAGCGTGGGTGCATCCATAATGTCGGGTAATGGGTAGGGAGGGTGAAGACTGCATTGGTGATCAGCAGTTTATGCTTGGCGCAAGTCTGGAGCAAATGGAGACTGTTGCTGTTACAGTGATGCACTCCATGCTTTCCCTGCACTCCATCCCAGGGAACGTGAACACAGCCTACTCTTGCATTGAAATTGCCAAGAATGACTAGTTTATCTGCCATTGGAATGTCAGCAATGATGGAGTGAAGATCCTCATAGAACTTTACCTTCACTTCATCGTGGTTGGTAATGGTTGGAGCATAGCAACTGATGATGGTAAAGTGCTCTCTTCCAGACAACATGGGGAGTTTCATGGTCATGAGTCTGCATTTACTCCCTTGGGAGGTCCAGCCAATTTGGCAGTCAGTGCTGTCTTCACTGCAAAGCTGATACCAGCCTCATGGCATTCTTCATTTCCTCTGCTGCGCCAAAAGAAAATGTATCGAGAGCCCCTTTCACAGAGTTGCCTTCACCTGCAAGCTGGGTCTCGCACAAGGCAGTAATGTCCACATTGTATCTGGCGAGTTCGTTTCCTAATTCCTATTAGGGCAGTTCTCTTCTGGGGCCTTTCCGCATTGTCTATGTCCACTAAGGTGCACACATTCCATGTGCCAAGTGTACGAGGAACAATCCTCATTTTCTTTTTTGCATTTTTACCACTGAAGTAGGGTCCCTGCCAGCTACGGTATGCTGGCTAGAGTAGTTTAGAGCAGGCAGTGTTTTTGGCAGCTTTTCTAGCCCCTTCCTCATGCCAGGTAGGTTAGCAGTGCATTCCTAAGAGGACTGCTCAATCGCTCAGGGGGCTGGCGGACTCCACTGCTGCTCCATGTCAGTGGTGAACGACGCTAATGGCCTGTATACAGGTTTGCAGCTACGGTTGCCAGTGTACCCACACCTGCTGCATTTTCGATAGCCTGTCGCCACAGGACTTTAGTGGGTGATGAGATGGGATGGGTGGATGACAAGAATGACTTGCACTGTGACTTAAGTTTTAAGTGAGAAAGGGTTGCGCATTCATCAACCTTACTATCTCGCCCAGAACCATCTGGATCCAGCAACAGGACAATGTCGAGATAGTCGGAGACAGAGTTGAGTGCAGTGTATGTAATATAGTCATAAAGTGTGAAATATTAATTAGTATAGTCATAAAGTGTGACATATTAAATATTATAGTTATAAAGTGTGAAATATTAAGTATTATAGTTGTAAAGTGTGAAATATTAACTATTATAGTCATAAAATGTGAAATATTAACTATTATAGTCATAAAGTTTGAAATATTATGTTGTATAGTCATAAAGTGTGAAATGTTAGATATTATAGTCATAAAGTGTGAAATATTAAATATTATAGTCATAAAGTGTGAAATATTAAATATTATAGTCATAAAGTGTGAAATATTAAATATTATGGTCATAAAGTGTGAAATATTAAGTATTATAGTCATAAAGTGTGAAATATTAAGTAGTATAGTCATAAAGTGTGAAATATGTATTATAGTCGTAAAGTGTGAAATATTAAATATTATAGTCATAGAGTGTGAATTATTATGTATTATAGTCATAAAGTGTGAATTATTAAGTATTATAGTCATAAAATGTGTATTATTAATTGCTCATAAAGTGTGAATTATTATGTATTATAGTCATAAAGTGTGAATTATTAAGTATTATAATCATAAAGTATGTATTATTAATTGTTCATTAATTTTTGATTAAATTATGCTTTCAGCATGTTGACATAGAAAACGCATACTTATGTGGCTATCTGAAGATTAAAGGGCTGACAGAAGAGTATCCAACACTGACCACTTTTTTTGATGGAGAGATCATTAGCAACAAACATCCATTTCTAACCAGGAAATGGGATGCAGATGAAGATGTTGACAGAAAACATTGGGTAAATTTGTCATCCTATCATTCTCACCAGAACCAACCATGGAAAAAATTTTATTTTTATCCTGTGATACTAAATTGTTTTGCTATTTTATTTTAATTTTAGGAAAACTCTTTTCTGTAAAGCTGATATTGAGTTTATGAAGTACACTGACATCTGTATATTGCCCCCTCCCCTTTTTTTTTGAGGTTTAATCCTGAAAAAAATATACATGGGGATGTATGTAGAGAAATGTTGATTAATAAAAGTAAGTTGCTTATAACTAAAACATTGCTGTGTTATGATGGTTTGTTAATACAAACAAAGGATTTGATTGTGTAACAATAGATTCCAGTGCAATTTATATCCAAGTTTGTGGCTACCTGCCATGGTGCCTTTGAATTTTTCAACTCCAAACCCAAGACTATATATACAATAAAAATGTTGTGACCAAAAAGATTGCCAGATGGTATATTTTTTTTACCAATAAGAAAAAATTATCACAATTTGCGACACTGATTGTATTCTCAATGGTATGAAGAATGATGCAACTGCAAGTTTCTTGTGGATGTATTCATAGGGTGCAAATTTTTCCTCCACACTTCAATAATTTCACACTTTTACTGCCTTGTTGATAACTGAAAAATAAACTTTTGTACCCTTGGCAATTTATATATATAATGCAGTAGCACTGAAACCACACAAGTTGTTAATTAATTAATTAACACTTAATTAAATGCTGGCCTCTTGTATTATCATGAATTATGTCTTGAGTCAAATAAAGGAAGTGAAATTAAAAAAGTTCAAAGGCACGAAAATCCAAAAATTTTAACATCTAGTGGTTTTGGTGATATGTCAGGTGAGCTTATTTTATTTGATCAGTGGAACACTGTTATAAATGTTATTGTGTATAAAACATAAGCAACACTGTACCTTAATTTAACCAACTCTTAACTTTGTGATCAAAGATAGCAAGGCAGCCAAGTAAAATGAATACTTCGCTTAATTTCACTGATACGGAACATTGTGGGCAAAGAATTCTTGAAATGGCACAAAGACATATCACTAAAAGTAAAAGATATCATCAAGGATAATAAGAAGTTTCCTTGTTACTTCCAATGAAAGGACGATATCAGTATTGTACTAATAACACAAAGGTTTAATGTAGACAATTTTCTCACGAAATAAACATTGCTCGTTTAAAAAAAAAGGAATCTTGTTTGGTGGTGAATCAACAGTTAGTCGAGTTTCCAGCTATGTGGACTCCCGATTTAGCAGGATAATATTAAACACCACTATGGGAACCAGACTCATCAAAAAAACGATATATATATATATATATATATATATATATATATATATATATTTTGAATTTAAAAAAACCTGCCTACCTTAATTTTAAAACAAGTGCAATTGGTAACAAATTTTCCTTTTGACCCAAGTTAAAAGTCCCAGTTTGACTTGAGTATTTGTCCTTGTATCTTCAGCCAAGCTATCTCAAGTTTGAACCTCAAAACAAGTTATTGTTTACAGTAGACAAATGGTTCCCTACATATAACAGAAATGTCAGAAATCACAAATGTTAAGTAAATCAAGTTTATTTTTATTTTTTTCTCCCAGAGCACCAAGCATGGTAATTTTCAATGGAAATTTATTGCAATTAGTAATTCATACTAATGGTTTGTTTTATTTTAAATTTTAAAAAATGGATTTAGAGTTAATAAAGTTTAAGTAAATGTATTTATTGTACCTCTTAAGACCTTTTATTTTTTTCTTGATGTCAATTTTTTTCTTTGGTTTTCTTTTCAGGGCAAATTTTTGTCATTTTACCAGTTTGCCAAATCGTTTAACTCTGACAAGTTTGATTATGTTGAAGAATTGAAGAATACAGATTATGTTTTCATGAGGTGGAAGGTAACAGTGCAATATCTTTCTCACATATTAACTCTATTTATTTTCTGACAGATTTACATGCCATAATTACAGGAAACTGAAACATTTTTTTTATTTAACATACTTTTTTTTATTTAAAATACTTTTTTTGGTATTTACCTTGATCAATAGTTCAAATTTTCGTCTCAGATTGACTAAGTCCAAGTGGATTAGTAGTTAATACAAGAGTATAGACACAAAAGAAATTGATACATTTTTTATTTAACACTTACTTTAATTATTCAAAAGTCATCAGTAACTTTTGAGAAGTCCACAAATGATGACTGTTATAGTATCCTCAACTTAGCATGGATTGTCCCTTAACAACCGTCCAGTTCATCATGTTTTTAAGTTTAACAAAATCCCTCTCCTAACATTTTTCAGTCATATAACATCCAACAGTCACATTGAGACAGTCTATTTTTTAAAAAGTGATATCTGGCACTTTTTATTTTCAATTTAGACTGTTATTGTAGGGTTTAATGCCATTTTTTTTAGCCCAAGATAGGCTATACATGGCAGCCAGTATAAATGGTAAAGGAAGAACCCGGGAAAGAACCATCGACCCTCAAGAAGCTACTGACAAGCTTTCTCAAATACCCACATTGGATGAACCTGGGACTCGAACTCACACAGAGGTATGCTGGCAGTGATCCATAATGATGAGTGCTTTAGACCACCCGGGCCCCCTCTTGGGACCCCCCAATTTAGACTGTTATGTAGTACCAAAATAGAATGACTCTGTGGCAAGTGGTATCACATTCAAGAATCCTGTTTGTTTTCTTGGAACTGTTTCATGTAAAATCAATGCACAAATGACTATATTTACACATGTCAGTTTTTATTAGATTTTTTTCAGTGTTATTAAATATTTAATATTCTATTTAAATGTTTCAGTGAAAGAATATTTATTCTGTATAGTTTTCCATTTTGCTCTTTTTTTCCTAACTTGGTACAAGAAGTGCATTTTACAGTAACCAAGTAACACAATTTCTAACAGCTCATCATCACAGCTTTATTTTTTAGATTTAGTATTACCTTTAGTTATTAATACTTCACTTCTCTTCGGAATTCCATCTTTTTTCCTCAAAATACCTATCTGACCTCACTCTTCTAGATTTTTACACTGACCTCATATTTTCACTATTCCCACCATCAAACAAAGTCTTACAAATAACATTCTTTTGTATACCAGGGCAATTACATTGATAGAAAAGCCTATGGAACCTGGACATAACTACAGTGTGTTCTTATTCAAGAGGGCTCTTAAAACTCACTTAATTTCAACTGTACTTACAACTAAGAAAAGTTTTCTTAGGTTAATTACTTTGAACATTTTTGGGTTTTCAGTTTCATGGTGTTTTTGTAATCTTGTCTGTATATATGTCTTTATGTGTCAAATAATATAAAGCGCTTAGATCTTCTGAAGATTAAATCCTTATTATTATTATTATTATTATTATTATTATTATTATTATTATTATTATTATTATTATTATTATTGATGTTCTCATTAGTATTATGTCAAAATTATATAACTGAAATATGACAGTGTGCTTCTGTACCCAAGACATTCTGGATAAACAGAGTCCTTACATATTTAGTGTTGGGTTCTTGTTGTAAAAAATTGAATGTACTAGAAATCACAAGATCAACAGAGTTGGGTGGAGGTTGTTTGAAAAACTTTAAAAGGTTATTTAATGCTACCTAATTTGAATCAGCAGGCCAGAATATAATCTTACAATTACAAGGCTAAAGTTAGAACCATGTGACTTTCTCTTAAAGTAGGTCAAACAGATAAATATACTTTATCTTTCTTGCTTTACAGGAACATTTTCTTGTACCAGATCACACAATAAAAGACATTAATGGAGCATCCTTTGCAGGATTCTACTATATATGCTTTCAAAAGTCCACAGCAACAATTGAGGGATATTATTACCATAGGAGTTCAGAATGGTAAGTGTTTGTTTGGCTCAGAATGTTTTTTTCCTTCAGTCAGACTGTTGGTCTGTCCAAAGCACTTGAAACTAGCAACCTTACATGTAATTGTATGCCATTTAGTTGGTGAATTCACTATTACATGTTGTTATACAGTTGTACCATTAAAAGGTTTAATTTTTTCTGGCCCACTTATGATGGAGTTATTGCCCTTTTTACATAAGTCTTGTAGCTCCGCTATAGCAGTTGCTTGTAATGATCAGGAATTATTAAACTTTATTTAAAATTAAATTTGATGTGCACATTGTGTCATAGTTCTAGATACTAATCAATTGGGTTTTGTCTCATCAGTTCCATTTTGGATATTTATGGCCCTTCACAGTTACCTTTATATTTTCATCTAGGATGATGCTTGTAACTGGCTTGTGTTTAGATGCAGTTTTATTTCAAACATTGTTTTACATTTATGTGTTTAGTCCATATTCAGAAGAGATATGATTCCCTGATTGCTTGTCCTTCTGACTTTGGTTTCATTTAAATGTTTTCACCAAAATTTCTTAGATTTCAACAATATTTGCCAAATAGAATCAGATTTATGAGTGTCAACAATGTCAAACCACCATACAGTCATTCTTATAAGCCATCCAAGCAAAGTCATGTTGAAGATACTGCTGAACAGACTAAAGCCACAGGCCGCAAAGATCATTGCCGAGGAGTAGATCGGTTTTAGAGCAGGGCGCAGTACAACAAAGCAGATCTACAACCTCAGGATATTGTGTGAGAAATACCTCCAACACCAGCAAGATCTGTACCATGTCTTCATGGATTTCAACAAGGCATTTGACAGGGTATGGCATGCAACTTTGTCGGCAACCATGAGACTGTACAACATCAATTCTAACCTCATCACAGTAATAGAGCACCTCTATGACAAGGCCACCATTGCAGTATATTTCAATGGCAGCCTAGGGAACTGGTTCAGAACATCTTTCTGAAAAGAATAATGGCTGACATGCTTGAAAAGCATATAGGGGCAGTCAGCATCGGCGGCAGAACAGTTACCAATTTGTTTTGCTGACTACATTGATGGTCCAGCAGGAAATGAGCAGGAACTAGCTAGCTCAGTAGAGAGCCTCGACAAAATGTCCACAGCCTATGGCATGGAAATCAGTGCAGAGAAGACCAAAATGATGACCAACAACACCAAGGGCATTTACACTGACATCAGGGTTCAATGTATGAAGCTAGAAACAGGCCACAGCTTCAATTATTGAGGGGTGGGGGGCAATGGTAGCAATTGAAGAATTGAAGCCTGAAGTACTCTTCAGGATTGCACAGATAACAGCAGCGCTGACAAAACTGAAGCCCATCTGGAATGATAAGAACATCGCACTCAGTTCAAAGGTCAGACTGATAGACTCACTGGTAATCTCCATATAGCTGACATTAGAGAAAATGAAACAGGCTGTGAGATCCTCTGCGTCACATACAAACACTGTGTCGCATATGAAGAAATATGATAGAGAATCAGATAAGCCATTTGGTCTCACAAAAATCTCCTGATGACAGTGATAAAACATAAACTGCAGTGGTATGGGCATGTCTCACGATCATTAAGACTTGCCAAGACAATCCTGCAAGACACTGTACAAGGAAGAAGAAAGAGAGACAGGCAGGATAGAGGTGGGAAGATAACATTCGAGAGTGGACAGGCTTGACATTGAGCAACTCACTGAGAAAAAGGAAATCAAGACAGAAAAAAATAAGAGGAGTGGAGGAAGCTGGTTGTTGAATCTGGTCTACTAGACTATGGGACTGATAAAGATGATGATGAACTGTCATTCATATTTTAGTGTTCAGCAGGGGTGAAACAATTCATCGAGGCATTAATACTTTTTGCTGAAATGAAACACATATTGATACACGAGACAGAGAATTGATACAAAATGATGTCTGCATGTTACTGTAGTCTTCCACAATCATGAATACTTTTTATTAGTTTTTCTGTACAGTTATAATCCATGTGAAATAGGACTTGCAGTCACAGACAGTCATGCTTAATATTAAAAATGAGTTTATTTGAGGATACCCACTTGCCTTCTTCAAGTTAACAGAAAGTGACATGGTTTGTAATGGCCCCCACCCCTCCATGCTAATTATCTTAATCCAAAGATATGTTCAGCAAATACTATACATTCTAAATGTGTTCCACATATTTAATGAAAAACTCATTTAATAACCATTTTCATGGGAAGTTTCTTCTTTGAATTGTATCTTGACTCTTTTTATCAATTTGAAATCTAAGCTTCTTAATTCTCATTTGTGGTTATTAGTTGTTCCGCTCCTGGTTAAACAACCACCAATCAGAAATCAATTTAGCTTATTCTCTGCATGACAAACAGGATGTATTGACAGCAAAAGAGAGACTTAGCGGGAAAGTCATTAGATATATAAGGTACTTAAGCAGAGACACTGTCAGGGTGTGCCATTGTGCAAATTGTAAATTTGTATGAAATCGCATGCTTGGAGAACAGTTAAACATGATAATGTCTGCAAATTGAAAGTCCCACATGTCAAAATTTGCTATGCAAAGTATACAATTTTTATTTCACCATTCTGTCAGAAAATCTGTTTTTGGTGTAGCAACTGTTCCACAAATGGGTTCTTCAGGCATGACATGAATGGTTGTTAAACTAAATTTGATTAGAATAACATGCCCAGGAAATTATTACATAGTTGTGAATGATTCATTAAGAAAGTCTTGCAAGTGTGTGTTTAAAATTGGGGATACCAAACAAAAAAAACAACTGATTCTCGGTGTGGTTCATTATGATTTTGTTCAGCAGATACTTGTTGATGGTGCAAATAGTGAGTGATTTTGAAATTGATTGTCTTATATTACTGGATAAACCTTACTGCAACTGGCTTTTAGTCTGTTTGGAAGTATTGCTGTTATCTTCTCATCAGTAATAATTGCATATATATAAAAATCTGATAACTATATGTTTATCTGTAGCCTGCATAATGGAAATAGGAATAGAATGTCAACATATATGAAAGGGCACCACCTTCCTACCAAACATAGAAAGACCATCAAGTTCATATGTGTATTGATATGTATCATATCACAGGATGCGTATCGTAAACCATATTGATACATGGCACATGATTCACCCCTTGTGTTCAGTCAGTTAAACACACTGCTTGACAGCAATGTGAAGGCCATTCATGCTTTGTGTTCAGTCAGTTAAACACACTGCTTGACAGCAATGTGAAGGCCATTCATGCTTTGTGTTCAGTCAGTTAAACATACAGCTTGACGAGCAATGTGAAGGCCATTCATGCTTTGTGTTCAGTCAGTTAAACATACAGCTTGACGAGCAATGTGAAGGCCATTCATGCTTTGTGTTCAGTCAGTTTAACACTGATCTCATGAATTCTGTCAAATGTTCAGTTCTTGTAATTACAAACAATATAAAAATGAAATCACAGATCTCAAGAAATAAATTTTGAAATTTTTATTTAACAGATTCACAAGACCAGAAGAATAAATAAGTAGTTCCTTTCTGGTGTTGTGATCTAATATCCTGCATCACATGATGTGATTTTAAACAATCAATATCTGTGACTCCTGAATAAAAATAATTGGCGAAGTTATTATTATGTACTCAGACATGTGACAGGCAAAAAACATGTTATTATTTATGTACTCAGACTGGTGACAGGCAAAAACCAAGTTATGATTAGGTACTCAGACTGGTGACAGGCAAAAACAAAGTTATTATTAGGTACTCAGACTGGTGACAGGCAAAAAAAAAACAAGTTATTATTAGGTACTCAGACTGGTGACAGGCAAACAACAAGTAAAAATAGATGTAACATTTGTTTTCATGCAAAATGACGAACATCAGTACAACAGTTAAAATTCTATTTCATATACTGCAAATCATAATTTCTTAGTGCCCTTCATTTTTAAAAAATGAAAACATTCAACTCAGATTTCTTGCAACAAATAAGTTTCTAAATTAGCCGCAATGTGGGTGTCAGTTTAGCTGTAGGCCTATCAGTCCATGGCTTGGGTTTGAGGGAGGCCATTTAATTATGGCAGCCATAGGCAAAGAAAGCCGCTTCAGTATTTTGAGTTGTTATTAAAGTTGAATAAATTTTAAAATGTTATTTATTATCTAATGCCAAGTGTGTTCCATTGTTTAATCAAAGATATTTTCAGAGTACTGCAGTTGAAAAAGTTTTGAAATTATTTTTAGTTGATTGGAAGCGCCAGTTTATTTTCTCTAGAACCAGTCAATTTCCATATAGGCTGGCCTGCTGGCAGATGAAAAATTGTTAAATCAACTCTACAACATTTTAGCTTATCCTTTTGGTGAAGGATATTTGAGACAATTTTCCCAGGAAATTTTTTAAAATTTAGTTATTGACAGTAAATAGAATGAGAATTTTACTGTTTTGAGAAAGAATGTTATTCCAGAAGAGGTTTTAGTGGAGTTAAATCCTTATTGAAACAAAATTGAGGAAATTCTCTTTATAGAAGCAAATTTTTAGTTGACTAAGTTCTAAAAATTGATAAAACATATTTTATTGTCTTGGTATCTATTAGAAATAATGTGAATTGCATTTAAAAGGATGAATTTTTTTCTCCATGATGCAGTTCTTTTGATCATCTGATTCATTTTTCTGTCAATTTTCATCCATAAAGATCTTTTCTCATCATTTCTTTTCTTTGATTTTCCCCCAAGAACATTTTCAATAACCATTTATTACTCATGTACATAAGGGGGCCCTGAGTGGCCGAGTGGTCTAAAGCGCTCTCCATTATGGATCACTGCCATCTCACCTCTGTCAGCGTGGGTTCGAGTCTCAGATTTGGCCAATGTGGATCATTTTGTATGGTCTCAATAATCTCTCTTGTTACACTTCACTCACTTAGTTACCTCCTTTGAAAAGTGCAGTCATACTTCCTAAAATTCTTCATCTATTTTCTAATAATGTAAAAGTTAAAATTTATATCGACATTTTCCTTGTTTCCCCACTGCCACCACAACATTTGCACTCTCAAAGCAATACAGTATATGTACCTCAAACTCAAATTATGTTGCATTTTCTTGCATACTTGAAATGCTATATTACTACTGTTGTTCTACCCTGGTTACATCTGAAAGTGTTATTTTTATGTTTTTGAGAGAGTCTAATATGGTCTTGTGGTGAACTTTTGAAATCTTTCAAAAGATACAAGTCTGTTCAGTGAACAGGTTAATCTTTTAACATGTGTTTGATTCCATTGTGTTGCATTCATTTTAGATACAAAGTTTATTGTAAAGAGTGTCAGTATGTCAGATTGAAAATTAAAGTAAAATGTCAAGTTTAGGATAAATAATTAAGAAATAAGTGAAATTTGGGGCCTGGAATATTAGTCTGGATGGCATGAAGATGCTTGCACATAGACTGGTATGGTGATAATTTGTGGGTACCAATCACTCATCTTGATTATACTTTTTCTCAATTTACAGGTACCAGTCACTGAATTTGACCCATGTGCCAGAGCATAGTATACCAATCTACCAGTTCAGGTGATACAAAGCATTAAATTGAAGCTGTGATAGTTTGGAAGATGACAGTCCATAGTTTGATTGTTTATTTATTGATTCAGTTTCTTTAAAGGAGTATTATCATATATTTTAACCTTTCATATTTTCTTCTTATATGTCTTTATAAATGTACTTTTTATGATATGGCCTTCAGAATTTATATTGTCCATTGCTGTGGGCAAGCAATTTGAATGCAGGCAAGTAAATATTGTATAGATTACCGATTAGGAAAGATCATATATGAGAGAATGTATTAGGTAACTTCCTATCTCATAAAATACAAACATTTGCCAGAAACATTGTAATTTTTTTTTATTATTTGGCATGAATAAAGTCTTAAAAGGACCTAGTTGACTATTTACTTAAGATGCTTATAAAAGGAAAATAAAATAATAAATGGGCAAGAAAAAAAGTCTAAAATTTATAATTTTGTGGGTTGGTTAAATTTTAACAATTTTGAAGGCCTGATGATGAAATTTTAAACTACATACTCCATGGCTCACAGAGATATGTTTTTATAATCACCCTCTAATGCCTACGGCATAGTATCCCTTTCTTTTGCCAAATATAGTTTGTATTTTGTAATAATAGTAACAAACTTCATCATCTTGATTTTATTAGTAACATGGAAACCAAATTAATCAGTATCCAGCAAATTCAACAAACTTCAGTGTGTTTGAACTTCGCTCTTCTGATCTTATCTTTTCCCTTGAAAATTGCTTTGCTTTTTGTTGTACCTAAAGTAATATAAATATTACTGGGAAAATTACCATAGCCAATTGTATAGTTCATGAGATTCAAGAAGGCTTTATGTGATACCTTTGTCCCTGTATTCACTTAATGGAACATGTAATTTAAACTCAAAATTTTTATTGTTAGTAAATTTATGGAGGATTGTATCAAATAATGTTAACATTTAGTTTCTTACTTTTTGTTTCAAATTACCTGACAGTCACATTTTTACTAATAACAAATGGCCCTGGGTATGGTCTTTAATTTGAGTCTCTAAGCCCGATTTAACAGTTGTACTTAAACAGGTCTTGTATTTTGTTACTTTTCTTTTCTTCATTTGTTAAGCTAATTTTGTGGATCCATTCCATTGTTTGAATCCAGATTTCATGTCACATTTTGGACTCCACAATTTTATAATGTTATATGTTAATAATTTTGGGTCAGTTTTCATTCCGGTGATAGACTTAATAGGTACTCATGAATAATTTCATTTCAGTATAATATATATTTAAGGATTATAGTGGTAAAAGAATTTGGTATGAGCTTTAATATCAACAAGACCTAGCTTAAGTTTGATTTTCTCTTTATACTGATAAAATGTGTTG
The DNA here is from genome assembly GCA_030141615.1 of Unio pictorum. Classification (NCBI taxonomy): domain Eukaryota; kingdom Metazoa; phylum Mollusca; class Bivalvia; order Unionida; family Unionidae; genus Unio; species Unio pictorum. Next base: position 1,810,173 of record JARLTB010000109.1, read on the forward strand.
AGTTATTCCTTCTATTTAACTTAGAAGTTTGCATATTTAACTTAAAAGTTTGCATCTTGAGTCAATATTTCATATTTCTTGTGTGTGTAATGCAGAATTCTGTCCTCTGGTGGAATTTTCCTATCCTATGCTTAAGAATGAAATGAATTCTGTTAATTTTCAGCCTCAGTGTTTGTGCTTGTTAAATTTCATTGTTCTGTTTTATTGTATTAAGAGAGAGAGAAAGATTATCTAATGCTTATAATGCTTGTATATATTTTATATATTACATTATTCAAAGCTATCACATGTATTTAATAGCCACTTTTTTCAAGGCCATGTAAACCTAGTTATTACACAAGGCCTTTATTAATCAACCTTCTGCTTTCAGGAGACATTTATCTTACTTCCTATATGTGACTGCTTAAGAGAGGTTGTTACTGTATTTTAGATTTCAAACATTTTAGAAGCATGTCCTGTTGCAACATGGTAGAATTGTTATGCCTGATCATTTATTAAATTGTTAATAATGCTCGTCTTGAAATAAAACATTTTTATTCTACACTGTCGTTATTTTATTGTTTGTTTATTGTCCACTCTTGTGTAAAGCTAATTCGTCTTCCATGAATATCACAATAAAGTTTTTTGACACTACATGGGCTTTTTTAAAGCAGTGTAAAATTGTGTTATGATGCATTGGTCTTAAGAAAAGCAACATAAATAATGCAAAAACCAAATAATATTTTAAAATTCAACAATTATTTATTTTTCTTGAATAAAAAGTGAAAATTTAAAAAGAACATGCAGTATTGTGAATTAGATCCCAAATGGACCTGAAGGTTATATCACAAGTCCATAAGTACAGAGTGTTCCAAATAAATTCCATTTGTGAATGTGCTGATGTACCAATAGCCTGGATTAGTGCTGATGTGCTAACAGATCTGATGTGTCACAATGATATAATCCAATATATCCTTAAATGAATTCACAATAATACCAAAATAGTGATTTAGTATAATAAAAAATTATTTAGCACTTTGCAAATCCTCTCATATTAATTCCACAGTAAGTTTGATAAGATTTGGAATGAGTAATTCTGTAGTAAACAACATTTTTCTAAAAAGCTGACACAAATGACAGAACCAGGATGAGGACTATTTTCTCATCAAATTCATAAACAACTTGCTTCTAGAACATTCCTAAGTTTTAAAAAATACTACACCATGTGAACATGTTTATCTCCAAAGTAATAATGATCTTAAGATATAATCTAAATTCAGAGACAAGAATTAGCTATAGAATATGTTGCTTATATTAAAGGACTTTAGTTGAGCAGTCCCGTCTATTATTGACAAAGGTTAGTTACATTAAATATATGTTGCCTGTAATCATGGACAAAGCTGGCACAAAACACAAATTAAATATACATAACATATGAAAGTTAAAGTTGTATGTTTGCTTTATTGTGCATAGGCTCCAAAAATATTTTAAACACTAATCTAGGTGTCTAAACTTCAAGAAAGCAATCATGGGAGGGTTTTCTAATGTAATGAAGAAATTGATTAGTTATGTAAGATGTTCAATTATAAAGTTAAATGGAGACATTTCTGAGTGGTTTTATATTTATGACAATCTTGGTAAAATTTTAAAATCAGAGAAAAATTTAACTTTGTGGAAATAAAAGAAATTAAAAAGTTTGTTTTTAAATGCAAAATGACCAAAAATAATATTATACATATAATACATGGTCTGTAAAGTTTCATTATCCGCTGAAATAGAAAATGTAAAACCCAGGCTTAGATGTGCAATCATAAAGGGCAAGCCATTGAATTTTCACAAGGTGAGTAGGACAACCCTCCCCCAATTTATGCACAATGCTGTCATTTCCATAAACAGTAAACTCGAAATGAAGATTAAGAGACCCCAATGTTTTATGCTCAGATTTTGCTATAATTTAAAAATATAAAAGACTGGAAGCAATATTTGTAATTTACACTGTTATAATCCAATATTTTGTAATTTACACTGTTATAATCCAATATTTTGTAATTTACACTGTTATAATCCAATATTTGTAATTTACACTTATAATCCAATATTTGTAATTTACACTGTTATAAACCAATATTTGTAATTTACACTGTTATAATCCAATATTTTGTAATTTACACTTATAATCCAATATTTGTAATTTACACTGTTATAAACCAATATTTTGTAATTTACACTGTTATAATCCAATATTTTGTAATTTACACTGTTATAATCCAATATTGTAATTTACACTGTTATGATCCAATATTTGTAATTTACACTGTTATAATCCAATATTTGTAATTTACACTGTTATAATCCAATATTACACTGTTATAATCCAATATTACACTGTTATAATCCAATATTTTGTAATTTACACTTATAATCCAATATTACACTGTTATAATCCAATATTTTGTAATTTACACTTATAATCCAATATTACACTGTTATAATCCAATATTTTGTAATTTACACTTATAATCCAATATTACACTGTTATAATCCAATATTTGTAATTTACACTGTTATAATCCAATATTTTGTAATTTACACTTATAATCCAATATTACACTGTTATAATCCAATATTTGTAATTTACACTGTTATAATCCAATATTTTCTAATTTACACTGTTATAATCCAATATTTGATTGCATCACATTTCATATTTAGAGTTTACTGTGTATTCTGTGATAAAAGTAGTTTAGAATGAAAATTAAAAATAACAATGGTGTCTTCATGAAACCAGCTTGATTCATGGTGTTACGTACTTAGGCTCGAATAAGCAGCAACACAGAAAGAGTGAAAACTAACAAGCTTGTAAAACTTTAACAATGAATTTATTAAGTACAATTATTTTCATAAAATAAATAAACTTACGGTTTTAGAGAATCAAATCCAACATTAATCCAATATAGAATTCACAAAAATAATCCACTAATGGAATTTGCAAGAGTCCTGATAAATAAATGTTTTAATAGTTCCAGGTTCGAATCTTGACGATGTAATCCAAAATGGCTGACAATGTCACGTGATGCATTTCTTGTTTTATAATCATCCAAATGAAATAATGAATTCAGGTTCTTTTCCAAATAATTCCTTTTGCTATGACGAAATGACACAATGTCCAAAACAAGATAATTAAAATTAACACTCAAACATAAATACACAACTAATAACTTTAAAAGCCCAGATTCTACTGAACTGTTCTATCCCAAACAACAATCTATATAACTGTTTTTCTTAAGTAAACAAGTGATCGCGTGATTTTATGGAAGTTAATCGAAGGTCACAGAAAGAAGCTGCCTTCACAAAATCACGAACTCAAAGAAAGCTCTAAATATTTTCTACCCCAAGAACTAAAAATAAAATTATTAATTCACTTTGTTGTGAAAGTAAGCGTTGGTGATTAGTTTTTGAAATAATTTTGGTATTCGTCGATGAAGTCAATTTGTTGTCTCTGTCCCCATTTACAATTTCTAAATGGTCCAACTAGCAGTGACAAAAACACGTGTGTACAAATTATTTACCTTTCCTGACTGCTTTGTGTATATTGTATTGTTTAATCATCCTTTCCATTCAGCGTATTTTATTTTCATTTCATCCTCTATCACATTTATTCATTTGACTGATAGATTGACAAAATAACTCAAATATCCTTCTTTTTCAGTCATTTATTTTATAGTGTCGTCAGTTTTGTTAGTGGAACAAATTATAAAGTATTTGAATAATTAGTTTGCAGTGTTTTAACTTTTGTAGTAAGGCAACGATGTCGATGTGTGAGAATATATTTGGCCTTAATTAAACATTTAATGAAAGGTGTCCAAGCGACAACTAAACAACATAAATCAAGAGTGTAAACTCCAGAGGTTATGTCAATTGTTTTTAGTGATGCATCCTTTTATTGCTTTTAGAGTTCTCCAAACGAGAGGCTTAGTCTTTTCTTTTGGCATGCAAAATATGGCATGAAAGTAAATGTAAAAGCTAAAATGGCCCTGTTTAGTAGAGGCGGAGCACAGCGATCAACCAATAAAGGTTTTATGGAATTTATGAGGCAGATGAAATTGTTTCCTTGAAGTGTATCTCAGCCTATAATTTATTTACTACATGTTTATCTTGAGAAAACTTAAAACAGCGATATATACCCTGATAAGACTCATCAAAACTTCCTCAGTTTCTATAGAACAGTCTCTATACCTCTGTTCTCACCTTTAGCTAATGATAAAAAGCTCTGAGGAACTAAGAATGGGATGTCTTCGTTAGGATACAATATTAGCTGTGTAAATGGCTCCTACAATTAATCGACTCCTCCACAGTTATTAGTGACCATGGCTGGTTTCCATTATTTGTGATATATAATGGAGAACGTGTTGCCTAATTAATTAGATTCTTAGAAACGAATATTCGAAATCATATTTTAACAATATATCCAAAGAGATTCCATTAAGACCTATTTTGGGGATGATAAAGACAAAACAAAAACTACAAACTAGTGGGTTATCAATGCTAAAATGTAAACCTGGTATAGCTACCGACATTTTTGTCATCAGCAATACCCCATCATTTAATTGTCAGGTTTGATTTTAATGCCAGCCGACAGATAACTTGTAAATTGATTCTGGAATGAAGAACATCGGTATCGTGAGGAGATGCAAAATGTTGAAGGTATCAGGAAGAGCAACAAATGAAGACCACAAAAGCCCACATACATTATTGAAAAATTACAAGACTGTTGTTACGAGTTTAGGTTCTAATAAACGGTAACAAAGAAAGAGTGAAATTAACAAACTTTTTATAAAATTTAGCAAATAATCTTTTCGCTTAAAAACGATTGTAAAAATGGAAATAGAATTAGCAGCAGATAGGGTGAATCGGACAACAAGTCTAGGCAAATATTTGTTAAACAAAAACCTCCTACGAAAACGAAAAAAATAAAAATAAAAAGATAATGTCAGAACACAGAACCAAGGCTTCATACCAACCAGATGAAGATTCTTTATCACACCCTCTCTGCTGCTAGGGTTTTAACCGAATATTTTATCAAGTCGGCAGAGAGGGTGAATCGGACAACTTTTTAGAGGTGTCTATTTGTAAAAACCAAGGCCTCCTACGAAACCGAAAAAAATAGTGTCTGCGAACAGAAATGAAGCCTCTGACCATCCGAGACGCATATTCAATGTCACACCCTCTCTGCTGCTACGAATTAAATCATATCACAATAATGGTCGGAGAATCATTAACAACTAGATTAACACGAGAAAGACTAGCAGTGATTAAGAAATTTATGTCTGTCAGTGATTCTGTCAGACAAAAATTACAACAGCGACAAGAGTTTCAAGTTGATTTTTTGTGGAGGGTACAGAACAATTATTCAAACCCGTTACTACAACCACTAAAGAAGTTATATATGGAGAAAGAGTAATAAAGGGTGTTCTTCCTGAACTTGAAAAAATCACAGACAAAACCGGAGAAAGATCAAGAATTTTACAAAATCTTCCTGGTCAAGTACCTCAACCAGCAAGACTTCAATCTGGTCCGAAAAAAAAAACGATGAAGAAATAGTCGAAAAATTATGTAATAAATTTACTGAGGATACTTCAACAACCATCAATAGAAGTAATTCAGATGATTTTATCGATATTGTTGCTATGCGTTACGAAGATAGAAAAAGAATGTTGAAACCGGGACATAAAACATATTAGAAATATGCAACACTGCACTTATGTACTTTATAAAATTAAAATTTAAACCAGTCGAGTAGATACAATATGTGCACCGTATATAGGATATCTCGGTGCGGTACATAAAGTATATGATCGATATGAAACATTAAAAGAGCAAGAAATAGAAAAACAAAAACAGCAAAAAGAATAACTAAAACAGCAAAAAAATGGAAGAACTAAAACAGCGAGAAGAAGAACTAAAACAGCGAAGACAACAAAAGAAGAGACACAAATCTTCAAAGCAAGAGCCTTCCTATCAACTTCCTCGATCTCAGCAAGAATGAATAACAGTTTGAAGGTGATGATATTTTAACAAGTTTGAGAATTGGACCTGAAGAAGAATATGATGATACACCTGTTATTAAAGGTGATGGATTTTCTCTGAGTGGAACTCGCGGGAGTGGTCTTGTTGCCTGTCCTAATAATATTCTCTCCGACATAGCACGATTAGAAATTCTCATGGGGGGTAAACGAGCTGGAAATAACTCACCGGAAATAATTAATGAAACCGCTGATATCTTCCGACGACTATTTGAAGGTGGTATCATGGACATTAGAGTATGTCGGGAATTTATCGATGAACTCATTGATGGTTATCAGAGTGACTGATCTTCAACGGTGGCTAATTGTCATCACGATTAGATATAACGATAACTAATAAGATGATCATACATCTGCACCATTATAAACCTGTCATGGTCAGATTAATAAATTCACGATTATTCGTTTACTTAACGATTTATGGAGATAGTCTTGGTGATGTCATTCAACGGTTTTCTTCCAGGATGGCTCCCAAAATAGCACCAATCGCAAAACAATTATCGATGCGAGCTATTAATGTTATTTGTGAAAAAGCTCCTAGCAGCGCTGATGAATCAATGATCTGATGCACAGGCAATTATTACTGCAAATGTATTAGCAGGAAGTGGTTTGAGATCGCGATTTAGATCGAGAAATATATAATAAAATGTTCAAATCTTCACCCGTTCCAGCATTTGATATAGACGCACCGGTTCTCAAGGATGAATCTGTACGCGATTATCAGTTTTATTCTTATAATGCAAGAGACTTCAAGTTCAAGATACAAGTAAATACTTCCTTCCCGCCGAAGCATTTATTGGAGTAGAAAGAGAACTCGTAACAACTGGGGGGGGGGATATGACCCAAATGCACGGCTTGGTTTTGTCAATAACGGTATTAATGCGCTGTTTAGTAAAGCTACATATATGATTGATAGGAGAGAGATTGAATCTATTCAGCATGATGTCGATGTTGCCACAGCAATATTGGGTTTAGCGAGATATTCTGATGATTATAAAAGATCAGCTGGTCTATCTATGATGTTTGCTAAGGATATTACTGATCATGATGATAATGCTCAGTACGAGCTACTGCATCTGATCCACAACCAGATGATTCTGAACATGAAACTAGACCAGGTGATGCTTTTGATATTGGTATATTTCCACTTCGGCAGGAATGGCATTAAAGAAAGCAACAGGACGAGGATATAAAAAAGGGAAGGAGTCTAAGGTTGCAAGGGATTCCGCATTCATGGTACAGCGGAAAAAGTCTGAGATTACCAGGGACGTTTAGCTAAAACCGCTATCAAATTTTGATTGAATCGATGCTGCTAAAAGTTTAAGAATAAAACATTTCAGAGGAGTTTTTATGCGAGACCAATTACCTTCCACACCAAGCAACATTTAAACCGGTATCATTAATCTCGATAACAGGACCGGACCTGGAACTCACTGGGTTGCATACGCGATTGATCTGCGTGGAATCGTTCATTTTGATTCATATGAGTTAGCACCACCAAAGGAATTTGTGTACTATATACACCGATGAAAATTTCAAATCTGGTACTCGACACTACTAACACAGACAATAACCGACCCATTAATATGCGGCCAAGAAGTAATTAATGTCCTTGACGCTATATCAACATTGACTAAACCACCCCCTAAAACCGTACACGAATACACGAGTAATTACTTTTAAGAGAGATCGTAAAATATAATGATTGATATTTACGGGAGATCTCTCTCAAGCCTAATAAAAACCACCTAGAAAAGTTCGTCAATCAAAGATGTAAATATTTTTTTTATCGAGGATGAAATATCCGAATTGTTAAATCTTGCAAATGTGGATCCCAACGAAATAGTCGTATTTCAAGAAAAACAAGGAAAATTGAAAACGAGTATTGTTTCCTTGAATGATATTATAGTTAAAATTAATTAAGCAGCCGAAAACTCCATAGTGGTGTTTGATTCCGCTGGTAATATCAAACCAGGAGTTCTTTATCCAACTGTGTTAGATAGTATTAATGATCGAATAAAAAATCTGGTGATACAATGACAGGCGAGCTCAAAATGAACTCGAATAAAATAACCACACTCGGTAATCCAACATCGGACACCGACGCGACAACAACAAACTATGTAGATGTCGTAGACAATAAACTATTAACGCTGCGAGACGAATATAATACCACCGACAGTAAACTATTTAGCTGTTTTCCGACTATGATGTTCACATATCCGCATTTGGAAATCTCCGTAGGAATTTTAGAAAAATTGATGAGACCGTTGATAAATTGCTTTGGAAAACCATCAAATATCCGTATGAAACATTCCGATATTAAACCAACTATTGATACGATAAAACAAACGCAGGATAATATAGTTGGTGATTTTCCTGCTATCACTGCACGGCTTGATAAGATTAAAATACCACATCAACAAAATATCAATGCCTTGTACACGATACAACATGGATCTTTCACCTGGATGCCTCGAAATAACACTTTTAAAATTATCGCAGCTGTTAGTGGTATCTATAGATTAACCCTGATTTCACCTTACAGTTTAACGTATCATCCAGTATGTCCACGGGAATTAATACTACAAGTACAATAATAGACGCTGATGCTAAATTGCCACTGCTGAAGGTTATTGTAAACGTTTCAGTGGATCCCTTAAGTACAATAATAGAAGTGGCAATTGGCAGTGGCAATTTAGCATCTGCCTCAATCACATGGTATGTAAAATATTTAATTGATTTAAGTAATTTATATAATGAACGTCCAACAATATCGATACGATCAAGCGCGAATTACAAACTAAACTAAAGAACCTCGTTGACGTGAATCAGGTAAAGGTAAAGAAATACCACAGGCGTATTACCGGCGTTGATATAATCGTGTATTCAGTTTCAACTGTTATTGCTGGAACGGGTATATTGCTATCAGCGATAACAATGTTGGCACGTGTAGTTGACACAATTTGTGTTTCAGCGGCAACAATAATTACAGGGGTTCTTAATATCATTGCAAAAAAAAAAATATCCACATGCAGACAGAATAAACTACACGAGTATATAATTAAATTACATATCGCAACGGCTGAATATTCTCAAATATCGTCGTTGATATCATCTAGTCTCGATGATACAATGATATCCGATAACAAGTTCACGGCCATGGTTAACATCTATGATACAGCGACATCAAAATTAGAAAAAAACATGATATTAATAATGACGACGGAATTATTGCAACAGATAGCCGCGAACACAACCCCGCCAAAAACAACCACGATCTCAATAGCATCAACTAACCCTGAATTCAACGTGAATTTTCCAAGCGCAATTCAAGTAAAGGAAACCGCGCTTGCAAAATTACGAGTATATTACAGATAGCCAAATATCCGAGCAGAACCGTTCGCGGGTCAAGAGCCGAATAATTCTTTGGAGTTTGCAAATAAAAATAAAGATGATGAAACTCCTGGCTGGAGCGTTGTTTCTATACCACCCGGTAGTGATCGACAGATCCCGAACAAATAATACACATCATTCCGCTGACCGAAATTTGTATAATTATATGCCAAATTCTGTACACTGATGCTGATAACGTTAAAACACAACCATGCTACCAGAAGCCGCAAAATGTCAACAACAGTGAGTACGATCCTCTTTAGATCTCGATCTTTTCTCCTTATCATTTCCTTTCTACTTTTAGTTTTAAGAGGAAACGTTGAACTTTATTTAGAACTACTCTTATGGTTATATTTAAATAGTTTTTTGTGGTACGAGAATGATTAAATCAACGTGCTTTGTACAGTATTGCAAAGTACTCAATTTAGCACTCCCGCTCGTACGCCCTTACCCCCATTTTATAAACGAAAGCATCTTGCAAATTTAAAAATGCTAACAACTTAGTAATTTAATTATGCAATTGATAAGTTCTAACCAGGTTCTCACTAGTGGACCCTATCACTCATCTTTCTGGCGTTTCAAACAAAGCGGAAGCAAATTCGTGTTATGCTTCTCCAAGTTATACCTTACATAAATAAGGTTATAAATAAGTTTTATTAAAATTTGCGACTGGAGTATGGAATCTGGGACAGATCATAAAACTATACACACGCACAACCGTACAGTCACATTGTCACTTAAAATTTGAGGGGGAAGAGGAAGAAGATATGCAGTGCAGCCTGAAAACAGAGCTGACCAAGCTCTACACATAGTTCAGACAAGGCAGACAAGAATGAAGGTAATTGTTTATTTATACCTTGCAAAAGAAGTATTGACCCTCATTGAAAAATGTTTGGTACTTGGCAAATACTCTAATATATGCAAGTGAGAAGTGTTTTGCACAACTTAGAAAATACATACATCTAATAAGTGATTAGTTTACCAAACAATGTATGTTTAAACTGCTTTACGTTTTTTTGCTACTCACCACCCCACCCCAATATCATTTGATACGGAAAACCATGCACAGATACCATTGACAATACAGAGGCCGTCTTATATAATACATGTCATCTATTTTGTCTATGGTAGTCACTATACTTACAGATATAGGGCTATTTGTTTAGGAGTTAAAATAACGACAGGTAGCAAAATACCTAGAGTGAAGTAAAAAAATGCTTGTGGTGCAGATTTAAATTCCTGTGATAATCAAAATATAAACGAGATAAAATCATTTCATATATAGGTAGAAGTGTTCTATACTAGTCGCATACACAACAAATATTTGATACTGTCAAGGTCAACCTGCCCCTTTTCCAATTTAAGTAATAAATTTATAATTTTTATTTTCAAAAAATTCAAAATACATGTAATGACAAAAAGTCTATGAGATCTTCAGCTATTAGACCTGACTATGTTGCAGTTTTCTCAAAAAAAATTAGACCTGTGAAAATTCATATATCTATTTAAGCCTTGTAAATTAATGACTACACTTTAATTCGTCTGTTTTCAATATGATACATGCCAAAACATATCAAGATAATATGATGTATGCACTATCATTATAAACATAAAAACTTAAGAAAGCAAGAATGTTTTATTTGCCCAGATTTTAGAATGACATGAAGGCTTGCAAGAAACAGAATTTTTGTTTCATCTTTGATATAATCTTTTGGGTACAAGTTTTAATTGTCCTGTCTGAATTGCATTCAGGTTTTGGTGAATACTGTAAATGATTTCCAAAATAACACATTTTGATGTAATGGGTTTTGAAACTTTAAATTCTTTCAATAACTTTTATGTATTTCTTGAGCATGTTGTTGTATGTACAAATTATATATCATAAAATGTGTGAATAATTTGACTGGTATGTGGGCTACATTACAGAAAACCTCTTTCACTATACATATATGTGTAACAACTGACTACGAAAATGTAACTTGCACTTTGTACTAATAAAATAAAATACTGCATTCATATATACACATAATTAAAACTTTGGTAGTTACTTTTACAATACAATATTTGCAGTCATTTCCATTTCCAAGGTGGTCTTGCAAAGATTGATACCTTATGTAAATACATGATTGTTGTAATGGTTGAAATTTCCATGGTATCGTGATTTTAGTTTTCAAGGTTGTTGTACCACATACATATGGAGATTCAGTATGCTTAATCGTTGCAACCGATTCCAGGAGGTCATAACAAATGTGGAGCCAGACCGGTTGAGGGAACTTTTCATCCAGATGTTACTGTTCCACCCAAGCCTGGTCTTTAATGTTTTGGAGCCAGGATCAATGCAGTGTGGTGGTTATCACCCATCCACCGACAAAGGATTGCCAGATTGGTGTGTGTGTGTGTGTGTGTGTGTGTGTAAAATGCAGGGAGATGCCCACATACCTGGAAAAGATGTATTGTGAGAGACAGCACTGTAATTCACTTTTGCCGGTAACGAATATATAAACGTTTGTTTATAATGCACCTTGTTGCTTAATGCATTATTCTTGATATGCTTAAGAGTTTATTTAACGTATGTTTCATGAATTTTAGCGAGACTTCTTACAAAATAAGACATGCTTGGATTATTTCTTTGCAATCACTGAGTGAATTTTAAAATTGTAAGCCATCCAAAAACAAAAATCAGAGATGCATACATAAGCAAATGATAAGGAGTTTTATTTTTCACAATTGATACTCATCAAGTAGATTCTATTCATTACCTGGCTTCAATGTGGGTACCTCACTATGCTAAACAAATCCAAGCTGATGATGATAGAAAGATAAGATTCTATCGTCATCTGCAACCAGCCATTCCTATTTGATCCCAATGCAGGTGTCTCCGACTTCTAGAAATGCTCCCCAAACACTTAATATCAGTTCTGGATGCGATGGAGCACTCAGTGCTCATGTCAGAATAAAATCTTTGTAGTTTTTTTATCCATTTTACATTGGGATTTTCTGACAAAAGATTAATAAACTTTGAAAAAGTGCATGTTCCTAATTTTGTTTTTAAAATATAATTTTTCAGGATTTTTAATTTCTAATCCTTGATGAGGCTGTACATGCGTTGGCCAGTATGTACTGACGGGATGTTCTTGTACTTGACGATGAAGTTGACTTGATGAGCGCGAACAGGCATGTTGCCTATAGGCAGTTCATACTATGGTAGCATGGAAAACTAGGGTCTGGACAGAGATGTGGTATTCCCTCTGGCTGTGCCTGGCGGATACGTGACAAATATCCAGATGCGTTTGGAGAATACACTGGTTTCATCCCCTCCTGGCTTGCCTGAACTTTTTAAAACACTTCTTACGGGCACAAATTTATATATATATATAAATGAATACATAATTATTTGACTTCATTCTTTGTTTTGTTGTAATTGCACATAATATCCCATCAAACAATAATCCTACCATTCAGATATTTTAAACACCAGTCTATTATGGATAAGGTCATATATTATCAATATAAAATTTTTCAGCACTTGCAGATACATTATACATTGTTTTCAAATACTGACACTTACATTACTGTAATCTTTGCAGACATATCCAGATATCAAGCACCTTTCATATATTGCATAGCTAAAATCGAGAGATCTTCTCCTTCACCAAAACTTGAGATGATGGTGTTCTTGAGGTGCCAAGTTTCTGCTAATTCTCTTGGGATCATCTTCCTTAAGTTCTCTTCTCCTCATACCCTGCGTGTCCTCAAGTCGACAGATGAGGGCTTTTTGAAAAAGCTCCCTGATGTGGGGATATGTTTTCTTTTCTTTGCATGGGTAGACGGACCATCTTCCACTTTTTTGGTTGTAGCAGCGATGATACCTGTTTTAAAGAAAATTTTATTTTCTTAACTTGTGTGACAAGCATCCCCATATGCTAAACTATATTGAGTTTTCACCCAATATTTGAGCCTAATGACTAATTCCTAAGGAGGGGTTATTTTTGTTCTTATTTGTTCTATCTCCAAAGTACTACTTGAGACAGCATTATTCACCATTAGCACCCCCTCAGTAATCCCACCCCTCATACCCCCCACTTTGTGAACCACTGCTAAATACGATAAAACATATTTGGAAAATAAATTTAAAGTTAAATTTCACTGGTGAAATATGAATCTACATTTCTCTTTCAAACACACAAAAGCATACAAATTATTTAATATGACTGTGATAGACTAATTCCGTCCAAAATTTTAGATGGAAAAATAATTGGCCTCTGAAATAAAAATGTATAGTCTGTGATGTCCAGCTTAAGTAATATTCAGCCAATGACTTGCTCACTTTCTAGCATATTTGTTGAGGGCCAGGTATTGTTTTTTTTTTCTTCTTTTTTGCTTTCATTTTCTTGTCAAGGGTTTTCTTTTGGTATTTTTATAGCACTTTCAACACTTTATTGGCTCTATACTTCTTAGGAAATCCAAGCTTAGTACTCTTTCCAAGGAGACACCATGGCAGCTGATACATTCTCACCCGGGTAGGGGGTGGTATTAAACCTGCAGCCTTTTAATATGTATAAAATTTAATGTCATATGGTTAAGGACTTCGTTATTAACCTTAAAAAATAAAATTACAACTTTACACCATATTCTAAGTATAAAAGAAAGGTGTATACAATAATTTCTAGGTATAATAAACACCTATTCATAATGAGTTATTTAATTATGTTCACTGCAATAGATTACTGAATTTTAAGAAGCTACTAAAAACGTATATTAACTATATTTGCCCATTGTTTTCAAAATTACTGATATCAGTTCCCATCATTTGTACACCAGATACATGTGGCTCGTTTGAATAGAGAGGAAATTTACTTCTTATACATACAATTAAAATCAGTTATTAAGATATGGCATCTTATAATTATCTCAATATTTTGTTTTCAATTAAATGTCATATTTGCAATCAGCAAGAGCTAAGTGGATAGATGTGAAGAGGGTGTTAGCAAGAACTGCATGTGGGACATAGCTATAAATATGAAACAGCATACAGAAAGCATATGTGATATGTAATCACAATTTCAAACTATACAATCACTGGTTATCAAAGTATTAATTTAGCTGTAAGTGAGGGAAGTGTGGAGGAAAAACAACTGTGTTTGCCAGCACAGTATACTGGAACTTATTTGCCTGACCAAAACAATTACAGTAAACATATCCTTTTTCCATGCATCAGGTAGCAGTTGAACTTTAGGCATTCTATCCCACTTCTGAGAAAGTAAAATCCATGGTATTTTTTTTATTCTAGCTCAAACTAAGAAAGTGTAAAGTGGGGACTCAACCTGCTGAAAAAGTTTTAAAAAATGTCCTTCTATCGACATTGTATTTGTTACATTATTGTTTTCAGTAACATGACAACTATAGCAACCACTCCCTCAAAAAGAACATTCTGCAAGAAATGTTTAATTTTTACCTTCCTGACTCAATAGCAGTTATTGAAGGTGTCTTCATTCTCTCTGTATGTCGTAAAAGCACTTGGCCAGGTGTTGATGTGAAGCATGAAGATGTACTGCCCAGTGATTCTGCATGCTTTGGATAATCAATTGTTACATTCTTTGTAACTTCGTAACTAAAAATATTTATTTGTATTATAATTATATTTTAAATCTGTTTCTTTGTGATTTGTGTTAATACTTCATTTTGGCAAGGATACATAAAAACAAATCTATAAAAAATTGACACAAATAAAACTTATTGATTGCAGCTGAGAACTATAACTGATACAGTAACAACCTGCCAGCCATATATTCTGGTCGCATTATAATAGCCTTTTCTATCATGCCTAGAGATCCTTTTGTAATTGTAGTCAACACAATGCTTTAAAATAAATTTACTAGTAAGTAGTTGTACAATAAAATCTTAGCATTCAGCCTATCATAGGCATCTGATCAACATTTTACTGGATCAGTTCAACATTACACATGTATTATTTGTTCAAATGTTTACATGAAAAGGTTGTTAAACTTGTATGCAAGTAATGTGCATATCACATTAGCCTAAGGTGTGCGTGTGTGAGGGAGAGAGATGATATAAATACTGAGTGATAACGCTTGTAAAAGGTATCTAAAAAGTTCCCTCGCCGAATTTAAAAATCCTGTCTCAGGAAGATAATTTACATGTGTACAACATGACCGTTTTAGCACGCTGTTATAAAAAAATATATTCCATCCCAACACACAATACACACAATGCAGTCACTGAGTGAAATATTGTCTTTTATTGATCAGCTGATCACATCTATTTTGGGAATATTACAAAGCATATCAAGTCCTTGTGCAAACATTGTATTAATAAAACTGTGTGCTTTGAAACATACAGTAAGAACAAGATATTGAAAAATGGAGACCACTTATACAAAGACATCACAGGCACTGGGAAACTAATGTGTATCAACATATAAAACAGACATTGGCCTACCTGTCCAACATTTCAGTGTCTGATGCCAGTCCTAACTCTTCCATCAATGCTCATCATCGAACAAATTGGTCCCCATGACGAATCCTTGATAAGTCCCGTTCGGCCTCTCTGACAGTTTTTTTGACGTTTCTTCTCGGAAAGCGACAAGCGCGGGCGACCTTTACGTTTTTAACTCTCTCTCTCGGGTGTCCTCCATTTTTGTTCATAGTAGATATTTAAATTTGAATCACGTGACTCATAACCCGCCCACTGAACGAAGATGACGTATACGTTTTTGTGGTCACGTGCGGCTTCCGTAACATTTCGTGAAATACAAGTTTCAATAAAAGCGGTTTTTGTGAATTATTTCAGCTTATTAGTTACATGATCTGTGACATTCACAAAATTTCAGACACTCTGCACTATTGTGTTTTTAAGTTCTTGCAAGTACTCGAAATCAGAAAGGATTTTTTTCACAATTTAGTTTATTTGTTATTTGTTTGTATTTGTTGATCGTTCAAATTTGTAAAAGCAGAAATGACATATTTGATATTTTCATAGTTCATTATATAATAAATACACTTTTAAATAGTCAAAACTAGGAATAATTACTTGTATTCAGATATATTCTAACCGAATTTTTTGCTGACATTTTTTTAGAGAGACGATTTAGTAATATTTTCTGCGATATATCGAACCGAAGGTATGAAAATATCAAAATAC
Organism: Unio pictorum; assembly: GCA_030141615.1. NCBI lineage: Eukaryota > Metazoa > Mollusca > Bivalvia > Unionida > Unionidae > Unio > Unio pictorum. The sequence continues at coordinate 1,826,792 of JARLTB010000109.1, forward strand.
TTACCGGCCCTATTCATCGATTGAAATATTAAATCTTCACCGGTCTGTGTATTTACTGATTTTACAGGTCTCTTTCCAACGGATTTACAATTACCAGTTAAACCACGTGCTGTAAACTCACTTTGTGCAATCAATGTGGTCAATCACAAAGACAAGAGGGATTTCTTAGTTACACACTTCATATACGAATCTATGACAATGACATTTTTTTCTTTCCAACAGTCAATAACCTGTATTAGTGACAAAACCAACTTTTCAACCGACTGTTTCTGACTACACTATCACTAGATGCTTCGTAGTTCTTGATCGTGGGATTGCACGATTTTTTTACAAGGGGTTACGGATCCTATCATCAGCCATTTGCAGTGATTCATTATATAAAATATCTTTTTTTAAATACTTGTTTTAATTATAATATGGAGGAGTTCGAGAGATTTTCATGATATAGCGCTGGAAAACCTCTAAATTTAATCTCGATAAAATATCCGTCGAAGCACCAATGAAGGGTTTAGTGAGGGATAAAAATGTTATTAATAAGATCCATGATGCCAAGAACGAATTTGAAAAAGATGGCGCATCTCACTCCTGGTCAACATTTCGAATCAGTGGTGGTGTTGATGCTGCCATGAACAACAAACGAGCAGCGAGTATAATAGCGCATCTCAAACATAGAAAATATTTCATCAGAGTAAAATTTATCATTCTAGAAGAAACATTGAATTGGATTGTTCGTGATAAATACGACCCTGTCCTCGCCAATAAAAAAAACTGTCATTGTGAGTCAAAATTCCAAACCAGGAATATTGGTCGGAATTGACAGACCGTATTACGAGCGAGCATATCCTGTTACCGCGGTTATTTATGGAATCTATCCGATAAATGAAAAGCCAAGTGTTGAGAATCTAAAACCTATGAAATTGTCATCCTTAAACTGTGTCGCTGAGCAGCGAGTAACAGAGCATTTTACAAATGCATGCGTGGTAACGATCTGACAGATCTAAGACGTAGCTAGATAAACGAATGAGCTGAATCAGTCAAGGATACAGATTTTACGATAGAAGATGTATCCGAGCTAGAATGCACACGCGTGGACTAACGCAGTAACAATATTTCTACGAGATCGAATTGTGATATATTACCCTGAGAACTCTGGCGGCAGGAACATGTTTGATTTTATTTACGAGTTAAGTTAAAACGATCCTATATCAATGTGGTTATTTCAGAGTTTTGAAGACGAAGAATGTAAATTTGATCAATTTTTAAGACCTAACGGCGAAATATACAGTACGTTCCGTACTCTTCACTACACGATGAGGCAACTCACTGAGAAATTTTCAAAGGATAATACCGAGCGATTAGTAACTAATTGTTTTACAGTCCCGTCGCTAATGCGACAGCTAGACATATATTTGTCAGTCGAGAAAATGCCTACTTGTCTGATGGAACAAATTTGGTATCTATTGTTATTTACATGGATGGCGAATCTCCTCAGTATATACATCTAAGATCATCTATGCTGGCTTATGTTTTTATAAACCTGCTATCGATGAAAAATAGATTTACTCGCACTGCGATCAGAGTCGCCACGGATTAATTTTATTTAGATAGCAAGTATATAGAAAAAATGGCTCCTTTTACAAATTCTGATGCGCGTTGGGGATCATGGAGAATAAATCAGGAAATGTTACATGATGATTCTGAATCCGCAGATGTTACGGTTGAAGATATGTACCTGCAAAATAATCAAATATCAGAGTTATCGAGTGCACCTTGGTCATCCGATCCAATATATAGATATAAGAACGTTTACTTAAACGGACCAGGCGGTTGTGGTAAAACAACACGAGTGATCGAATTATTTCACACTAAGTCAGACATGATTGTGCTAACACCTACACACAGAATCGCCAGAGAGATGAAAGAGAGGGGTGTTAATTCCTGCACTTATCACAGGTTCTTTCAGGAAAAGGGTGACGCATGGACTCCTGATCGAATGAAGAATAAATATATTCCAAAAATCATTATTTGGAATGAGATATGTACAGTGTCGTTGGATATATTAAAAATGTTTCTTGATTGGCTGTTACTCGAAAATACAGCTGTGATAATGTGTGGCGATCATGATCAACCACCTCCATTTGTCGGATTGTTTCCGCATGATTGGTTGATTGGTTGTAGAATGTTTTAGATTATTACGAAGAAATTAATACCGATCATCGAGCGCTTGATCCAGAATTAAGCGAGTTCACGAAATTAATCAGATTACGGTCAGATAAAATCCTATGTGAAAAGCACGTAAAATAATTTCAGAAAGAAATATAAATGATTTTTAGGAAGCTTGGAGACCAAACGATTTGATAGTGACAAGTAGAAAGATAGTCAGAGACACACTTCAACAAAAGTTGTTTAGCGCGCATAAAGAAAGGTTTCCAGCGCTACCAGTGCCGTTGTGTTATAGAGAAGCTGATTCACGAAGACAGAATATTGAAGTTGGTATTCCAGGAAAAACAGAAAAACAGACTGTCGTATTAAGTGCTATTGTTCTGGTTGATATAAATGTTGTCCAAGCTACATTACGCGCTGACAAATCTCCCTGGAGTCTAGGATACGTAATGACGATACACTCATCTCAGGTGTTAACCATGATACATTTGTTTGAATTATAGATGATCGTATCGAGTGGTCAAATTTAGTCTCTCTAGCAGTGTCACGAGTTAGAAAAATAAATCAACTTCGGAGAGTTATTTTAAATTTTAATGACAACACCAACAATAATATTGTCAGCAATGATATAATAAGAAAAACCCTCGCTGTTTATAAACAGCGGGACAAAAATAATAAGAATCGCAACTTTGATATTGATGTTGATTTTATAATGATGCTGAAACAACAGCAGAATAATCACTGTGCGAGTTGTAATTGTATACTGATATGGTGATGGTCTAAAGACAAAAATCGACGCCAACTTACAGCAGACAGAAAAGATAGCAGTCGTGGTCACACGTGAAAATGTTATACTGACCTTTCTTGAATATAATAGACGCAGAGGTGCTAGTTAAGTGATCGCGGTGGTAATTATGCATCCTCGGTCTATCACTTGCAACTGTTCACGTGTAAATCTACGCTGAGGAGTAGATGAATCTAATCTATAGATTGCAGGTGTACCCGTGGATCTTGTTATGTTAGATATTATGTGTGATGTGACACTCCAAATAGGATCAGTAGGTTTTTTTTACCATATACAAGCTCACCTGGATCATATAAATTGCTTACAGTCACATTGCCGAGTATTTTTCGTTTTGACCATTCATTTCGTGCGGGTATATATTTTTATGTGATCGCGTTATTAGGTTTCATATTAACTATTCCAGTAATTTCATTATTTAGCGCAGTTATCACACTTGATAATTGTGCAACCCATTCACCTGATCTCTTGTCTTGAATAATATTAATCACATATTGAAATCCAATTAACCGCTCAGAAAGTGTTTGATTATATCGTTCAACAATTGCCTGATCGCGGTGTATTGCAGTATGTCCTCGTATGATGGTGACATTATTTTGCTTCGTCAGTGATGATACTGCGCCCGTACATTCCTTGCCAGAATCAACCTGTAAAAATTGTGGCCATTGTAGAGGTCCGCGTTGACAAATTCGTTCAAATGCAGTAGCCACTTCAGTTGATGTTTTAGCTGACAAAAATGGCATTGCTTCCTTGTTTCTACTCCCAATATCAACTATAGTTAACGCGTACTTGTGTGTATGTCTTTTGACAGTATCATGTAGGAGAAATAATATATCCGCCTGATGAACATCATTTGGAACGATGACATCAAAATGTGCGAAGTGAATTTGTTTAGGCGGTGGTACATAAGCCTGCCATATTGCCTGCCTTGATAACCAATCTGCAGCAGTAGCTGACGAGTTTATTACATTAACTTCTTCAACTTTTGGTGCTTTAACGAGTTTATTAATTGCTGATTGACCCCTCCAGTATCCTCTTGGGGAATAATAAATAGATTCCATAATAATATTAATCAACCGATTAATTATCGGCACCTAGCACTAGTTTACTCTTCATCTCATATCTTACTAACCCGTTAGCTAATAATTCCTCGAAGGATTTAACGCATGAAGCCATTTCACATCTGCAATATGTCTACGCTGCAGATGATTACTTTTATAAGCAACATAATGAGCATGACACGCCTTATCAATAGCGTTTAGAGGATATTCACCTTTCTTGGTTGGTCTTGGCTATCAAGTCTGGCACCAGGGTCACAGTAACTATATCAGTGAAGATATGTTTCTCCTGGGTATTTAGAACACGGAGTCCCCGGGAGTTTCGTCAATTTACCTGCAATATCACTTCATCATTTGTTTCAAATCATCACCTGATTTTGCAGAAATAAATCTAAATTTCTTTGTACCACATTATTCACACTTACCATCAAGTGCTGATCTGTTTTTGTGTGTTGTAATTTTGGTTAAGTCATTTGTGCTAGTACGCGTCTTACATTTTACACAATATAGATCCATAATTTATTTATAGCAACATGAAAGTAATTGATTTTCCAGCGACAAAAAAACGAAATCCTGTTAAACATCATGCAGCGCTACCAAATTCGATCAGAATGATAATAATTGGACCATCTGGTAAAACGTCGTTGTTACTTTATTTGATAATGCGATGATTAAAATGGGACAGGTTGTATTTGATTGATCAGTCCGTAGCCGATCAGCGGTGTTATGATGTACTTAAGGATTTTAATGAAAATGCTAAATTATTTTATGAGCGTGGTGATGATATTATCGAATTTATCACTGATTTTGATGGAGCACCGAACGTTGATTCCATTGATGGAAGTATTAATAATTTAGTTGTATATGATGGTATAATTCTGGATAAACAATAAAATCCAGTTAGAATATTTTCTCGATGTAGACATAAAACGCAAATGTGATTTATGTTACTCATCGGTATACACAAATATCAAAACTGATCAGGGACCATTGTAACATTCTACCTATGTTTATTGGAGTTGATACTCACACACTTAGAAATTGTCATCAGACCTGGTGTAGAGGTGATATGAATTCTAATCTTTTAAAAATTTCTTTACTCATGCTAAGTAAGTCCCAGTTACATGACCCTAGATCAAGACATCGTATCAGACTTGATAAAATATTCGGTTAAAACCCTAGCAGCAGAGAGGGTGTGACATCGAATATGCGTCTCGATCGTTAGACGCCTTAGTTCTGTTTTTTGACATTATTTTTATTCGATTTTGGAGGAGGTCTTCGTTTACGAAATGGACGCCTCTAAAACATTGTCAGATTCACCCTCTCTGCTGCTGATCTTACAGTTCTGAGAATCAAATCTAAAAATAATTGAAGAATAATCCCCGAATTAAATTACAAAAGTATTAGTAATGATATGTTCTAAAAGTTTCAACTTCGAGTTCTGTTGGAAAATCAGAAATGAAAGACGAGGATGTATGCTGAAGTGTGTTTTGTGTTTATCGATTATTCCTTTTAGAATCACAATAATTTAACACTCCGGTGTTGGAAATCCGAATAAGATTTTAATAAACTGTCTTTGTCCAAGAATTAGGTATGAGCACATCAAATATTTCCAGAGATTTGAATTAATCCTGTAAAATCCAAATTGACTAAAGAATTGTTAACATGGATTCTAAATCTTGTCTACAACAAAAGAAAATGACTTAACGCCATTTGTAAAACCCCCAAACTGGGGATATTTCTCTAAAACAAAGGCTATATCGTATTCTAATATACTTTCACCAAACAATTCCCTAAATTACGAAATCTCGAAAAGGGGGAGGAGAAAAAGATTCACGTGATCGTTATATCACGCATTCTGGATAAGACCCTGACGAGAACCATTTATTTTACTTTAAAAATAAAAGGGTGTTTACTTCTTATTCACTAGTGACATCTTGTACATGACAACAACCAATCATTTAAAATTTATAATAAACCTCTTTACGTAGTTCTCACTAACCTTGATTTAACATTACTTGTTGACCAAAGAAAAGTCGGAGAACCAATTTTCTAATAAAACATCATCTCTAATAAATATATTTGCATTATAATAACATGTATTAAGAATTAAAAGGTTTCTAAAACTGACATACAATCTTAAATTAAAACAATATATATATATATATATATATATATATATATATATATATATATATATATATATATATATATATATATATATATATATATATATATATATATATATATGTAACACTATTGACAAAGAGCAAATTTTCAATGCAATGTTTCCTTGCAAACCTCACGATAGAAGATAACGCAAATCAAAGAAACTTTCGTACTGCGTTGAGTAACTTCTCAATATTGAACCGTTTGATGTTGAAAATTGTTTTATTTGTATTATATTGGTTTTTAATTGATTGATATCTTTATTAAAGGACTAGTCCATATTAATATTTGTTTATAACTCCTTTGGTGTCCGTAACCCACCATGAAAAAGACTAATCATCTAATTATGTATTAATATTTGTCTGGTTCCCGATGTCTTTGTATAAATATTTGTTATGGAAAACAGTCCGATATATTACACACCACCATACTGTGTAGATTCATACCTAATAATTTTGTTTTTATAGTATACCAGGCACAAGAAAAGTCCAGATTCTTTACCATAGTAAGTTTGACTCATATAGTTGAGTATATTCAGAATGTACATGAATTATATTGTCTACTGATTATCATGGTATGCACTATGTTATACTGTCTTCTTACAGATTGGTGCATCATTTATCTTCTTGACACTAGTTTTGAGACCCTAGAGAAATGGTCCATTTCATACTCATATTGGCATTTGGTTACTATTGTTTTTTTCTAAACGTTAAAACCTGTATGATGCAGAAACAAAACAAACAAAAAGATAATTGGCACGTATTTTTTTGCAATAATATAAACTGTTTAATTATTTGTAAATTGTTCTTCATTGTGAGGCTCCTTGACTCCATACAAATGTATATAATACTGTCACATTGTAAGAATTTACCAGATTTCAAAATGAATATGTTAGACCTTGAGGCTAATAATATGTATGAAAGTCAATTTGTCGAAAAATGAGGTGTCTAGCCAATTAATTGACATGAGAAAAATATTCGTAATTTTGTGATTACTCAAAGAGATAGGTGTTAGTGTGTTTTCATGATGACACGGTTTACCTATGGGCAAGCTGGTTACTTAATAATTGCGATCACTTGTTTTACAGGAAACTGTTCGAATCAAAGGAACATCAAGTGGTGATCGTAATCCACCTTTGACAGACTGTTCGGACGGGGAAGTGTCTGATCATTATATGAATCAACATCCACCCGGAAATGAACAAGGTGTGGCCAACATTAGAATCGCAAGCTTAAATATATTATCTTGAGAACTAACCACAAGTAGTCGTTAAAACCATCTTGCGGGAATTATAAGGGAAGATAAGCTACTCCGAGGTATTCGAAATTGGCGGGAACATTGTATTCTGGGGATTACAAGGAGCTTCAGTACATATCAGTGACTATTTGTTCAATTGTTGTAATATATTACTGCAAAGTAAGTATACTTTAATTATTGCAGTATGTATTCTTTAATATGTGGAATAACCATTGGTAGGGTGATTCATTTGTAGTGTTTCATATACTTGCCTATTTTGAGATATCAGTAATGTTTATGCGGTGTGCAACTTTAGTTATAGGGCTTTGCCTATTTGTGTATACTTTGTATGAGTATCATGTGCAAGGATATATCAGCGCATGGAAATGTGCATATTTGTGTATACTTTGATGAAGTTCAATATACAGAAATGCGTCTTGTTATGTGATAGTGTGATAGTGTTCTGAATAATATTATTGAGAATATATATATATATATATATATATATATATATATATATATATATATTCATAAACACACACACACACACACACACACATATATATATATATATATATATATATATATATATATATATATATATATACGTATATCTGAGAGAATGTGGAATATGTTATCTTAATGTCCTTGTGTGTTGTTAATACAGGACGCTTTTAGGGATCAGAGGAACTGTCGGATACAGAGGGAATTACCCCAATGCACTTGGTCCTAGTTTCTGGGAGACAAAAAGAAAGGGAAGAACAGAGGCAGAAGTTAGGTGGTCTGGAGGCAATTGGATTACAAGTCCAGATAAAGATCATACAAATGAGTCGGAACACAGTACAAGAGGAAAATCCATCACAGTAAGTCAAATGATGAAATAGGCCGTCAGTTGGTCAAGACGAGTGATAGGGATTTTAATTTGATTTTCTTCTAAGAGATAACTGTTATTGATTATATTAAATTGTTATTTGAATTTCACATTTTGTGTATTCATTAGTTAAACTGACGGCACCGCTGACTGGAGGCTCGGAGTTTTGGATCTCTCTTTCACTACTTCAATTTCTGACAAAAACGAGCCAATTTAAAGAATATTGGGCGACCCCACACAACCTAAATCAAGCGAACCCTCTACAAATATGCATTACAGTTGTGTCATAGTTCTATAACGGCAAAGCTAGACTAATGTATATGATATATACTCATCTGATTTTAATAATTACAGAGGCATGATTTGCCTCTGATAATTTGTATCGTATTGTTCATAATTATGTCATGTTTTCTTTAAGTCGATTGATACAGGTTTGCTTTGTTATTTTTCGTCTCACGTGTTTGCTTTTATATTTCATCTTTCTTAAATACATTTTATTCAGGACAGTTCTGCTTACTATGTTTTAGTGTTTGGGCTTATTTGTTTCTATTCTACAATCTATGAATGTAACAACAATATTTTCAGACTTATCATAATGGTTTTCTATCCATTATGAAACTAGTATTGGAAGGAAAGAAGGAAACAAAAATAAAACAAAACAAGATAAAAGCTATATAGAAGGTACAAAATTGAATATTCTTATCAGTGTATGTATGTATGTATGTATGTATGTATGTATGTATGTATGTATGTATGTATGTATGTGTGTATGTATGTATGCTGTAATACACTTCGAGTATGCGCATTAGTTTACAGCGCTTCGTTTTAAGAAATTTTTAGAATTTTGTGATTACTCACGGAGAGAGGTGTTAGTGAGTTTTCATGATGCCATGGTTTACTTTTGGTGAATTCAAGTCAGAGCCGCATGAATGTCCGAGAGTTCAATCGTCCCTATTAAACTCTAGTTGTGTATATTGATTATGTGACTCCAGGTGCAATATTTAAGATTGGAAACTGTTATATTACACAATGAATTAAACGAGAAGGGACAGTTAAATCGTCGGCAGGTAACGCTTTTGTTGCCATGAGGGCTAAAAAATGACGCACTTTTACAGGCGAAATGTGGCTTAAAACCCTGATTGGACTGGCCTACGGTGTCGTAGTAAAAATAGTTCCCCGTATTAAGGGGAGTTGTATAGTTTCAGCGTGAAATGCTAACGATACATTACGGCAAGTTAATGAAGGTAAACTATGCAGATGTGTGTTTGGTAGACAATTGGGAAGTTTTGATTTATGTGGTCTTGTATTAATTAGAGTGACATTATGATATAATGGACACGTTGGACCTTCTAGTAGTTTACAATTATAACTGTATGGAAGTATTTGGAATTATAGGAAACGTATGACTTCTAGCTTAATAGTGACATGGCTTGACCACGCTTGGTCAAGTAAAACCCCTGGATTTTTAATATATATATATATATATATATATATATATATATATATATATATATATATATATATATATGTTGGACAGAATTTCTCCGTACATATTTATTACAGTCTGCCACCAGTTTTATTGGATCATTTATTGTAGACGTACTTAAATTTGCATACATTAAATTCAACGCGAATGGTCAGTATTCATACGGATATCCGGCAGACGCCATCGTCTGCTTAATCCAGTCAGAGTACAGGCTTACGTCCTCATATACTCCTGGGTACTTGGCGATACGGCAGTCTACACCTCCGGATGCCAGACCTTCGAAAAAAGATTCAAGTTCAATCAGCACAATTATGTAAGCTTTGACGTATATAATACTGTGTATCAATCCAGATAATTCAACAGTTTCAAAGCCTTCACCTTGTTTCTAAAAAATGTTAGAATTTGAAAATCCATGTTTTTTAACAAACCTTTAAATAACCTTACCTTGTATATACCATATCCCATTGCCGTCTTTACACATCAAAGGACTGCCAAGATCGTTCTAGAATTGATATATAGAATGTGTTTTATATCTTCATATTTTTACATGATGATTTTCATTTTATCCCTCTCGTTAATACGTCAAAGCACTGTATATTTGCATTAGCAAAGGACTAATCATATAAAACATGAATAGTTTTTTTACATTATACAATATAATCAAAGACAGCACACGAATTACTAGTCATCATGGGTTTTCTAAAAGTCAGTTAAAACAAAACTTTATGCTCACGAGCATCGTATCATTTTAAAATAAATCGAACAATTAGACAAGATCATCAGTTTTTAACATAAAGAAGACTTATTGATTTTTAACCGAAGTAGAATTTCCTCCAGACATCAATACAATAATGAACGCCTTATACCCAGATGATTAAATGTTGACAATGTTTGAATACATGCAGTGTTCAGCTAAAATTCCGATTATTTAGAATTTATGGAATTCTATGGAATCACACGCAACAAGAGTAATAACAACACAATATCTTAATATATCCAGTTGACGTTATCAGAGGACAATATTTCAGTATCAAGATAATAATAGTATACACTAGTACGGTACATCACATACCGGGCAAAATTCCTTGATTCCGGTCTCATATCCGGCGCAGATTTCCGTATCCGACAGGAAGTCTCGGAATTGGCGGCTACACACTCCATCATCCAATATTGGCATGTCTACCTGATTCAGAACGTCCTCATCACCGGTTGCTAGAGATTTAATGAACATGTTCAATAATTCGAATGTTAAATGCAAATGAGTAAGGTGTATCAATAAAACAGAGAGCAGAAAGTGCTCACTTTTAAATCACGCGAATATTTATAATTTACGCCAATATTCAAAGGTCGTATGCATTAATTTTGAATGATGTTAATTAAAGGGTGGAGACATATATACATCGACAAGGAAACATATATGCTAAAACACGAACAACGGCTTCCTAGGAAAGGCTCATGACGTGATAAATATTTCGTAATATCGACACGTGAACACAAATGCATTGAAAGATCATGCCCCACCCAACTAAGGAAACACACGAATAATATATACTTTAATGTTAATCATCAGTATAACCCAAACCCTATCCCTTCAATCCCATCCTACCCAACACCACCCTCATAACCGCAGCCCGTTATGCGCCCATCATTATCTGAATTCAATACTCACTAAGCGTACTTCCCCAGCCAGGGAGGTAGCAAATGTCTCCAACATGGTAGTGATGAATGGTATCTGGGAGACAAGCTGGTCGCGTGTGATCGTTGTATTCAATTGGCTCCTGTGTGATGATTAGGGCTATGTCGTCCCTGAGACTGTCAACGTTATACCCTGGGTGGAGAATGACTTTACGGATGTGATATAGTTTTTGATTTTGATCTCGCGTATTCAGGTGGTGATTTCCGAGGTGAAGCTGCCAATGTCTGAGGTCAAGGTCAAAAATGCTGAATCCTGGACTGTTTAAACAGGAATATGAAAGAAAATTAATTTTGATCTCTCTAAATATTGATGCTGCATTTATTGTTATACGACTCAGACATGAGAGAAATATTTTCTTAAGAAAGAACAATTTTATCAATTAGAAAATTATTATAATCATCCTGTCAAACCTTTACTCTGGAATTTATATCAATTTTTAACATGTATGCAGTATCATCTAACGAGCACATTGTACACAGTTCCTGTATTGATTCCAGGAACTTTATACTTTATGAGAATACCAGATTGTAAATAAGAACCATTGCAGTAAAACTTGGGAAGTGACTGATATGTTGTAACAATAATAGAATGACTTAACCTAAAATTTTAATCAAAAGAGAATTTTTATGTATGCTATTATTATTTTGAAAATATGTACTAAATTATGCGAGAAGGATGTGTTAAGTTTGGCATCAAATGTCTCAAAGTAATCAACATATTATTTTCAGGAGAAAGATAGGCATACTCAATCCAATTACATCTATTTTTACTTCATTGGGCATCGGAGAACATAGTAGATTATGCGTTTGAACCCATGTCTAAGGTAATGGTCTACTGTTACCATTTAGGTTTTAAAGTATGTAAAAGAGAGATGCAAAGCCAACACATTTAGTAGAATCAACAAATAATTTATTTCTTTAAATTGCAAGGTTTAAATTTAGGAGACACTGAACCAAGTCTCAGATAATACTAAATGTTCTATCACAAGTCCTAAGTATAGAAAAGTCCAAATTAAGCCCAATACATTTGAATGTCTTTATATACGAGAATGATACAATCCAGAATATCTTTGAATTAGTTCCAAATAATACCAAAGTAATGTTTTAGGTTTAAACATCAGTGATCGCTCTTTAATTCCTCTCACATTATATACGAACACTAATAGTATTCATTCCACAGACGGATCTGAAACCAAGAATGAATGATTGATTACTAAACATCTGTTTATATATCTTTCCCTTGACCTTTGTCGACATAGAATGGTCGGGAAAACTAATCAAATTCTAGCAAAACATCTTGTTATTCAGGTACGCAAAAGCTCTAAGGAATTCTCCAACACAGTTATCACAATGATATATATATAAACGAAATCCCCCTAAAATGTAAAATAATTCGTCATTTAATTTTGTAATTCTTACAATTTATTCGTGTTAAAACTGAATACATGTTCGGTAAGACAGGAAAGTTTCAAGGTTTTCATTTTAAATTTTCATCTAATAAGGAAGATACTGACCCCTCAAAATGCTGAGCAGTCGTCAAGATAACATGTGTCCCTATGATGGAACCGCTACCTTCAACAACAAAATGAAGGTCATTTGTAAGTGCAACAATCATCACCTGAAACAGAAAGACAAATGTCCTATGTTACCCTTCTTATTAGTTTTATATACATATTAATACTATAACTTCGGTGTCTATGCCATGAAGTATGCAGTTTTAACCAGAGCTTCAGATTTCATTTTGTTAGATGTTATTATTTTAATCGTTTAAGTAATCTGTCTCCTGGTATCATCTAAATCTTTCCGATATGAAGCTACCATGACAGCACGCAAATTTACACATATATAACCAATGTTTCTCCATGACTAGAGACTTCGTTCAAAATGATCTTTTGTTGCAATGGTAAAACAACCAAAATGAGATTTAAAACTGGATTCAATCAATAGTTAAGTACATGTTAATGGCAGACAATCATGGGGAAAGTAAAAATGTCTGCAACATTAGTGTTGTAAAACCTTTTCACCTTGAGAGATTGATTTAAATATGACGTACCATCCAAGGCCATGATCCTTGCGCTGCCTCTCTTCCACCAACAATTCTCTTGGTGATCGGTTGAACAACCGGAGTACCACATGGAACAGTAGTCTCTGTACAAGAATCCAAATAAGGTATTGTACTAAATTTTTAATCAGTGTAACATATGTAATCCCTATTCATTAATATGATGAACCGTATTTTGAAAGGGATATCGATTTACCACCATCGTTATCTTTGTATGTTTATTGATCAATGTTTGAATAGTGGTTAGACAGTCTGTTGACTTAAAGCAACTGAATAGCATTATTAATCGCTTCGAAGACATTAATTTGTAAATTAATGTAACCGGGTATTTTGTTATAGTTTGTCCTACCATATTTATCTTCTGATGATATTGCACATGTTACAGAGGAAGGTTGATTTTTAAAAAAAGACATGAGCAAGCAGCTAAAAATTCGTACTAAAGTTAATACAATGGAAAATGAATTGTACAAATTTAGCCTAAGAAAAAAAATTGGTTCTGGTAAACTCTGGATTATTGACTCTAAATTAGTAAATACCATAATTATTGGCAAAAACATTTTTCGGATCGTAATATAACAAAAAAAAAGAAAACTATGATTGAGCCACTTATGTATTTTACGTTTAACTCAATACACAGTAAGATATTATTGAACACATAGCTAACTCGAGACTACACAATTTTCTCTCCATAACGTTGTGCATTTATTATGACGATTCTATTAATCTTTGCTATTGATTTTATTACGTCACTTTCCAATGAAATAAAGACAATTTGAAGACATTACACTTTGTTGTTTCTTCAGCATTGTGACAAAATGTGGATACGCTGCTCTTGTTAGAATATACAAATATCTCCTTGTTTGATATTAAATGGAATATAAACATAAATATCCTTTTGTTTGATATTAAATGGAATATAAATGCCAATATCCCTTTGTTAGATATTACATGGAATATAAACACCAATATCTCCTTGTTAAATATTAAATTGAATATAAACACCAATATCCCCTTGTTAAATATTAAATTGAATATAAACACCAATATCCCCTTGTTCCAGAATAAATTAAATATAAACATATATGTTGGAAAACAGTTGGCTTTTCTTTCTAGTCTCTACTCGATTGTGAGAATACCCTAGTGACGCTATTTAAGTTTCAGATATAATAATAGGAAACTTTATATAAGATGTCTGTCAGCTTAAAATTACGTCATAGTACGCACGTGGCGACAGTTGACAAAGGACGACAGCGGGTAGAGCTAGTAGCAGAAGAAACTTCATTCTGTATTAAGTCCGTTTAAATGTGTGTCTGTAATTCTGAAATAATAATAATTGACGTTATGTAAGATCCTCTTTGACGAACACTAAGCCCCATGACTGAAATATTAATGAAATGTCATAGAAAATATAGTATATATTATATTGTATTTATAAAGCTTTAATGTTGCTATTATTATTATTATTATTATTATTATTATTATTATTATTATGCAGTTGCGTTGTCTACACTTGTTCGCTTCAGAAATTATGATATAAAACTCTCGTTTGCATACTTATTTGGTTTTTCCTGGTTCACATTCGAATTATTAAATGGTTCGACATTTTTGCTGTGGATTGGTGTTTCATGACACGTACAATAAAACAGGACCCAAATACCTAAGGCACATAATTATTCATCTTTCAGATTACTGAACACCTACCTGTACGTGAGAATATGCCAAGAAATCATTCAATTAAGAAATTTTATTTACACATTAATTACACGAAACTAATTTGCTACCATATAGTCTGTTGAATACGGTTTTTAATGAATGACGCATGCTCCTAATGATTGTCTGATTATTCAGTTTTAGAAAAATCTTCCCATTACAGATTTCACAGAATCAAACAATCACAAAACCCTTTACAACCTATAAACGGATATGTAAAAGATGCACGTAAATAGGCTTGTTAAAATATGTTTCAGTATCAATATAAAGTCTACTTAAGCATAGTAGGTGTTTACTTACCTTCTGCTCTTTGGAGCGATTAAGATGCATATCCTTTCAGAAAATCCGTTGCCTTTTATACATTCTTAAATAATGATAAATGTCAAGGGCGATATGTTCAAGGTCAGTGTTATCCATGAAGCTTATTGTGCAAGACTGGTTAACATAACTACCCGAATTATCATCTTGATAACGTTATGTTTCTTCTGGTGTTTTTTTTTTTTACAAAGAAAGTTGATGAATTGATGTAATTTCTCTTTAAAGGGGTTTGAAATTTAATAAATTTTATTGGAAAATTATGAAGTGGAATTATTTTGCGCATACTTTGTCCTGTTTGGGATTCCCCGGCGACGTGCATCAAGTCACGTGCGATTCGTAGTAAATAAGTGAGTAATCGTTCCTTATTTAGACATTTTCGCAAAAACTGTCAACAGAAAACATGCATCTGAGATAAGGCTCATCTGATTGCCTGGATTCTAGAAATGAGAAATGTTTCGTTTCATTTTTAAATATTAGATTAATTTCGTTAACAATGAAGTATTGATTTAAACTATTTCAATGTTAATTAAGTAAAATGAAGAAAGTAAACATTTTGATATATTTTGTATGTATATGTCTGTGGCATTATTGTTTATATATACTTTGTACGTTTTATCTTATTACAGATATGAACTGATTGACGTATGTTACATTGGTGCTTGTAACAATTGCCGGTAGTTGATGCTTAAAATAGGATCAAAGGAATGGTGTCCAAGGTAGCGGTCAACTAATGATGCCTTCCATGTCAGTTTGGGGTAGTAAAAGAAAATGGGCATTTGTTTGAAAGGAATAAGGAAGCAGAGTGGTTTATGTTACTTATTTTATTATCGTATGTATGTTTTGTTGGGGAGGGGGGCTATATATTGTTTTGAAATAATTAATTGAACAGAAGACTTTATCTTTAGTGAACTCATCCTCTCTTTAAATGGTCATACATACATACATGCATGCATGCATGCATGCATGCATGTATGTATGTTATGTATGTATGTATGTATGTATGTATGTATGTATGTATGTATGTATGTATGTATGTATGTATGTATGTATGTATGTATTGAAAAGGACCTTTTTGCACTTTATGCACGCACGATACGTACGATAAGTCAAGTTCATCTAAGAATTTGTTCCAAATACAGTTTATGTACGCAATTACATGTCATCAATATTTGTTATGGGGCAGTGCTTCATACGACGTTTTCTCATGACACTATCACGTTTCATGGTGAAAAATGTGGTTCAAGCTATCAATTGAAAAATGTCAGAATTAAAATTTTAAGAAAGGATAAAGGCTGAAAAAAAAACAGATAAGGAAAGAAAGAACATACAAGTATTGATGATACATATATAGAGTGATTGCGTGGTTGATTTATTGATAGGCTGAAAAAGGAAATTATGTGTAAAGGACCGGAGCTGACAACAGATGGTGCCCATGGTTAACCATGCAGGCTCCCCCTTTAAACCCTTTCCTCAAATTTAAATTATCGCCTTTGGCTTTGGCAACCATCTAGTTCGTCTAGTTTGCATTAATGGAGGGGGCACTCCTAATGAAAGGTTATACATGAGAGATATTACATACATCTTGCATGGCAGGTTTCTAGTCTGACATGGTGATATCATTGTAGAATTCACAATCTATTTGCTGCTTATACAGCATGTATGTAAGGAGAGCACATTATTTATTATTCATTTCTTTCCCTCGGTGTACGGATAGGTTGTTTTTGTTTGCTTGTGGGTATTTTACGGGATTGCGGTGGGGTAAGCCACCAAGACGTTCAAATCTCGCAAATAAGATGAGTGAAAATGTGATGGAAAATATACACATGGTAGAAAAGTATACCAGTAAAACATTTTTAGTGACATATACCATTAAGCATATTGAAACATGCATAACAACGAGGTTGGAACACTTTTTTATATCTAAAAATCGTACTTTCTACTAGTTCAAATTCAATGCTTCATCGTGGATCGAGATTGACAAAACAGCGAGGACAGTAAATAGTAAATATGTACGTGTACACGTTGCACTTTGTTATCTTAACCTTTTCGACACGATTGTCGGTACAAATCTGCACTTAACGATATGACTCGGGATTATTACGAGCTATTCAAGCACAAAACAATGAGGAAGTGCATGTACCTAAGGTTCACTTTCATAGGGAATTAAAAAGTTCATGAGAATGTTTGTAGCTAAATAACAAACAAAATGTTGCATTAATTTCGTAACTAGACCACATTACTGATTGGTTTCAGCACAACCTGAAAGAAGAGAAGGGTCTATAGAATGAAAGATAAGAATATACAGCATTAGAGCCCTAAACCCCTAAATGTACCCTGCCATCTATTACAAATATATATTAGTGTGTGTGTGTGTGTGTGTGTGTGTGTGTGTGTGTGTTTCTTTGAACTAATACGAAAACTAGAAAACAAGATACCGGTATACCTAACTAGCTTTCTTACTTTTACTTTTAAGGAATCGCAGCGAGTTCCTACTGATGATACGTTCATAAATGGATGATTTGTTAAGGTAACCACCCGGACACTAATTTGTTCCAATCCGGGACTTCAACCGGAAATATAATTTCTTGGATGTAGCCATTTTTTTTCTTATAATATATACAGGGGCGGATCCAGCAAATCCTCCAGGGTGGGGGTCGCCTGAACATATAGGCGAGAGTAATATAGACGGAATTTCTGATAAGGGACCAGGGCAAGAAGCCCTTGGAAGCTAATGTATTTTAAGTATTTCCAGGGCATAACTGTAATCATTTAACTATAAAGAAAGTTTACCCTAGAAAACTTTCCAGATATGCAAACCAACATTTACTATGGCTGCACTAAACGGCCTTTCAAGCAATACAGCCAGCGTATGAACACGGCGTGAAATATATTTGGTCACTAAGTGTCAACAACATTTACTGACCGCTGCATTTCCTTATACATTAACAAACCGCTCCGATAGTCGACATAAGTCCAAGTGCATCATGCATTTGCTTATTTAGCATCAACACCTGATTCCAAAATAAATTAATTCTGCTGTATCGTGCAAAATATTTCAACCAAATATTCATGAAATAGTACTCAATTATATCAGAACGTGTAGCATCATTGATGTCGACATTCCTAAATCACTGACATGTCTGGTGCTGACGACCACGATTCTTCGGAAACTGTATTATCGTGCGTGCATAAAGCGCAAGAAGGTCCTTTCAAATGTCCAACGTTGTACACACTAGTTTGATATATATCAAAACATTATTTGATAGCAACATGTATGTATGTATGTATGTATGTATGTATGTATGTATGTATGTAGTTGACCGCTACCTTGGGCACCATTCATTTGATCGTATTTTAAGCATCAACTACCGGCAATTGTTACAAGCACAAATGTAACATACGTCAATTAGTTCATATCTGTAATAAGATAAAACGTACAAAGTATATATAAACAATAATGCCACAGACATATACATACAAAATATATCAAAATGTTTACTTTCTTCATTTTACTTAATTAACATTGAAATAGTTTAAATCAATACTTCATTGTTAACATTATTAATCTAATATTTAAAAATGAAACGAAACATTTCTCATTTCTATAATCCAGGCAATCAGATAAGCGTTATCTCAGATGCATGTTTTCTGTTGACAGTGTTTGCGAAAATGTCTAAATAAGGAACGATTACTCACTTATTTACTACGAATCGCACGTGACTTGATGCACGTCGCCGGGGAATCCCAAACAGGACAAAGTATACGCAAAACAATTCCACTTCATATTTTTCCAATCAAATCTATTAAATTTCAAACCCCTTTAAAGAGAAATTACATCAATTCATCAACTTTCTTTGTAAAAAAAAAAAACACCAGAAGAAACATAACGTTATCAAGATGATAATTCGGGTAGTTATGTTAACCAGTCTTGCACAATAAGCTTCATGGATAACACTGACCTTGAACATATCGCCCTTGACATTTATCATTATTTAAGAATGTATAAAAGGCAACGGATTTTCTGAAAGGATATGCATCTTAATCGCTCCAAAGAGCAGAAGGTAAGTAAACACCTACTATGCTTAAGTAGACTTTATATTGATACTGAAACATATTTTAACAATCTTATGTACGTGCATCTTTTACATATCCGTTTATAGGTTGTAAAGGGTTTTGTGATTGTTTGAATCTGGCAAATCTGTAATGGGAAGATTTTTCTAAAACTGAATAATCAGACAATCATTAGGAGCATGCGTCATTCATTAAAAACCGTATTCAACAGACTTTATGGTAGCAAATTAGTTTCGTATAATTATTGTGTAAATAAAATTTCTTAATTGAATGATTTCTTGGCATATTCTCACGTACAGGTAGGTGTTCAGTAATCTGAAAGATGAATAATTATGTGCCTTAGGTATTTGGGTCCTGTTTTATTGTACGTGTCATGAAACACCAATCTGCAGCTAAAATGTCGAACCATTTAATAATTCGAACGTGAACCAGGAAAAACCAAATAAGTATGCAAACGAGAGTCACGTGAAAGGATATCCTTAGTTTGTTTCTCCTGGCAACATATGCTGTCTTGAGGTCTGAGAAAATTGGTGATACATCAACCGCAAGCCAAACTCGAAGTTGGTTCGACATGGTTTTTTTTTCTTCTTCTCGGAACTGAGCAGAGGCTATACTAACTGTTTTTAGCCACCACCCCCCTTTATATTTAAAAAAAAAACAATATCGTGTTGTTGTTTCATTCCATTCAATATTAGTTTTAATATTTCAAATAAACAATCTTTTATTGTATTTAATTATTCAATCAGTGGCTTCTTGTTCATTTTTGTTTTATGAAATAATGTTTCAGGAATGGAAGATAGGTCAATACATTTTTCTTATTACAATCTTCCTTCCACAACTTATTTCTCTAACAGAATAGTTTAATTTTTTAATCCATGTTTCCACCTTGTGTCATGAACTGAAATATTGATACTGACATACATGTTGCAGGTTATTTTTGCTGATAAACTCATAGTGTGTTGCAATTGTGATTGCCTTTTTAATTGAACTTGAAAATAATTGATTGATAAGTTGATAGAATTTGCCCTGATCCGATGACTTTCTTTTTCAAATAAAGGCAAGAAATTATTGAAAGAAATATCAACCTATCCCAACGACTATGAGGATTACTGTAATATGACTAGAGTTTAATCATAATCGCAATTACCTCTCTAGTATTAGTTTTATATCATAATTTCTGAAAAGAACAAGTGTAGACAACGCAACTGCATAATAATAATAATAATAATAATAATAATAATAGCAACATTAAAGCTTTATAAATACAATATAATATATACTATATTTACTATGACATTTCATTAATATTTAAGTCATGGGGCTTAGTAATCGTCAAAGAGGATTTTACATAACGTCAATTATTATTATTTCAGATTAATAGACACACATTTAAACGGACTTAATTCAGAATGAAGTTTCTTCTGCTACTAGCTCTACCCGCTGTCGTCCTTTGTCAACTGTCGCCACGTGCGTACTATGACGTAATTTTAATCTGACAGACATCTTATATAAAGTTTCCTATTATTATATCTGAAACTTAAATAGCGTCACTAGGGTATTCTCACAATCGAGTGGAGACTAGAAAGAAAAGCCAACTGTTTTCCAACATATATGTTTATATTTAATTTATTCTGGAACAAGGGGATATTGGTGTTTATATTCAATTTAATATTTAACAAGGGGATATTGGTGTTTATATTCAATTTAATATTTAACAAGGAGATATTGGTGTTTATATTCCATGTAATATCTAACAAAGGGATATTGGCATTTATATTCCATTTAATATCAAACAAAAGGATATTTATGTTTATATTCCATTTAATATCAAACAAGGAGATATTTGTATATTCTAACAAGAGCAGCGCATCCACATTTTGTCACAATGCTGAAGAAACAACAAAGTGTAATGTCTTCAAATTGTCTTTATTTCATTGGAAAGTGACGTAATAAAATCAATAGCAAAGATTAATAGAATCGTCATAATAAATGCACAACGTTATGGAGAGAAAATTGTGTAGTCTCGAGTTAGCTATGTGTTCAATAATATCTTATTGTGTATAGAGTTAAACGTAAAATACATAAATGGTTCCATCATAGTTTCCTTCTTTTTTTATATTACGATCCGAAAAATATTTCTGTCAATAATTATGATATTTGCTCATTTAGAGTCAATAATCCAGAGTTTACCAGAACCAATTTTATTTCTTAGGCTAAATTTGTACAATTCATTTTCCATTGTATTAATTTTAGTACGAAGTTTTAGCTGCTTGTTCATGTCCTTTTTTAAAAATCAACCTTCCTCTGTAAAATGTGCAATATCATCAGAAGATAAATATGGTAGGACAAACTATAACAAAATACCCGGCTACATTAATTTACAAATTAATGTCTTTGAAGCGATTAATAATGCTATTCAGTTGCTTTAAGTCAACAGAATGTCTAACCACTATTCAAACATTGATCAATAAACATACAAAGATAACGATGGTGGTAAATCGCTATACTTTTCAAAATACGGTTCATCATATTAATGAATAGGGATTACATATGTTACACTGATTAAACATTTAGTACAATACCTTATTTGGATTCTTGTACAGAGACTACTGTTCCATGTGGTACTCCGGTTGTTCAACCGATCACCAAGAGAATTGTTGGTGGAAGAGAGGCAGCGCAAGGATCATGGCCTTGGATGGTACGTCATATTTAAATCAATCTCTCAAGGTGAACAGGTTTTACAACACTAATGTTGCAGACATTTTTACTTTCCCCATGATTGTCTGCCATTAACATGTACTTAACTATTGATTGAATCCAGTTTCAAATCTCATTTTGGTTGTTTTACCATTATGAAGAAACATTGGTTATATATGTGTAAATTTGCGTGCTGTCATGGTAGCTTCATATCGGAAAGATTTAGATGATACCAAGAGACAGATTACTTAAACGATTAAAATAATAACATCTAACAAAATGAAATCTGATGCTCTGGTTAAAACTGCATACTTCATGGCATAGACACCGAAATTATAGTATTAATATGTATATAAAACTAATAAGAAGAGTAACATAGGACATTTGTCTTTCTGTTTCAGGTGATGATTGTTGCACTTACAAATGACCTTCAATTTATTGTTGAAGGTAGCGGTTCCATCATAGGGACACATGTTATCTTGACGACTGCTCAGCATTTTGAGGGGTCAGTATCTTCCTTATTAGATGAAAATGTAAAATGTCAACTTCCCAAACACGTATTTAGTTTTAACATGAATAAACTGGAAGAATTACAAAATTAAATGACGAATTGTTTTACATTTTAGGTGGATTTCGTTTAAATATATATCATTGTGATAACTGTGTTGGAGAATTTCTTAGAGCTTTTGCATACCTGAATAGCAAGATGTTTTGCTAGAATTTGATTAGTTTTCCCGACCATTCTATGTCGACAAAGGTCAAGGGAAAGATATATAAACAGATGTTTAGTAATCAATCATTCATTCTTGGTTTCAGATCCGTCTGTGGAATGAATACTATTGGTGTTCGTATATAATCTGAGAGGAATTAAAGAGCGTTCACTGATGTTTAAACCTAAAACATTACTTTGGTATTATTGGGAACTAATTCAAAGATATTCTGGATTGTATCATTCTCGTATATAAAGACATTCAAATGTATTGGGCTTAATTTGGACTTTTCTATACTTAGGACTTGTGATAGAACATTTAGTATTATCTGAGACTTGGTTCAGTGTCTCCTATATTTAAACTTTGCAATTTAAAGAAATAAATTATTTGTTGATTTTACTAAATGTGTTGGCTTTGCATCTCTCTTTTACATACTTTAAAACCTAAATGGTAACAGTAGACCATTAACTTAGACATGGGTTCAAACGCATAATCTACATAGTTCTCCAATGCCCAATGAAGTAATAATAGATGTAATTGGATTGAGTATGCCTATCTTTCTTCTGAAAATAATATATTGATTACTTTGAGTCATTTGATGCCAAACTGAACACATCCTTCTCGCATAATTTAGTACATATTTTCAAAATAATAATAGCATAAATAAAAATTCTCTTTTGATTAAAATCTTAGGTTAAGTCATTCTATTATTATTACAGCATAACAGTCACTTCCCAAGTTTTATTGCAGTGGTTCTTATTTACAATCTGGTATTCTCATAAAGTATAAAGTTCCTGGAATCAATACAGGAACTGTGTACAATGTACTCGTTAGATGAAACTGCATACATGTTAAAAATTGATATAAATTCCAGAGTAAAGGATTGACAGTTAGATTATAACAATTTCTAATTGATAAAATTGTTCTTTCTTAAGAAAATATTTCTCTCATGTCTGAGTCGTATAACAATAAATGCAGCATCAATATTTTGCGAGATCAAAATTAATTTTCTTTCATATTCCTGTTTAAACAGTCCAGGATTCAGCATTTTTGACCTTGACCTCAGACATTGGCAGCTTCACCTCGGAAATCACCACCTGAATACGCGAGATCAAAATCAAAAACTATATCACATCCGTAAAGTCATTCTCCACCCAGGGTATAACGTTACCAGTCTCAGGGACGACATAGCCCTAATCATCACACAGGAGCCAATCGAATACAACGATCACACGCGACCAGCTTGTCTCCCAGATGCCATTCATCACTACCATGTTGGAGACATTTGCTACCTCCCTGGCTGGGGAAGTACGCTTAGTGAGTATTGAATTCAGATAATGATGGGCACATAACGGGCTGCGGTTATGAGGGTGGTATTGGGTAGGATGGGATTGAGGGGATAGGGTTTGGGTTTTACTGATGATTAACATTAAAGTATATATTATTCGTGTGTTTCCTTAGTTGGGTGGGGCATGATATTTCAATGTATTTGTGTTCACGTGTCGATATTACGAAATATTTATCACGTCATGAGCCTTTCCTAGGAAGCCATTGTTTGTGTTTCAGCATATATGTTTCCTTCTCGATATATATATATATATATATATATATATATATATATATATATATATATATATATATATATATATATATATATATATATATATATATATATATATTATTAACATTATTCAAAATTAATGCATACGACCTTTGAATATTGGCGTAAATTATAAATATACGCGTGATTTAAAAGTGAGCACTTTCTGCTCTCTGTTTTATTGATACACCTTACTCATTTGCATTTAACATTCGAATTATTGAACATGTTCATTAAATCTCTAGCAACCGGTGATGAGGACGTTCTGAATCAGGTAGACATGCCAATATTGGATGATGGAGTGTGTAGCCGCCAATTCCGAGACTTCCTGTCGGATACGGAAATCTGCGCCGGATATGAGACCGGAATCAAGGAATTTTGCCCGGTATGTGATGTACCGTACTAGTGTATACTATTATTATCTTGATACTGAAATATTGTCCTCTGATAACGTCAACTGGATATATTAAGATATTGCGTTGTATTACTCTTGTTGCGTGTGATTCCATAGAATTCCATAAATTCTAAATAATCGGAATTTTAGCTGAACACTGCATGTATTCAAACATTGTCAACATTTAATCATCTGGGTATACGGCGTTCATTATTGTATTGATGTCTGGAGGAAATTCTACTTCGGTTAAAAATCAATAAGTCTTCTTTATGTTAAAAACTGATAATCTTGTCTAATTGTTCGATTTATTTTAAAATGATACGAAGCTCGTGAGCATACAGTTTTGTTTTAACTGACTTTTAGAAAACCCATGATGACTAGTATTTCATGTGCTGTCTTTGATTATATTGTATAATGTAAAAAAACTATTCATGTTTTATATGATTAGTCCTTCGCTAATGAAAATATGCAGTGCTTGGACGTATTAACGAGAGGTATAAAATGAAAATCATCATGTTAAAAATATGAAGATATAAAACACATTCTATATATCAATTTTAGAACGATCTTGGCAGTCCTTTGATGTGTAAAGACGGCAATGGGATATGGTATATACAAGGTAAGGTTATTTAACGGTTTGTTAAAAAACATGGATTTTCAAGTTCTAACATTTCTTAGAAACAAGGTGAAGGCTTTGAAACTGTTGAATTATCTGGATTGTTACTGTATTATATACGTCAAAGCTTACATAATTGTGCTGATTGAACTTGAATCTTTTCTCGAAGGTCTGGCATCTTCAGGTGTAGACTGCCGTATCGCCAAGTACCCAGGAGTATATGAGGACGTAAGCCTGTACTCTGACTGGATTAAGCAGACGATGGCGTCTTCCGGATATCCGTATGAATACTAACCATTCGCGTTGAATTTAATGTATGCAAAGTTAAGTATGTCTACAATAAATGATCCAATAAAACTGGTGGCAGACTGTAATGAATATGTACGGAGAAATTATAGACCACCATATATATATGGTGCCATGTCGCTATTAAGCTAGAAGCCATAAGTTTCCTATAATTCCTAGATACTTCCATACAGTTACAGTTGTAAACTAGAAGGTCCAACGTATCCATTATATCATAATGTCACTCTAATTAATACAAGACTACAGATATCAAAACTTCCCAATCGTCTACCAAACACACATCTGCATAGTTTATCTTCATTAGCTTGCCGTAATGTATCGTTAGCATTTCACGCTGAAACTATACAACTCCCTTTAATACGGGGAACTATTTTTACTACGACACCGTAGGCCAGTCCACCAGGGTTTTAAGCCACATTTCGCCTGTAAAAGTGCATTATTTGTTTGCCCTCATGGCAACAAAAACGTTACCTTCCGACGACATAACTGCCCCTTCTCGTTTAATTCATTGTGTAATATACCAGTTTCTAATCTTAAAAATAGCACCTGGAGTCACATAATCAATATACACAACTAGAGTTTAATAGGGACAGTTCAACTCTGGGACATTCATGCGGCTCTGACCTGAATTAACCAAAAATAAATCATGGCATCATGAAAACTCATGAAAACCTCTCTCCGTGAGTAATCACAAAATTCTAAAAATTTCTTAAAAACGAAGCGCTGTAAACTAATGCGCACACTGTAAGTGTATTACAATATACTGTGTACATACATACATACATACATACATACATACATACATACATACATACATACATACATACATACATACATACATACATTGTTACGTGGTTAGGCTCGAATAAGCAGCAACACTGAAAGAGTGAAAACTAACAAGCTTGTAAAACTTTAACAATGAATTTATTAAGTACAATTATTTTCATAAAATAAATAAACTTACGGTTTTAGAGAATCAAATCCAACACTAATCCAATATAAAATTCACAAAAATAATCCACTAATGGAATTTGCAATAGTCATGATAAATAAATGTTCTAATAGTTCCAGGCTCGAATCTTGATGATGTAATCCAAAATGGCTGACAATGTCACGTGATGCAGTTCTTGTTTTAATATCATCCAGATGAAATTATGAAACACATGTCCTTTTTCCAAATAAATAGAATAATTCCTCTTTTCCAACGAATTGACACAATGTCCAGAACAAGATAATTAAAATTACCACTCAAACATAATACACAACTTAACTTTAAAACCCCCAGATTCTACTGAACTGTTCTATCCCAAACGACAATATATATAACTGTTTTTCTCAAGTAAACAAGTGATCGCGTGATTTTCTATAATTGATAGAAGGTCAGAGGAAGAGTCTACCTTCACCAAGTCACGTATTAATGGAATGATCTAGATATTTCCTACCCCCAAGAACTAAAAATAAAAAGTTGTAATTGAGATTAACCAATAGTTTTAGAAGCTTGTTGACAATGTCTAAAGCAGGGTCAGGAATTAGATCAACAAGCCAAAATCAAAACTTGTTTACAGTTAGAGTCTAGGTCAGGCTGAATTTACCAGAAAAATCTCCCAATTAATGAATATTAAAGGCAAAATGACAAAATTTGGATTTAACAATTAAAAAAATAAATAATTTAAATCCAATAGACGTAACACCTTCCCCCATAAAATAAAAAGAAAGGTTTATATGATAAAATTTTCTTTTGATCACAAACCAATTTACATCTGAGGTTAAAAGATCTAGTATAAATTACACAGTATAATAAATTGTTATACACGTGAAAGAGTGTCTGCAATTATTATCAAGAAATCGCCTAAACATTTTAACTTGTCCATGTCCCACTAAATGTCCTAAAAAAAGCCACTCTAGCAGGGCAGAACTCACTTTTAAATACATTAACAGTCACATACGCATTAGTGAGTCTGTCAAAGAATTTTATAATTGTTGCTAGATGTTCTCTCCAGGTGTCGTTGTAGATGATGACGTCACAAATATCTAGACCAGAGATGAACATTTTTATGAGACGTTGAAATGGACTTTCTTTATAATGGTAGACTCCATTTTGAGTCACAATGTTGAGGTTTCCTTTGATCTTTCCGTAGTGAAATCTGCAAAAATCCTTTCAGAAGGTCAAAATTTGGTAACATTCTTGGCATTCCCAATTTTTTCAATAGAATAGTCAATTCTTGTTAATGGGAATGAATCTGTTTTTGTCACTCTGTTCACCTTCCTATAATCAGTACACATATGTAAAGTTTTTATCTGGTTTTGGAACAAGTATGCATGTTGAACTCCAATCACATTTACTTGGCTTGATAAAATCATTCTCCAGCAAATACTGAATTTCCTTTTCCAAATATTCCTGTTTGTGTGGACTCATCCTGCATGGAATTCTCAATCTCAACGTCATGAAAATTTTGTTTGTCCTTGTAAGAATATCTGGACATAAGTGCTCATATAATAATAATAACTTTTAGTTCATTTCTTTCTTGCACTTGCAAATGTGAAAGTTTCTGGTCTAGATTTTTTTATAATTTCTGAATTCTAACAATTCGTCGCTCCAATATCAGTAGAATCCGATGATATTTCTTCACTATGTAGGACAGGTACAACACTAAATTAATTACATATATAACATGGCTATTTCTTTCAATATACTGGTACTCCTATAATTAATTTAGATCCCAGGAGCACTAATACTATAATTTAACTAATTCATTTTCTTCTTAACTTTGTATGGGCCGTAATATCTAATCTGAAGAAAAGCAAGAAGAATGAACAAGAGTAACACAACTCCAATATCAGACTCAAAAGTTCTCTCCCTTTCAGTTCTTTCAAACCATAGTTTCATTTTTAACTTTAATTGATTACTTGACTTGGTCTTGGGTAAGGAATCTACACAATCTACCATAATTCTACTGAATGTTTCATCAAACGCAGAATGGGTTGCAGATGAGCCTTATGTATCTTCTGATTGGGTTTTCCTACCATTTGACAAGTATGACAAGATCTGCAGTATTTGACAACATCACTTTTGATTTTTGGCCAACAGAAGTGAGTCAAGATATTGTGATACGTTTTATTAATACATAAATGACCGGCTAAAGGAGTTTCATGGGTCAGATTAAGTATTTCCTGTCTATAAGGTTTTTGAACTACAATTTGATAGATCACTTACCATTCATCACCAGCAGGTACCTCGGGATGTCTCTATTTTCTCATAAAAATTCCATTTTTAATGAAATAACAGACAGGAACTACAGTGGCTTCAGTCTCATTTATGGCCCTTTGAAACAAACAGGAGATCTCAGGATCTTTTCCCTGTTCAACGACAAGTGACTGTCGTTTATCACCCTGATTAGAATAAAGAGAATGAGTTGTTAAAAGAGGATCACTATGATCAATACCTTCTGATTGATCCAAACAAGGAGTAAAAGTGACCTCATCAAAAGCCTGACCTATACACGTGTCAGATAAAGGAATACTGGCTTCATCAACATCATTCTCAAGAGCTTTCTTTGCCATAGCTCTGGTAACTGCACTAGCTTGAAATATCTCAGGGAATTCTTTTTCAATTGGATCAACCTGCTGATCCAAATTAGGCTTGTCAGTTACAAGTGGATTAACCACAACCTTGTCCCAAGGTAAGTCGTTGCCTAGCAATAAATCTATGCCCTAAACGGGTAAAACCGAGACTGTTCCGATTGTCACAGGTCATGAAACTGAGTCTGATGACAAATTTACACAATGGAGAGGAACATTAACAAAGCCGCACTCTACTCCCTGAATAAGAACACTTTCATTAGAAGAAGACTTCTGAGGAAAAGGCAAAGTACCTGATAATAAAAGACTCTGAGAAGCTCCTGTGTCCCTTAAAATTTTAATAGGGGTGGGATTGGCCGAACCACAGAACCCTTCAATATGAATGGTTCATAATTCTCCATAATAAAATCAGACCGGGGTTTATTAGACCCAACAAATGTATTGCTTTCAATACATGACTGTGACCTTGACCTCTTGGAAATAAGAGCATTTGGAACAGGTCTATCTTGACTCTGATGCCTTTTTTTTCAATTTGTAGGAATCAGAAACAACGTGTAATTTTTTCTTGCAAAAGTTACACGTCTGAAGAGACAAGGATCTAGAATCAAACTTCTCTGAAGTCTGATTTTTGAAAGTTGTGTTAGTTTGAGTTTTAGAAGGGCTTGAATTAGGCGGAAATACTTTTCTGCCAGAAAATTGTTGAGTAGAAGTCTTGTTAACAAAAGGAACTTTATGTGTCAAAGAATATTCGTCAGCAGCTCGAGCAGCATTTTCCAAGGTTTCAATCTGATGCTCATCAAGATAAGTTTTAACATCATTATGGACACAGTTTTTGAACTCTTCAATTAATATAATTTGCTTGAGATTTTGATAATCTTGCTCGACTTTCTTGGCTAAACACCATCTATCAAACAACTGCTCTTTTTGTCTAGCAAATTCGACATGAGTTTGCCCAGCTTCTTTTCTGTAATTTCTAAATTTTTGCCTATAGGCTTCAGAAACTAAGTCATAACCTCTTAAAATGCATTCTTCAACTACATCATAGTCACTACTTTGATGAACAGACAATGAAGTGTAAATCTCGCTAGCCTTACCAGTAAGCACACATTGTAGTAACTGAGTCCAATTCTCTCTTGGCCACTTTAAATTTTCTGCAACTTTTTCAAAAAGAATAAAATATTTGTCTACTTCTTTTTCTTTGAAAGGGGGCACTAATCTAATATTCCTTGCTAAATCAAAATTTTGATTTGAAGTATGATGGTGATTCTCACTTGCCAGCACTACTTCTTTCATTTTACACTGATATTCCCTTTCTTCCATCTGTCTCTCTCGTTCAATTTGTTTTTCTTGTAACCTTTCCTGTCTCTCTCTCCTCTTTTTCAAATTGTAATTGTCTTTCTTTCTCCCTTTCCTGAAATTCCAGTTTCTTAAACTCTAATTCAGATTGTAATTGTCTTTCTTTCTCCCTTTATTTTCTCTCTTTTTCTTCTTTTTCATATTGTAATTGTTTCTCTTTCTCCTCTCTCTCTCTCTATCAAACCGCATCTGTTCTTTTTGTAATTCAATTTGCTTTTCTTTCTCCCTTTCCTGAAATTCCAGTTTTTTAAACTCCAATTCCATCTTGAATTTTAATTCTAATTCCTTTAATTTTATGTCAGATTCTGATGTAGACTTACTGACCGAAATCAAAGCACTTTGTTCCAACATTTTCTTTTCTACCAAATACTGGACCAAAATCTTTTTGATATCTTGTTTCGTTAAAGAAGCATTGACTTCAGAAAGATCGTATTTCCTGGCAAGTTGAACCAACTCATCTTTTTTTAAAAGATCTAATTGCTCCTGGGTATGATTAGAAAGAGATATTTCTACCTTAGATGTCATTTTGATACAAGCGTGTTAGTCTCACTAAAGTTTTAAATTTTTCAAAAACTAGGGGAAATTCAAATTTAAATTCTAATTTATTTAAATCCGGACGATAGCCCCCAATTTCTATGTTACGTGGTTAGGCTCGAATAAGCAGCAACACAGAAAGAGTGAAAACTAACAAGCTTGTAAAACTTTAACAATGAATTTATTAAGTACAATTATTTTCATAAAATAAATAAACTTACGGTTTTAGAGAATCGAATCCAACACTAATCCAATATAAAATTCACAAAAATAATCCACTAATGGAATTTGCAAGAGTCCTGATAAATAAATGTTCTAATAGTTCCAGGTTCGAATCTTGATGATGTAATCCAAAATGGCTGACAATGTCACGTGATGCAGTTCTTGTTTTAATATCATCCAGATGAAATTATGAAACACATGTCCTTTTTCCAAAAAAATAGAATAATTCTTCTTTGTTACGTCTATTGGATTTAAATTATTTTTTTTTTATTGTTAAATCCAAATTTGTCATTTAGGGTTTAATATTCATTAATTGGGAGATTTTGTCCTAGAAAGTTTAGGCTGATTATAATCTAGTTGTAAACAGGCTGACCTTTGTTTGTTTACCTCATTTTCTGACCTTGCTTCAGATTGATAAACAGGTCTTTAAAACGATTGGTTAATTTCAAGGACATCTTTATATTTTTAGTTATTGGGGATGGTTTTTCTTCTGGATCATTCTTTTAATACGTGACTTTTTGAAGGTAGTTTCTTCTTTGACTTTCTAGAAAATCACGTGATCCCTTGTTTACATGTTGAGGATTGGTATTTAGATCATTGTACTGGAAGAGAGATTCAGTAGAATCTCTGGGCTGTAAAGTTAATAGTTGTGTTTGAGTTATAATTATCTTGTTCTGGACTTTGTGTCAATTCAATGAAGAAAGAAGAATTATCTGAAAAAGGACATGCGTTTATGACTTTTATCTGGAAAATATTAAAACAAGAACTGCATCACGTGACATTGTCAGCCATTTTGGATTACATCGTCAAAATTCGAACCTGGAACTATTAGAACATTTATTTAGATAGATTTTCCTGTTGTACTCTGTTCCGACTCATTTGTATGATCTTTATCTGGACTTGTAATCCAATTGCCTCCAGACCACCTAACGTCTGCGTCCTTTCTTCCCTATCTTTTAGTCTTCCAGAAACTAGGACCAACTGCATAAGGGTAATTCCCTCTTCTCCGATAGTTCCTCCGATCTCTAAAAGCTTCCTGTATTAACAACACACAAGGACATTAGGATAACATATTCCACTAGCTATCTAAAGTCACACTAAATCTTAATATCATCAGATAAGCCATTAACGTTTCTGGTCACGCACTCGTACCCATCGAAATATACATGCTCTCAGATATATATACATATCCTACATATATATATATTCTCAATAATATTATACAGTACACTATCACATAATTAGACGCATTTCTGTATATTGAACTTCTTCAAAGTGTACACAAATATGCACATTTCCATGCGCTAATATATCCTTGCATATGATACTCATACAAAGTATACACAAATAGGCAAAGCCCTATAACTAAAGTTGCACACCGCATAAACATTACTGATATCTCAAAATAGGCAAGTATATCAAACACTACAAATGAATCACCCTACCAATGGTTATCCCACTTACTAAAGAATACATACTGCAGTAATTAAAGTATACTTACTTTGCAGTAATATATTACAACAATCGAACAAATAGTCACTGCCCTGTACTGAAACTCCTTGTACTCCCCAGAATACAATTGTTACGCCAATTTCGAATACCTGAGAGTAGCTTATCTTCCCTTATAATTCCCGAAAGATGGTTTTAGCGACTACTGGATTTAGTTCTCAAGATAATAGATTTAATCTTGCAATTCTTATATTGGCCATGCCTTTCTCATATCCGGGTGGATGTTGATTAATATAGTGATCAGACACTGCCTCCGTCTGTCAAAGGTAAATTTGCGACCACCACGTGATGTTCCTTTGGTCGGAACACAGAATTCCACCACTTTCCTGTGAAACATGTGTTTGTAATTATTACGTAACCGAATTGCCCAAAATAAGATTACGAATTTTATGGTCATGTCACTTAACTGGCTTGACAACTCATTTTTCGCCGAATTGACCTTCATAAATATTTACAGCGCGAAATTATTAGCCGCATGGTCTAACATATTCATGTTTAAACCTGGTTAATCCTTTAAACGTGACAATATTATATACATTTTATGGAGTGAAGGAGCCTCGGAATGAAGAACATTTTGGAAATGAATAAAGAGGTTAAATTATTGCAAAGAACAACGTGTCAATTATCCGCTTTTTATAAGAAATGATTTACCTAAATTGTACAGGTTTCAACGTTTTGAAAACACTGTAGTAGCCAACTGTCAGTATGAGTATGGGATGGAATATTTCTCTCCGGTCTCACAACTAGTGTCAAGAAGATATATGATGCATCAGTCTGTACCAGGAAAGCATAACATACAGCCTACCATGATATTGAGTAGACAATACAATTCATATATACCCCGAATATACTCTAATATTTGAGTCAAACGGACTACGGTAAAGAATGTGGACTTTTCTTGTACCTAGTATACTAGAAAATAATCTTAGGTATGAATCTGCCCAGTATGGTGGTGTGTAGTATATATAAAATTATTTATATAAAGACATTGGCAACCAGACAAATGCTAATACATGATTAGATGATTTGTCTTGTGGATTACGGAAACCAAAGGAGTTAGAAACCCAATATAATAGAAATAAGACAATATTCAACAACAAAGGGTTCAATGTTGAGAAGTTACTCAATGCATTACGAAAGTTTCTTTGATACGCGTTATCTACTATTCGTGAGGGTTGAAACGTTGCAATGAAAATTTGAGTATTTCAATAGTGATATCTGATTATATATATATATATATATATATATATATATATATATATATATATATATATATATATATATATATATATATATATATATATATCTGTGTGTGTGTGTGCTTTAATTTAATATTGTATGTCAGTTTTAAAACCCTTTTCATTTTTATTACATGTTATTCTAATGCAAATATTTTCACTAGAGATGATGTTTCATTAGAACATCGATTGTCCGACGTTTCTTTAGACAACACGTAATGTTGACCTAGATCCTGACCTTGTTTCAAGGTTAGTGAGATCCACGTAAAGAGGTTTTATTGTTAATTTAAAATGATTCGTTGTTCTTATGGTCAATAAGGTACTAGTGAATTAGAAGGAAACTACTTTTTATTCTTAAAGTAGAATGATTGTTTCTCGCCAGGATCTTATTCGGAATACGTGATGTAAACGAACACGTGAATCTTTTTCTCCTCCCCCTTGTCCAGATTTCGCTATTCGGGGAATTGTTTTGTAACTGCGTATTAGAATACGATGTAGCCTTTGTTTGAGAAAAATATCCCCAGGTTCTGGGTTTTACAAATGGTGTTAAGTCATTTTGTTTTGTTGTAGACAAGGTTTTGATTCCATGTTAACAATTCTTCAGTCAATTAAGATTTTACAGGATTATTTCATTTCTATGGAAATATTGGATGTGCTCATACGTAATTCTTGGGCACATACAGTTTATCAAAATTTTATTCGGACTTCCAACAACGGAGTGTTAAATCTTGTGATTCTAAAATTAACTATAGATAAACACAAAACAGACTTCAGCATACTTATTCGTCTTTCATTTCGGATCTTCCAATAGGACTATAAATTGAATCTATTAGAAAATTTCATTACTAGGACTTTTATAGTTTAATTCGGGGATTATTGTTCGATTACTTTTGCATTTGAATCTTAGATCTGGAAGTTCTATTTTCATTTTTATAATCATTTTTCAGGGAAAATATTCTTTTGTTAAATTTTTAAAAAGTTTGTCATTTTCAATCTTTCTTTGTCACCGTTTGTTAGCTCTTAAATTTTTGTGGTCTTCATTTGTGCCTCTCCCTGACACATTAAACATATTCCATCTGCTCACGATACCGAGGATATTCAATCCTGAATGAATTTACAAGTTATGTGTTGGCTGGCATTAAAATAAACCGTGACAATTATATGATGGGCTATTGCTGATGATAAAATGTCGGTGTCTATACCAGGTTTACATGTTCGCACTTATAAAAGCATTGCTAACCCACTGGTATGTAGTTTTACGTTTGATCTTTATCATCCCCAAAATAGGTCTAAATGGAATCTCTTTAGATATATTATTTTTAACTCTTTAAAATATTCATGTGGTTTTTGGTAGCAGTTTGAAATATAATAATGTAGTCGGCAATGATTTTTTTTCTCTTTTTATCTGGTCTTCGACTATACGGCTCAAGCTTTGATTATCACGTTGGTTCATTCAACAAAGGCTTTTGTCAGGTCATCCTGGAATGATCACTATTGTCAACTTAATATCACTAAATGTAATCTGCAATTCTCTGATCATTTTAAAACATAAATATTATTTGTCATGCTGGAGATGAGAAGATATACCTATTTATTCTCTTTCTGATGTATATATGTATGTTTTTACCCTCTACAATTCAATAATAAAAGACAAAATACTGAGTTAAAACCGGCTTATTTACTACATAGTCAGTCGTACAAATAACATGTGAGAAGAATCAGATATAAATGCATGGTAACAAAATCACACATTACGTAAAAATGACCATTGAATTAGAAAACAGCGATGTCCAAATTCAGACACACTATTCATGTACTTTACATTTAATTATCTTTACACACATCAATTTCTGAGTTGAGAATGATTTTATGACGTTCTTTTAATACAGCATTGGACAGTGCAAATAGAAATTCCTCTATGTTAAGAATGTTGTTATTCAAAGACACAAAAAAGGCAGTCCCACTCTTAACTGACACGTTACGTATCTGACACATAATATATCCTGTGATTTGAAATTACAGATTAAAGTAACCTATATCTCAAAACTTGATTATCAATGTAAACAACATAATCTTCTGCTTGTAACATTTCACACTGAAAATAAAATTGAAGACTTAGATTCCGACAAATTCTGAAAAGTAAAATCTTGTAAACTTTGAGCTAATAATGATCAAACTTCTGATCTATAGCCGACAGATTGGATAATACGTATCCTAATAATATCTGAAAAGTTATGTTTTGAGGCTGTCGAAGTAGTCTGCAATATTCATCGAGGCAGCAGTTTCAGATATGATTTGGAATATTCATGTCTAAGAATCTAATTTATTAGGCAACACGTTGTCCATTACATATCACAAATAATGGAAACCAGCCATGTTCACTGAGAAAGTGGAGCAGTCGATTAATTGTAGGAGCAATTTACACAGCTAATATTGTATCCTAACGATGACATCACATTCTTAGTTCCTCAGAGTGTTTTATCATTAGCTAAAGATGAGAACAGAAGTATAGAGACTGTTCTACAGAAACTGTGGGCGTTTTGATGAGTCTGATCAGGGTATATAACGCTGTTTTAAGTTTTCTCAAGATAAACATGTAGTAAATTATAGGCTGAGATAAACTTCAAAGGAAACAATTTCATCTGCCTCATAATTTCCTTAAACCATTTATTGGTTGATCGCTGTGCTCCGCCTCTATTAAAAACAGCGATTTTAGCGGAATAGTGCAAAATATCACCTCACTCAAAAAATTAAAATATTTTAAATTTTACTGTCTCTGAGAATTAGATATGCTAGGAGCTATTAAAACAGTCAATGAACCTTGGACAACTTGATGTTTATAGGCGTCGGAAACATACAATCTGAATTTCTGATTGTTCAGAAATTTAACTGGATGGGAGAGGGCGTACTAACAACAATGCGAAGACAATATTGCTATCTATGTGCAGGCAAGTTAAATGGAAGTATGTCCTTTTGTTATGCACCAAACGATTTAATCAAAGATATTACACCAGGTGGTATCCAGCTATTATAGCTATCGCTGTAGCCTCTCCATTTGACCAAGCCTATTTTTTTACCTTTTCTTGCTATCATTCGCTCGATGATAAATATATCCATGTTCCGTTTTTTCCAATTTCTTCTCCTGATGTGTGTTTCAGCTAATATGTCACATGTATTGCTGTTAATTTAGGTGCAATTCAAAATATACCGCACTGGTTTACGTTCCTGCTTTTTATCATTTTAGAGGATATGACACTCACATGATAGTCGAAGCATTCGGTTATAAATATAGAATCAGCCGTTTGAAAATAACAACAACAATAAAATAAAGTGTATCTCAAAATGCACTGAAAAGTAAATGTCAGTGACACTAGGGAAGATAAAGACTTATTGATAGTCTGCAGTGTATGGCATCATCACTAGATATTATAGTAGTTGCAATATTTTGATTGAACATATCGGTGCTGACAGTTTACTGACACGAGAAGGTTTATCCTTCGGAATATCTTGCTGATTGGGGGGGGGGGGGCGGATTTGATGAAACGTGTCTACCTGAGAAAGATAAATTTTTTTCTGGACTAAATCTTGAAGGTGATTGTAATGCTAAATAATCTTATGTGAAATCGATCTGGCTGCAGAAAGTTTGTAGATTATCATGATTTATATCTTAACACAGATGTTGTTATGTTGCTTTAATATATATTTGATAATTTCGCAGATGTCAGCAATGATAACTACGGACTCGCCCAGCTTGATACTATCCGGCACCAGGACTAAGTTGGGAAGCACGGTAAAATAAACTTAGAACTATCAGCATTCCCTTATATGTTCCAATTTATTGAATGTGTAATCCGAGACGGATTAAGAGTCATAACAAAAGTATGTCAGTGCTAATAATAAATATCTACCCAACAATGATAGTACAGCACCATCAAGATGCATAACCTATGTATAACTTCTATGGCTAATCCATGTCGAGGTCTATGCCGGTCGACCAGTTTAGTTGGATCAGCGAAGAACAGTTTTTCAATGTTCCTCTTTATATTACAGATAATTTATAAAAATGCCTTCAATAAATGTTCATGGTTAATTCACCTAGCATCTTTGCCTATTTATATTATTTTTTTTTTTTTTGGAGGGGTCGTCTTCCCGCTGATCTTTACAGACCATTTTAAGGGAAGGCCCTCCTGTTTTTTTTATAAGGTGTTTGCTATATGCTTTGGTTCTTATAATTTTTTTTTTTTTTAATATCTAGGTATTAGTCCCATCTCAAACAAATACCCAACATATTTATTTTATAATTTTTTTTTTATTTTTTTTTTTTTATTTTTTTTTTTTTTAAGGATTTTTAAATCAAACATTCGTCATATTTCAGATCATATTGTCGTCTAAGCCTTTCTTCCCTTTCTCTTCTTCTCTTTTCTTTCCTTCTTTCTTTCCTTCCTTTTTTGAGGATTTCTTCAGCTGTTAATTCTTCCACTATTGTTTCGTCGTTATAAATTTCCTCTTCTAATTGATCTCTGTTGTCTTCATCACTCTCATTCGGTACCTTTCTTTCCTGTTTTTGTAGCATATTTCTTTCTTCATTACTATTTCTTCTGTTATTCAATTTCCGTTTCTTTTTGGGTGGTTCTGTTTCTCTTTGTATTTTGTTTGTTGTAGTTAAGGCTTGGTGATTTTGTTGTTCTGGACTTTTGGTATTAGTCTTACTTTTTTCTCCTGTTGTTTTTTGTTGTTCTGTTGTTTTTTGAGTCATAGCCTTTTTGTTTTTCTGGACTGTTGTTTTTTGTTGTTATGTTGTTTTTTTAGTCACGACCTTTTGGTATTAGTCTTACTTCTTTCTCTTGGTGACTGCCAGTTTTTTCTCCCTTTTGTTTTTCTGGACTTGTGGTAGTCATCTTACTTTTTTCTCCTGTTGTTTTTTGTTGTTCTGTTGTTTTCTGAGTCATGACTTTGTGACTGTCAGTTTTTTCTCTCTTTTGTTTTTCTGTGCTTTTGGTATTAGTCTTACTTTTTTCTCCTGTTGTTTTTTCTTGTTCTGTTGTTTTTTGAGTCATGACTTCTGATTCTTGCCGATTTGCACTAGACTCTTTGTTCTTTATTTCCAGTTCTTGTCTTCGTCTAGCTTTTCTCTCTCTCTCTGTTTTTTAAACTTTTTCCCTTGTTTTGTCATGTCTTGTTTTCCTTGAGGATTTGTACTATTTCCTTGTATTTGTTTTTCTTCTTTATTTTGTTTTCTATTTCTTGTTCCGTTAATATTGGTACGTCATTTTGTTCTCTCGTTCCTTGTAGTGTACATTTCCTTGGTGTGTGCCCTACATTTCCACATTTGTTACATTTCCTATGATGGATGCAGCCCTTATACCACGTAGTTATTAGGAAGAAACGTAGGTAGCATGCTCTTTTTATAGTTTTGAGTTTTGATCTTTCTATTTCAAAGATTCTTTTTTCATTGTAGATGTTAAATCCAGGGACTGTTCCTAACCTTGAGTTCTCTACCTTGATGTCGAATTTCTCCTCTACCCATTTGACTACAATTTCAAGTGGTATTTCCATGGGTATACCCTCAATATGGAGCTCCCCCGTTTGTTTTTTGATTTTTCTCATGACTGGTATTGGTTCTCTAACTATGGCTCTATGTCCGATTATTGTTGTTTCTCCGTATGGTATGGCCGGTGTATTTCCTCTGTATCTAATGTTATATCCCCCTTTTGCGTAATTGATTGAATATAATTTGGATAGTAGGTCCTTATCCAACATTTGGAAACATACCAGTTCAGCTGTTGTACCTGGTATCCCTATTCCATTCGAGTCTGGAAAGATTACTTGTTGGGTTCCTTCTCTGTATTTGCGTTCAATGTAATCACCATCTTCTAATTGTACTCTCCTGGTTTTAAAATACTTCTGTAGATTTGTCATAGTTCTTTTCGCTGACGCCATTTTCTCTCGGGCTGTTCGTGCTTAAAAACAACTCAGTTTGAATACCTGTTTGTTTGGTAATTTCCTTCTTTCTTTAGTTAGTTTTTCCTTTAGTGTTTCTTCATCTATTTGGCTGTATTTCCCAGCAAACCGGCCGCACCTACAGCTTTTCTGTAGCGGTGGATTTACGCGCAGTTTGCTTGGTTCAAAACAATATTTCCCCCACCTACATTTATTTATATTACGCGAAACAAATGAAAGGTGCAGCGTCTCAAGCAAACGAAATTATTTCTTCTTTAATCTATTTAAACTATTTACATTTAAAAACTATGTGATAAGCAGACTCTTAAATGGATTATGATTTAGTATTAAATTAATGAAACAAGCTGAATTATGTCAGCTTATCAGAACATTGAATGCTGTCTGAAAAAGTCCTTTTAAATACATTCTCTTGGTATCAATGCATACTGAATGAATTTGTGAAGCAATTATCAGATAGATGGTTGCACTTACAGTATGTATACATTCTGAGAGTAGCACTGAAGAAGAAACGGTTATACATTTCGAATTTCTGATTGTATTTTTTCATTAAGCCAAGCAGATACCAAATTTCCAGTCAGATACCGAATTTTCAGTCAGATACCGAATTTCCAGAAACCAAATTTCCATATACCAGATACCGAATTTCCAGATACCGAATTTCCAGCTACAGAATTTCCAGTCAGATACCGAATTTCCAGATACCGAATTTCCAGATACCAGATACCGAATTTCCAGATACCAGATAGCGAATTTCCAGAAACCAAATTTCCAGATACCAGATACCGAATTTTCAGATACCGAATTTGCAGATACAGAATTTCCAGTCAGATACCGAATTTCCAGATACCGAATTTCCAGATACCAGATACCGAATTTCCAGTTACCGAATTTCCAGATACCAGATACCGAATTTCCAGATACCGAATTTCCAGATACCAGATACCGAATTTCCAGAGCGTTTTGAATGCCTTAATAACTAGTAATGTCAAAGAAATAACGATAAAGGGAGAAATGCATAAAGCGAGAACGCACTTGGCAAGCCTGAGCAACTGGGCGATACCATATTACTACTTACGATGGAATAAATCTGTATAGAAGAAATTTGGTTTATTATGTTGATAGTTTTTATCATGGCTGTCAGTAATGATACATGACAAGAATATATGTGTCGGGGTCTTTCTGTGCATATATTGTACACATAGCGCTTTGACGGACGCAATCACGATCGTCCATTTCAGCGGCCTAAAACTGAATCGCTTTATAGGTGTAGAAGGATATCTTGCAAATGTGGAGTTTATGTGTTTGAAATAAACAGATGGAGGAATGGTTAGGAGAAACAGCAAACAGATCTACAAACACAAACACATATTAACAAAAACGATGTAAAAAAAAGAAAAGAAAAGAAATACACGATACGAAAAATGTTTATTAATGATATTTCTGTAAACATCTGCGAACAACACACGATGAACGGTTGTGCAGATGATGGAATTGACATATGGGAAATGTGACACTGACTAAAGTAACATTGGGAACTAAGAAAGCCACCTCCACTCCAATAAACAAAACCAGGTAACAAGACAATACAAAGCAATGAAAAGGCCGTTCATAATAGTCATACATCAGAAATGACATATCTAATTCGTCTAGGATTTTTCAGAATTAAGCTAATCCTTATGAATATTAATGGATACTTTTCACATGAGATGTCTATTATGTACTATGCAGTAGCTAAGGTAACTAAAATTCAAACTGCTTCTAGTAATTACCAATTTACAGTCCACATCACGGCACATTCCAAAAGAGGTATTTGGGGTCATTTTCTGGAAACATCATATATACTCAAGTCACATGGTGCTCAAGTAGGTGATCAGTGAACGTCATGACTTAAGGTTTAACTTTATATGTAGCCTTTATAATGATATAATATTGCTAAGACTGGATATTAACCTCATATGTGACATATTTCAGACATTTATATTTGTTCATAGAAATAAAATGGTACATTGGTATTGTTATTAATGCATTTGTATTTCTTTCGATAAAACCTATATTTTAGAAAACATTGAAGCATCCATTCATATGCAAAGTCATTTCGCTACAGCTCAGTTAAGTTTAAATTATATGGAAACATCGCATGGGCTTACTACAGTAATACAGATGTGTTAGTTTAATGTCAGATTTTTCACAATATAACTTAAATACTAGACATGATTTCATATTATGAACAATAAACATGCCTAATAAACTGTTATGTATTGTACCGTAGTAGGTAAATTTACTTGGGGAAATGCACTGTTTTATGCACCAAAAGTTGTGTAAAGGGGCAAATTTCTGGCGATCTATCAAGAATACATTAGTTGAGACCAAAGAACCATTAATTAGATTTATGAGACACGCACGTATCATATCGCTATACTGCCGTTTAGAGTACTGTTCCTTTATAGTATGAATGTTGTTTCTAATTAGAACCGTTTTTATATCCAGCAACCAGACTGACTGGTAGAGACATGGCAGACTTCATTTACATGGAAAAGTTGTCACAATTGAGAAACCGCAGACATTATGTTACTCAAAAACTACCAGGTCAGGCTAACCCGACTTTAGCGACTCTGAAAGAAAGGGCGGCAAAGACATTTGATTCTGAATGGTCACGTTAAATACGGGGTGTGTTTTCACACAAAATTTTATAGGATTAATGAAGAACAAGAGTTAAAAATTAACTACAGGCTCCGAGTGGAATTTGAAAGAAATTCATTTGTAAAAAAAAGTGTGGTCCTGGCAAGCCGCCAAAACTTGGTTGGGTGACGAAACCACAAAGGTATGGTGTCACAATTCCATTTTATTTGTTGATGCGATTTATATAATGTTTGCTGAGTCTCAAGATATTATTGTTGTTGATATTATTATTATTATTATTATTATTATTATTATTATTATTATTATTATTATTATTATTATAATGGACACGTTGGACCTTCTAGTAGTTTACAATTATAACTGTATGGAAGTATTTGGAATTATAGGAAACGTATGACTTCTAGCTTAATAGCGACATGGCATGACCACGCTTGGTCAAGTAAAACCCCTGGATTTTTAATATATATATATATATATATATATATATATATATATATATATATATATATATATGTTGGACAGAATTTCTCCGTACATATTTATTACAGTCTTTCACCAGTTTTATTGGATCATTTATTGTAGACGTACTTAAATTTGCATACATTAAATTCAACGCGAATGGTCAGTATTCATATGGATATCCGGCAGACGCCATCGTCTGCTTAATCCAGTCAGAGTACAGGCTTACGTCCTCATATACTCCTGGGTACTTGGTGATACGGCAGTCTACACCTCCGGATGCCAGACCTTCGAAAAAAGATTCAAGTTCAATCAGCACAATTATGTAAGCTTTGACGTATATAATAATGTGTATCAATCCAGATAATTCAACAGTTTCAAAGCCTTCACCTTGTTTCTAAGAAATGTTAGAATTTGAAAATCCATGTTTTTTAACAAACATTTAAATAACCTTACCTTGTATATACCATATCCCATTGCCGTCTTTACACATCAAAGGACTGCCAAGATCGTTCTAGAATTGATATATAGAATGTGTTTTATATCTTCATATTTTTACATGATGATTTTCATTTTATCCCTCTCGTTAATACGTCAAAGCACTGTATATTTGCATTAGCAAAGGACTAATCATATAAAAGATGAATAGTTTTTTTTACATTATACAATATAATCAAAGACAGCACATGAAATACTAGTCATCATGGGTTTTCTAAAAGTCAGTTAAAACAAAACTTTATGCTCACGAGCATCGTATCATTTTAAAATAAATCGAACAATTAGACAAGATCATCAGTTTTTAACATAAAGAAGACTTATTGATTTTTAACCGAAGTAGA
This sequence comes from Unio pictorum, assembly GCA_030141615.1. NCBI lineage: Eukaryota > Metazoa > Mollusca > Bivalvia > Unionida > Unionidae > Unio > Unio pictorum. Next base: position 1,871,093 of record JARLTB010000109.1, read on the forward strand.
ATTTCCTCCAGACATCAATACAATAATGAACGCCTTATACCCAGATGATTAAATGTTGACAATGTTTGAATACATGCAGTGTTCAGCTAAAATTCCTATTATTTAGAATTTATGGAATTCTATGGAATCACACGCAACAAGAGTAATAACAACACAATATCTTAATATATCCAGTTGACGTTATCAGAGGACAATATTTCAGTATCAAGATAATAATAGTATACACTAGTACGGTACATCACATACCGGGCAAAATTCCTTGATTCCGGTCTCATATCCGGCGCAGATTTCCGTATCCGACAGGAAGTCTCGGAATTGGCGGCTACACACTCCATCATCCAATATTGGCATGTCTACCTGATTCAGAACGTCCTCATCACCGGTTGCTAGAGATTTAATGAACATGTTCAATAATTCGAATGTTAAATGCAAATGAGTAAGGTGTATCAATAAAACAGAGAGCAGAAAGTGCTCACTTTTAAATCACGCGAATATTTATAATTTACGCCAATATTCAAAGGTCGTATGCATTAATTTTGAATGATGTTAATTAAAGGGTGGAGACATATATACATCGACAAGGAAACATATATGCTAAAACACGAACAACGGCTTCCTAGGAAAGGCTCATGACGTGATAAATATTTCGTAATATCGACACGTGAACACAAATGCATTGAAAGATCATGCCCCACCCAACTAAGGAAACACACGAATAATATATACTTTAATGTTAATCATCAGTATAACCCAAACCCTATCCCTTCAATCCCATCCTACCCAACACCACCCTCATAACCGCAGCCCGTTATGCGCCCATCATTATCTGAATTCAATACTCACTAAGCGTACTTCCCCAGCCAGGGAGGTAGCAAATGTCTCCAACATGGTAGTGATGAATGGCATCTGGGAGACAAGCTGGTCGCGTGTGATCGTTGTATTCAATTGGCTCCTGTGTGATGATTAGGGCTATGTCATCCCTGAGACTGTCAACGTTATACCCTGGGTGGAGAATGACTTTACGGATGTGATATAGTTTCTGATTTTGATCTCGCGTATTCAGGTGGTGATTTCCGAGGTGAAGCTGCCAATGTCTGAGGTCAAGGTCAAAAATGCTGAATCCTGGACTGTTTAAACAGGAATATGAAAGAAAATTAATTTTGATCTCTCTAAATATTGATGCTGCATTTATTGTTATACGACTCAGACATGAGAGAAATATTTTCTTAAGAAAGAACAATTTTATCAATTAGAAAATTATTATAATCATCCTGTCAAACCTTTACTCTGGAATTTATATCAATTTTTAACATGTATGCAGTATCATCTAACGAGCACATTGTACACAGTTCCTGTATTGATTCCAGGAACTTTATACTTTATGAGAATACCAGATTGTAAATAAGAACCATTGCAGTAAAACTTGGGAAGTGACTGATATGTTGTAACAATAATAGAATGACTTAACCTAAAATTTTAATCAAAAGAGAATTTTTATGTATGCTATTATTATTTTGAAAATATGTACTAAATTATGCGAGAAGGATGTGTTAAGTTTGGCATCAAATGTCTCAAAGTAATCAACATATTATTTTCAGGAGAAAGATAGGCATACTCAATCCAATTACATCTATTATTACTTCATTGGGCATCGGAGAACATAGTAGATTATGCGTTTGAACCCATGTCTAAGGTAATGGTCTACTGTTACCATTTAGGTTTTAAAGTATGTAAAAGAGAGATGCAAAGCCAACACATTTAGTAGAATCAACAAATAATTTATTTCTTTAAATTGCAAAGTTTAAATTTAGGAGACACTGAACCAAGTCTCAGATAATACTAAATGTTCTATCACAAGTCCTAAGTATAGAAAAGTCCAAATTAAGCCCAATACATTTGAATGTCTTTATATACGAGAATGATACAATCCAGAATATCTTTGAATTAGTTCCAAATAATACCAAAGTAATGTTTTAGGTTTAAACATCAGTGATCGCTCTTTAATTCCTCTCACATTATATACGAACACTAATAGTATTCATTCCACAGACGGATCTGAAACCAAGAATGAATGATTGATTACTAAACATCTGTTTATATATCTTTCCCTTGACCTTTGTCGACATAGAATGGTCGGGAAAACTAATCAAATTCTAGCAAAACATCTTGTTATTCAGGTACGCAAAAGCTCTAAGGAATTCTCCAACACAGTTATCACAATGATATATATATAAACGAAATCCCCCTAAAATGTAAAATAATTCGTCATTTAATTTTGTAATTCTTGCAATTTATTCGTGTTAAAACTGAATACATGTTCGGTAAGACAGGAAAGTTTCAAGGTTTTCATTTTAAATTTTCATCTAATAAGGAAGATACTGACCCCTCAAAATGCTGAGCAGTCGTCAAGATAACATGTGTCCCTATGATGGAACCGCTACCTTCAACAACAAAATGAAGGTCATTTGTAAGTGCAACAATCATCACCTGAAACAGAAAGACAAATGTCCTATGTTACCCTTCGTATTAGTTTTATATACATATTAATACTATAACTTCGGTGTCTATGCCATGAAGTATGCAGTTTTAACCAGAGCTTCAGATTTCATTTTGTTAGATGTTATTATTTTAATCGTTTAAGTAATCTGTCTCCTGGTATCATCTAAATCTTTCCGATATGAAGCTACCATGACAGCACGCAAATTTACACATATATAACCAATGTTTCTCCATAACTAGAGACTTCGTTCAAAATGATCTTTTGTTGCAATGGTAAAACAACCAAAATGAGATTTAAAACTGGATTCAATCAATAGTTAAGTACATGTTAATGGCAGACAATCATGGGGAAAGTAAAAATGTCTGCAACATTAGTGTTGTAAAACCTTTTCACCTTGAGAGATTGATTTAAATATGACGTACCATCCAAGGCCATGATCCTTGCGCTGCCTCTCTTCCACCAACAATTCTCTTGGTGATCGGTTGAACAACCGGAGTACCACATGGAACAGTAGTCTCTGTACAAGAATCCAAATAAGGTATTGTACTAAATTTTTAATCAGTGTAACATATGTAATCCCTATTCATTAATATGATGAACCGTATTTTGAAAGGGATATCGATTTACCACCATCGTTATCTTTGTATGTTTATTGATCAATGTTTGAATAGTGGTTAGACAGTCTGTTGACTTAAAGCAACTGAATAGCATTATTAATCGCTTCGAAGACATTAATTTGTAAATTAATGTAACCGGGTATTTTGTTATAGTTTGTCCTACCATATTTATCTTCTGATGATATTGCACATGTTACAGAGGAAGGTTGATTTTTAAAAAAAGACATGAGCAAGCAGCTAAAAATTCGTACTAAAGTTAATACAATGGAAAATGAATTGTACAAATTTAGCCTAAGAAATAAAAATGGTTCTGGTAAACTCTGGATTATTGACTCTAAATTAGTAAATACCATAATTATTGGCAAAAACATTTTTCGGATCGTAATATAACAAAAAAAAAGAAAACTATGATTGAGCCACTTATGTATTTTACGTTTAACTCAATACACAGTAAGATATTATTGAACACATAGCTAACTCGAGACTACACAATTTTCTCTCCATAACGTTGTGCATTTATTATGACGATTCTATTAATCTTTGCTATTGATTTTATTACGTCACTTTCCAATGAAATAAAGACAATTTGAAGACATTACACTTTGTTGTTTCTTCAGCATTGTGACAAAATGTGGATACGCTGCTCTTGTTAGAATATACAAATATCTCCTTGTTTGATATTAAATGGAATATAAACATAAATATCCTTTTGTTTGATATTAAATGGAATATAAATGCCAATATCCCTTTGTTAGATATTACATGGAATATAAACACCAATATCTCCTTGTTAAATATTAAATTGAATATAAACACCAATATCCCCTTGTTAAATATTAAATTGAATATAAACACCAATATCCCCTTGTTCCAGAATAAATTAAATATAAACATATATGTTGGAAAACAGTTGGCTTTTCTTTCTAGTCTCTACTCGATTGTGAGAATACCCTAGTGACGCTATTTAAGTTTCAGATATAATAATAGGAAACTTTATATAAGATGTCTGTCAGCTTAAAATTACGTCATAGTACGCACGTGGCGACAGTTGACAAAGGACGACAGCGGGTAGAGCTAGTAGCAGAAGAAACTTCATTCTGTATTAAGTCCGTTTAAATGTGTGTCTGTAATTCTGAAATAATAATAATTGACGTTATGTAAGATCCTCTTTGACGAACACTAAGCCCCATGACTGAAATATTAATGAAATGTCATAGAAAATATAGTATATATTATATTGTATTTATAAAGCTTTAATGTTGCTATTATTATTATTATTATTATTATTATTATGCAGTTGCGTTGTCTACACTTGTTCGCTTCAGAAATTATGATATAAAACTCTCGTTTGCATACTTATTTGGTTTTTCCTGGTTCACATTCGAATTATTAAATGGTTCGACATTTTTGCTGTGGATTGGTGTTTCATGACACGTACAATAAAACAGGACCCAAATACCTAAGGCACATAATTATTCATCTTTCAGATTACTGAACACCTACCTGTACGTGAGAATATGCCAAGAAATCATTCAATTAAGAAATTGTATTTACACATTAATTACACGAAACTAATTTGCTACCATAAGTCTGTTGAATACGGTTTTTAATGAATGACGCATGCTCCTAATGATTGTCTGATTATTCAGTTTTAGAAAAATCTTCCCATTACAGATTTCACAGAATCAAACAATCACAAAACCCTTTACAACCTATAAACGGATATGTAAAAGATGCACGTAAATAGGCTTGTTAAAATATGTTTCAGTATCAATATAAAGTCTACTTAAGCATAGTAGGTGTTTACTTACCTTCTGCTCTTTGGAGCGATTAAGATGCATATCCTTTCAGAAAATCCGTTGCCTTTTATACATTCTTAAATAATGATAAATGTCAAGGGCGATATGTTCAAGGTCAGTGTTATCCATGAAGCTTATTGTGCAAGACTGGTTAACATAACTACCCGAATTATCATCTTGATAACGTTATGTTTCTTCTGGTGTTTTTTTTTTTACAAAGAAAGTTGATGAATTGATGTAATTTCTCTTTAAAGGGGTTTGAAATTTAATAAATTTTATTGGAAAATTATGAAGTGGAATTATTTTGCGCATACTTTGTCCTGTTTGGGATTCCCCGGCGACGTGCATCAAGTCACGTGCGATTCGTAGTAAATAAGTGAGTAATCGTTCCTTATTTAGACATTTTCGCAAAAACTGTCAACAGAAAACATGCATCTGAGATAAGGCTCATCTGATTGCCTGGATTCTAGAAATGAGAAATGTTTCGTTTCATTTTTAAATATTAGATTAATTTCGTTAACAATGAAGTATTGATTTAAACTATTTAAATGTTAATTAAGTAAAATGAAGAAAGTAAACATTTTGATATATTTTGTATGTATATGTCTGTGGCATTATTGTTTATATATACTTTGTACGTTTTATCTTATTACAGATATGAACTGATTGACGTATGTTACATTGGTGCTTGTAACAATTGCCGGTAGTTGATGCTTAAAATAGGATCAAATGAATGGTGTCCAAGGTAGCGGTCAGCTAATGATGCCTTCCATGTCAGTTTGGGGTAGTAAAAGAAAATAGGCATTTGTTTGAAAGGAATAAGGAAGCAGAGTGGTTTATGTTACTTATTTTATTATCGTATGTATGTTTTGTTGGGGAGGGGGGCTATATATTGTTTTGAAATAATTAATTGAACAGAAGACTTTATCTTTAGTGAAGTCATCCTCTCTTTAAATGGTCATACATACATACATGCATGCATTCATGCATGCATGCATGCATGCATGCATGCATGTATGTATGTATGTATGTATGTATGTATGTATGTATGTATGTATGTATGTATGTATGTATGTATGTATGTATGTATGTATGTATGTATTGAAAAGGACCTTTTTGCACTTTATGCACGCACGATACGTACGATAAGTCAAGTTCATCTAAGAATTTGTTCCAAATACAGTTTATGTACGCAATTACATGTCATCAATATTTGTTATGGGGCAGTGCTTCATACGACGTTTTCTCATGACACTATCACGTTTCATGGTGAAAAATGTGGTTCAAGCTATCAATTGAAAAATGTCAGAATTAAAATTTTAAGAAAGGATAAAGGCTGAAAAAAAACAGATAAGGAAAGAAAGAACATACAAGTATTGATGATACATATATAGAGTGATTGCGTGGTTGATTTATTGATAGGCTGAAAAAGGAAATTATGTGTAAAGGACCGGAGCTGACAACAGATGGTGCCCATGGTTAACCATGCAGGCTCCCCCTTTAAACCCTTTCCTCAAATTTAAATTATCGCCTTTGGCTTTGGCAACCATCTAGTTCGTCTAGTTTGCATTAATGGAGGGGGCACTCCTAATGAAAGGTTATACATAAGAGATATTACATACATCTTGCATGGCAGGTTTCTAGTCTGACACGGTGATATTATTGTAGAATTCACAATCTATTTGCTGCTTATACAGCATGTATGTAAGGAGAGCACATTATTTATTATTCATTTCTTTCCCTCGGTGTACGGATAGGTTGTTTTTGTTTGCTTGTGGGTATTTTACGGGATTGCGGTGGGGTAAGCCACCAAGACGTTCAAATCTCGCAAATAAGATGAGTGAAAATGTGATGGAAAATATACACATGGTAGAAAAGTATACCAGTAAAACATTTTTAGTGACATATACCATTAAGCATATTGAAACATGCATAACAACGAGGTTGGAACACTTTTTTATATCTAAAAATCGTACTTTCTACTAGTTCAAATTCAATGCTTCATCGTGGATCGAGATTGACAAAACAGCGAGGACAGTAAATAGTAAATATGTACGTGTACACGTTGCACTTTGTTATCTTAACCTTTTCGACACGATTGTCGGTACAAATCTGCACTTAACGATATGACTCGGGATTATTACGAGCTATTCAAGCACAAAACAATGAGGAAGTGCATGTACCTAAGGTTCACTTTCATAGGGAATTAAAAAGTTCATGAGAATGTTTGTAGCTAAATAACAAACAAAATGTTGCATTAATTTCGTAACTAGACCACATTACTGATTGGTTTCAGCACAACCTGAAAGAAGAGAAGGGTCTATAGAATGAAAGATAAGAATATACAGCATTAGAGCCCTAAACCCCTAAATGTACCCTGCCATCTATTACAAATATATATTAGTGTGTGTGTGTGTGTGTGTGTGTGTGTGTTTCTTTGAACTAATACGAAAACTAGAAAACAAGATACCGGTATACCTAACTAGCTTTCTTACTTTTACTTTTAAGGAATCGCAGCGAGTTCCTACTGATGATACGTTCATAAATGGATGATTTGTTAAGGTAACCACCCGGACACTAATTTGTTCCAATCCGGGACTTCAACCGGAAATATAATTTCTTGGATGTAGCCATTTTTTTTTCTTATAATATATACAGGGGCGGATCCAGCAAATCCTCCAGGGTGGGGGTCGCCTGAACATATAGGCGAGAGTAATATAGACGGAATTTCTGATAAGGGACCAGGGCAAGAAGCCCTTGGAAGCTAATGTATTTTAAGTATTTCCAGGGCATAGCTGTAATCATTTAACTATAAAGAAAGTTTACCCTAGAAAACTTTCCAGATATGCAAACCAACATTTACTATGGCTGCACTAAACGGCCTTTCAAGCAATACAGCCAGCGTATGAACACGGCGTGAAATATATTTGGTCACTAAGTGTCAACAACATTTACTGACCGCTGCATTTCCTTATACATTAACAAACCGCTCCGATAGTCGACATAAGTCCAAGTGCATCATGCATTTGCTTATTTAGCATCAACACCTGATTCCAAAATAAATTAATTCTGCTGTATCGTGCAAAATATTTCAACCAAATATTCATGAAATAGTACTCAATTATATCAGAACGTGTAGCATCATTGATGTCGACATTCCTAAATCACTGACATGTCTGGTGCTGACGACCACGATTCTTCGGAAACTGTATTATCGTGCGTGCATAAAGCGCAAGAAGGTCCTTTCAAATGTCCAACGTTGTACACACTAGTTTGATATATATCAAAACATTATTTGATAGCAACATGTATGTATGTATGTATGTATGTATGTATGTATGTATGTATGTATGTATGTATGTATGTATGTATGTATGTATGTATGTATGTACGTACGTACGTATGTATGTATGATCATTTTAAGACAGGATGAGTTCACTAAAGATAAAGTCCTCTGTTCAATTAATTATTTCAAAACAATATATAGCCTCCCTCCCCAACAAAAAATACCTACGATAATAAAATAAGTAACATAAACCACTCTGCTTCCTTATTCCTTTCAAACAAATGCCCATTTTCTTTTACTACCCCAAACTGACATGGAAGGCATCATTAGTTGACCGCTACCTTAGGCACCATTCATTTGATCGTATTTTAAGCATCAACTACCGGCAATTGTTACAAGCACAAATGTAACATACGTCAATTAGTTCATATCTGTAATAAGATAAAACGTACAAAGTATATATAAACAATAATGCCACAGACATATACATACAAAATATATCAAAATGTTTACTTTCTTCATTTTACTTAATTAACATTTAAATAGTTTAAATCAATACTTCATTGTTAACATTATTAATCTAATATTTAAAAATGAAACGAAACATTTCTCGTTTCTATAATCCAGGCAATCAGATAAGCGTTATCTCAGATGCATGTTTTCTGTTGACAGTGTTTGCGAAAATGTCTAAATAAGGAACGATTACTCACTTATTTACTACGAATCGCACGTGACTTGATGCACGTCGCCGGGGAATCCCAAACAGGACAAAGTATACGCAAAACAATTCCACTTCATATTTTTCCAATCAAATCTATTAAATTTCAAACCCCTTTAAAGAGAAATTACATCAATTCATCAACTTTCTTTGTAAAAAAAAAAAACACCAGAAGAAACATAACGTTATCAAGATGATAATTCGGGTAGTTATGTTAACCAGTCTTGCACAATAAGCTTCATGGATAACACTGACCTTGAACATATCGCCCTTGACATTTATCATTATTTAAGAATGTATAAAAGGCAACGGATTTTCTGAAAGGATATGCATCTTAATCGCTCCAAAGAGCAGAAGGTAAGTAAACACCTACTATGCTTAAGTAGACTTTATATTGATACTGAAACATATTTTAACAAGCCTATGTACGTGCATCTTTTACATATCCGTTTATAGGTTGTAAAGGGTTTTGTGATTGTTTGAATCTGGCAAATCTGTAATGGGAAGATTTTTCTAAAACTGAATAATCAGACAATCATTAGGAGCATGCGTCATTCATTAAAAACCGTATTCAACAGACTTTATGGTAGCAAATTAGTTTCGTATAATTATTGTGTAAAAAAAATTTATTAATTGAATGATTTCTTGGCATATTCTCACGTACAGGTAGGTGTTCAGTAATCTGAAAGATGAATAATTATGTGCCTTAGGTATTTGGGTCCTGTTTTATTGTACGTGTCATGAAACACCAATCTACAGCTAAAATGTCGAACCATTTAATAATTCGAACGTGAACCAGGAAAAACCAGATAAGTATGCAAACGAGAGTCACGTGAAAGGGTATCCTTAGTTTGTTTCTCCTGGCAACATATGCTGTCTTGAGGTCTGAGAAAATTGGTGATACATCAACCGCAAGCCAAACTCGAAGTTGGTTCGACATGGTTTTTTTTTCTTCTTCTCGGAACTGAGCAGAGGCTATACTAACTGTTCTTAGCCACCCCCCCCCCTTTATATTTAAAAAAAAAACAATATCGTGTTGTTGTTTCATTCCATTCAATATTAGTTTTAATATTTCAAATAAACAATCTTTTATTGTATTTAATTATTCAATCAGTGGCTTCTTGTTCATTTTTGTTTTATGAAATAATGTTTCAGGAATGGAAGATAGGTCAATACATTTTTCTTATTACAATCTTCCTTCCACAACTTATTTCTCTAACAGAATAGTTTAATTTTTTAATCCATGTTTCCACCTTGTGTCATGAACTGAAATATTGATACTGACATACATGTTGCAGGTTATTTTTGCTGATAAACTCATAGTGTGTTGCAATTGCGATTGCCTTTTTAATTGAACTTGAAAATAATTGATTGATAAGTTGATAGAATTTGCCCTGATCCGATGACTTTCTTTTTCAAATAAAGGCAATAAATTATTGAAAGAAATATCAACCTATCCCAACGACTATGAGGATTACTGTAATATGACTAGAGTTTAATCATAATCGCAATTACCTCTCTAGTATTAGTTTTATATCATAATTTCTGAAAAGAACAAGTGTAGACAACGCAACTGCATAATAATAATAATAATAATAATAATAATAGCAACATTAAAGCTTTATAAATACAATATAATATATACTATATTTACTATGACATTTCATTAATATTTAAGTCATGGGGCTTAGTAATCGTCAAAGAGGATTTTACATAACGTCAATTATTATTATTTCAGATTAATAGACACACATTTAAACGGACTTAATTCAGAATGAAGTTTCTTCTGCTACTAGCTCTACCCGCTGTCGTCCTTTGTCAACTGTCGCCACGTGCGTACTATGACGTAATTTTAATCTGACAGACATCTTATATAAAGTTTCCTATTATTATATCTGAAACTTAAATAGCGTCACTAGGGTATTCTCACAATCGAGTGGAGACTAGAAAGAAAAGCCAACTGTTTTCCAACATATATGTTTATATTTAATTTATTCTGGAACAAGGGGATATTTATGTTTATATTCCATTTAATATCAAACAAGGAGATATTTGTATATTCTAACAAGAGCAGCGTATCCACATTTTGTCACAATGCTGAAGAAACAACAAAGTGTAATGTCTTCAAATTGTCTTTATTTCATTGGAAAGTGACGTAATAAAATCAATAGCAAAGATTAATAGAATCGTCATAATAAATGCACAACGTTATAGAGAGAAAATTGTGTAGTCTCGAGTTAGCTATGTGTTCAATAATATCTTATTGTGTATAGAGTTAAACGTAAAATACATAAATGGTTCCATCATAGTTTCCTTCTTTTTTTATATTACGATCCGAAAAATATTTCTGTCAATAATTATGATACTTGCTCATTTAGAGTCAATAATCCAGAGTTTACCAGAACCATTTTTATTTCTTAGGCTAAATTTGTACAATTCATTTTCCATTGTATTAATTTTAGTACGAAGTTTTAGCTGCTTGTTCATGTCCTTTTTTAAAAATCAACCTTCCTCTGTAACATGTGCAATATCATCAGAAGATAAATATGGTAGGACAAACTATAACAAAATACCCGGCTACATTAATTTACAAATTAATGTCTTTGAAGCGATTACTAATGCTATTCAGTTGCTTTAAGTCAACAGAATGTCTAACCACTATTCAAACATTGATCAATAAACATACAAAGATAACGATGGTGGTAAATCGCTATACTTTTCAAAATACGGTTCATCATATTAATGAATAGGGATTACATATGTTACACTGATTAAACATTTAGTATAATACCTTATTTGGATTCTTGTACAGAGACTACTGTTCCATGTGGTACTCCGGTTGTTCAACCGATCACCAAGAGAATTGTTGGTGGAAGAGAGGCAGCGCAAGGATCATGGCCTTGGATGGTACGTCATATTTAAATCAATCTCTCAAGGTGAACAGGTTTTACAACACTAATGTTGCAGACATTTTTACTTTCCCCATGATTGTCTGCCATTAACATGTACTTAACTATTGATTGAATCCAGTTTCAAATCTCATTTTGGTTGTTTTACCATTGCAACAAAAGATCATTTTGAACGAAGTCTAGTTATGGAGAAACATTGGTTATATATGTGTAAATTTGCGTGCTGTCATGGTAGCTTCATATCGGAAAGATTTAGATGATACCAAGAGACAGATTACTTAAACGATTAAAATAATAACATCTAACAAAATGAAATCTGATGCTCTGGTTAAAACTGCATACTTCATGGCATAGACACCGAAATTATAGTATTAATATGTATATAAAACTAATAAGAAGAGTAACATAGGACATTTGTCTTTCTGTTTCAGGTGATGATTGTTGCACTTACAAATGACCTTCAATTTATTGTTGAAGGTAGCGGTTCCATCATAGGGACACATGTTATCTTGACGACTGCTCAGCATTTTGAGGGGTCAGTATCTTCCTTATTAGATGAAAATGTAAAATGTCAACTTTGAAACTTTCCTGTCTTCCCAAACACGTATTTAGTTTTAACATGAATAAACTGGAAGAATTACAAAATTAAATGACGAATTGTTTTACATTTTAGGTGGATTTCGTTTAAATATATATCATTGTGATAACTGTGTTGGAGAATTTCTTAGAGCTTTTGCATACCTGAATAGCAAGATGTTTTGCTAGAATTTGATTAGTTTTCCCGACCATTCTATGTCGACAAAGGTCAAGGGAAAGATATATAAACAGATGTTTAGTAATCAATCATTCATTCTTGGTTTCAGATCCGTCTGTGGAATGAATACTATTGGTGTTCGTATATAATCTGAGAGGAATTAAAGAGCGTTCACTGATGTTTAAACCTAAAACATTACTTTGGTATTATTGGGAACTAATTCAAAGATATTCTGGATTGTATCATTCTCGTATATAAAGACATTCAAATGTATTGGGCTTAATTTGGACTTTTCTATACTTAGGACTTGTGATAGAACATTTAGTATTATCTGAGACTTGGTTCAGTGTCTCCTATATTTAAACTTTGCAATTTAAAGAAATAAATTATTTGTTGATTTTACTAAATGTGTTGGCTTTGCATCTCTCTTTTACATACTTTAAAACCTAAATGGTAACAGTAGACCATTAACTTAGACATGGGTTCAAACGCATAATCTACATAGTTCTCCAATGCCCAATGAAGTAATAATAGATGTAATTGGATTGAGTATGCCTATCTTTCTTCTGAAAATAATATATTGATTACTTTGAGTCATTTGATGCCAAACTTAACACATCCTTCTCGCATAATTTAGTACATATTTTCAAAATAATAATAGCATAAATAAAAATTCTCTTTTGATTAAAATCTTAGGTTAAGTCATTCTATTATTATTACAGCATAACAGTCACTTCCCAAGTTTTATTGCAGTGGTTCTTATTTACAATCTGGTATTCTCATAAAGTATAAAGTTCCTGGAATCAATACAGGAACTGTGTACAATGTACTCGTTAGATGAAACTGCATACATGTTAAAAATTGATATAAATTCCAGAGTAAAGGATTGACAGTTAGATTATAACAATTTCTAATTAATAAAATTGTTCTTTCTTAAGAAAATATTTCTCTCATGTCTGAGTCGTATAACAATAAATGCAGCATCAATATTTTGCGAGATCAAAATTAATTTTCTTTCATATTCCTGTTTAAACAGTCCAGGATTCAGCATTTTTGACCTTGACCTCAGACATTGGCAGCTTCACCTCGGAAATCACCACCTGAATACGCGAGATCAAAATCAAAAACTATATCACATCCGTAAAGTCATTCTCCACCCAGGGTATAACGTTACCAGTCTCAGGGACGACATAGCCCTAATCATCACACAGGAGCCAATCGAATACAACGATCACACGCGACCAGCTTGTCTCCCAGATGCCATTCATCACTACCATGTTGGAGACATTTGCTACCTCCCTGGCTGGGGAAGTACGCTTAGTGAGTATTGAATTCAGATAATGATGGGCACATAACGGGCTGCGGTTATGAGGGTGGTATTGGGTAGGATGGGATTGAGGGGATAGGGTTTGGGTTTTACTGATGATTAACATTAAAGTATATATTATTCGTGTGTTTCCTTAGTTGGGTGGGGCATGATATTTCAATGTATTTGTGTTCACGTGTCGATATTACGAAATATTTATCACGTCATGAGCCTTTCCTAGGAAGCCATTGTTTGTGTTTCAGCATATATGTTTCCTTCTCGATATATATATATATATATATATATATATATATATATATATATATATATATATATATATATATATATATATTATTAACATTATTCAAAATTAATGCATACGACCTTTGAATATTGGCGTAAATTATAAATATACGCGTGATTTAAAAGTGAGCACTTTCTGCTCTCTGTTTTATTGATACACCTTACTCATTTGCATTTAACATTCGAATTATTGAACATGTTCATTAAATCTCTAGCAACCGGTGATGAGGACGTTCTGAATCAGGTAGACATGCCAATATTGGATGATGGAGTGTGTAGCCGCCAATTCCGAGACTTCCTGTCGGATACGGAAATCTGCGCCGGATATGAGACCGGAATCAAGGAATTTTGCCCGGTATGTGATGTACCGTACTAGTGTATACTATTATTATCTTGATACTGAAATATTGTCCTCTGATAACGTCAACTGGATATATTAAGATATTGCGTTGTATTACTCTTGTTGCGTGTGATTCCATAGAATTCCATAAATTCTAAATAATCGGAATTTTAGCTGAACACTGCATGTATTCAAACATTGTCAACATTTAATCATCTGGGTATACGGCGTTCATTATTGTATTGATGTCTGGAGGAAATTCTACTTCGGTTAAAAATCAATAAGTCTTCTTTATGTTAAAAACTGATAATCTTGTCTAATTGTTCGATTTATTTTAAAATGATACGAAGCTCGTGAGCATACAGTTTTGTTTTAACTGACTTTTAGAAAACCCATGATGACTAGTATTTCATGTGCTGTCTTTGATTATATTGTATAATGTAAAAAAAACTATTCATGTTTTATATGATTAGTCCTTCGCTAATGAAAATATGCAGTGCTTGGACGTATTAACGAGAGGGATAAAATGAAAATCATCATGTTAAAAATATGAAGATATAAAACACATTCTATATATCAATTTTAGAACGATCTTGGCAGTCCTTTGATGTGTAAAGACGGCAATGGGATATGGTATATACAAGGTAAGGTTATTTAACGGTTTGTTAAAAAACATGGATTTTCAAGTTCTAACATTTCTTAGAAACAAGGTGAAGGCTTTGAAACTGTTGAATTATCTGGATTGTTACTGTATTATATACGTCAAAGCTTACATAATTGTGCTGATTGAACTTGAATCTTTTCTCGAAGGTCTGGCATCTTCAGGTGTAGACTGCCGTATCGCCAAGTACCCAGGAGTATATGAGGACGTAAGCCTGTACTCTGACTGGATTAAGCAGACGATGGCGTCTTCCGGATATCCGTATGAATACTAACCATTCGCGTTGAATTTAATGTATGCAAAGTTAAGTATGTCTACAATAAATGATCCAATAAAACTGGTGGCAGACTGTAATGAATATGTACGGAGAAATTATAGACCACCATATATATATATGGTGCCATGTCGCTATTAAGCTAGAAGCCATAAGTTTCCTATAATTCCTAGATACTTCCATACAGTTACAGTTGTAAACTAGAAGGTCCAACGTATCCATTATATCATAATGTCACTCTAATTAATACAAGACTACAGATATCAAAACTTCCCAATCGTCTACCAAACACACATCTGCATAGTTTATCTTCATTAACTTGCCGTAATGTATCGTTAGCATTTCACGCTGAAACTATACAACTCCCTTTAATACGGGGAACTATTTTTACTACGACACCGTAGGCCAGTCCACCAGGGTTTTAAGCCACATTTCGCCTGTAAAAGTGCATTATTTGTTTGCCCTCATGGCAACAAAAACGTTACCTTCCGACGACATAACTGCCCCTTCTCGTTTAATTCATTGTGTAATATACCAGTTTCTAATCTTAAAAATAGCACCTGGAGTCACATAATCAATATACACAACTAGAGTTTAATAGGGACAGTTCAACTCTGGGACATTCATGCGGCTCTGACCTGAATTAACCAAAAATAAATCATGGCATCATGAAAACTCATGAAAACCTCTCTCCGTGAGTAATCATAAAATTCTAAAAATTTCTTAAAAACGAAGCGCTGTAAACTAATGCGCACACTGTAAGTGTATTACAATATACTGTGTACATACATACATACATACATACATACATACATACATACATACATACATACATACATACATACATACATACATACATGCATGCATGCATGCATGCATGCATGCATGCATGCATGCATGCATACATGCATACATACATACATACATACATACATACATACATACATACATACATACATACATACATACATACATACATTGTTACGTGGTTAGGCTCGAATAAGCAGCAACACAGAAAGAGTGAAAACTAACAAGCTTGTAAAACTTTAACAATGAATTTTTTAAGTACAATTATTTTCATAAAATAAATAAACTTACGGTTTTAGAGAATCAAATCCAACACTAATCCAATATAAAATTCACAAAAATAATCCACTAATGGAATTTGCAATAGTCATGATAAATAAATGTTCTAATAGTTCCAGGCTCGAATCTTGATGATGTAATCCAAAATGGCTGACAATGTCACGTGATGCAGTTCTTGTTTTAATATCATCCAGATGAAATTATGAAACACATGTCCTTTTTCCAAATAAATAGAATAATTCCTCTTTTCCAACGAATTGACACAATGTCCAGAACAAGATAATTAAAATTACCACTCAAACATAATACACAACTTAACTTTAAAACCCCCAGATTCTACTGAACTGTTCTATCCCAAACGACAATATATATAACTGTTTTTCTCAAGTAAACAAGTGATCGCGTGATTTTCTATAATTGATAGAAGGTCAGAGGAAGAGTCTACCTTCACCAAGTCACGTATTAATGGAATGATCTAGATATTTCCTACCCCCAAGAACTAAAAATAAAAAGTTGTAATTGAGATTAACCAATAGTTTTAGAAGCTTGTTGACAATGTCTAAAGCAGGGTCAGGAATTAGATCAACAAGCCAAAATCAAAACTTGTTTACAGTTAGAGTCTAGGTCAGGCTGAATTTACCAGAAAAATCTCCCAATTAATGAATATTAAAGGCAAAATGACAAAATTTGGATTTAACAATTAAAAAAATAAATAATTTAAATCCAATAGACGTAACACCTTCCCCCATGAAATAAAAAGAAAGGTTTATATGATAAAACTTTCTTTTGATCACAAACCAATTTACATCTGAGGTTAAAAGATCTAGTATAAATTACACAGTATAATAAATTGTTATACACGTGAAAGAGTGTCTGCAATTATTATCAAGAAATAGCCTAAACATTTTAACTTGTCCATGTCCCACTAAATGTCCTAAAAAAAGCCACTCTAGCAGGGCAGAACTCACTTTTAAATACATTAACAGTCAGATACGCATTAGTGAGTCTGTCAAAGAATTTTCTAATTGTTGCTAGATGTTCTCTCCAGGTGTCGTTGTAGATGATGACGTCACAAATATCTAGACCAGAGATGAACATTTTTATGAGACGTTGAAATGGACTTTCTTTATATTGGTAGACTCCATTTTGAGTCACAATGTTGAGGTTTCCTTTGATCTTTCCGTAGTGAAATCTGCAAAAATCCTTTCAGAAGGTCAAAATTTGGTAACATTCTTGGCATTCCCAATTTTTTCAATAGAATAGTCAATTCTTGTTAATGGGAATGAATCTGTTTTTGTCACTCTGTTCACCTTCCTATAATCAGTACACATATGTAAAGTTTTTATCTGGTTTTGGAACAAGTATGCATGTTGAACTCCAATCACATTTACTTGGCTTGATAAAATCATTCTCCAGCAAATACTGAATTTCCTTTTCCAAATATTCCTGTTTGTGTGGACTCATCCTGCATGGAATTCTCAATCTCAACGTCATGAAAATTTTGTTTGTCCTTGTAAGAATATCTGGACATAAGTGCTCATATAATAATAATAACTTTTAGTTCATTTCTTTCTTGCACTTGCAAATGTGAAAGTTTCTGGTCTAGATTTTTTTATAATTTCTGAATTCTAACAATTCGTCGCTCCAATATCAGTAGAATCCGATGATATTTCTTCACTATGTAGGACAGGTACAACACTAAATTAATTACATATATAACATGGCTATTTCTTTCAATATACTGGTACTCCTATAATTAATTTAGATCCCAGGAGCACTAATACTATAATTTAACTAATTCATTTTCTTCTTAACTTTGTATGGGCCGTAATATCTAATCTGAAGAAAAGCAAGAAGAATGAACAAGAGTAACTCAACTCCAATATCAGACTCAAAAGTTCTCTCCCTTTCAGTTCTTTCAAACCATAGTTTCATTTTTAACTTTAATTGATTTTTTTGACTTGGTCTTGGGTAAGGAATCTACACAATCTACCATAATTCTACTGAATGTTTCATCAAACGCAGAATGGGTTGCAGATGAGCCTTATGTATCTTCTGATTGGGTTTTCCTACCATTTGACAAGTATGACAAGATCTGCAGTATTTGACAACATCACTTTTGATTTTTGGCCAACAGAAGTGAGTCAAGATATTGTGATACGTTTTATTAATACATAAATGACCGGCTAAAGGAGTTTCATGGGTCAGATTAAGTATTTCCTGTCTATAAGGTTTTTGAACTACAATTTGATAGATCACTTACCATTCATCACCAGCAGGTACCTCGGGATGTCTCTATTTTCTCATAAAAATTCCATTTTTAATGAAATAACAGACAGGAACTACAGTGGCTTCAGTCTCATTTATGGCCCTTTGAAACAAACAGGAGATCTCAGGATCTTTTCCCTGTTCAACGACAAGTGACTGTCGTTTATCACCCTGATTAGAATAAAGAGAATGAGTTGTTAAAAGAGGATCACTATGATCAATACCTTCTGATTGATCCAAACAAGGAGTAAAAGTGACCTCATCAAAAGCCTGACCTATACACGTGTCAGATAAAGGAATACTGGCTTCATCAACATCATTCTCAAGAGCTTTCTTTGCCATAGCTCTGGTAACTGCACTAGCTTGAAATATCTCAGGGAATTCTTTTTCAATTGGATCAACCTGCTGATCCAAATTAGGCTTGTCAGTTACAAGTGGATTAACCACATCCTTGTCCCAAGGTAAGTCGTTGCCTAGCAATAAATCTATGCCCTAAACGGGTAAAACCGAGACTGTTCCGATTGTCACAGGTCCTGAAACTGAGTCTGATGACAAATTTACACAATGGAGAGGAACATTAACAAAGCCGCACTCTACTCCCTGAATAAGAACACTTTCATTAGAAGAAGACTTCTGAGAAAAAGGCAAAGTACCTGATAATAAAAGACTCTGAGAAGCTCCTGTGTCCCTTAAAATTTTAATAGGGGTGGGATTGGCCGAACC
Source organism: Unio pictorum (assembly GCA_030141615.1). NCBI lineage: Eukaryota > Metazoa > Mollusca > Bivalvia > Unionida > Unionidae > Unio > Unio pictorum. Next base: position 1,890,637 of record JARLTB010000109.1, read on the forward strand.
ACAGAACCCTTCAATATGAATGGTTCATAATTCTCCATAATAAAATCAGACCGGGGTTTATTAGACCCAACAAATGTATTGCTTTCAATACATGACTGTGACCTTGACCTCTTGGAAATAAGAGCATTTGGAACAGGTCTATCTTGACTCTGATGCCTTTTTTTTCAATTTGTAGGAATCAGAAACAACGTGTAATTTTTTCTTGCAAAAGTTACACGTCTGAAGAGACAAGGATCTAGAATCAAACTTCTCTGAAGTCTGATTTTTGAAAGTTGTGTTAGTTTGAGTTTTAGAAGGGCTTGAATTAGGCGGAAATACTTTTCTGCCAGAAAATTGTTGAGTAGAAGTCTTGTTAACAAAAGGAACTTTATGTGTCAAAGAATATTCGTCAGCAGCTCGAGCAGCATTTTCCAAGGTTTCAATCTGATGCTCATCAAGATAAATTTTAACATCATTATGGACACAGTTTTTGAACTCTTCAATTAATATAATTTGCTTGAGATTTTGATAATCTTGCTCGACTTTCTTGGCTAAACACCATCTATCAAACAACTGCTCTTTTTGTCTAGCAAATTCGACATGAGTTTGTCCAGCTTCTTTTCTGTAATTTCTAAATTTTTGCCTATAGGCTTCAGAAACTAAGTCATAACCTCTTAAAATGCATTCTTCAACTACATCATAGTCACTACTTTGATGAACAGACAATGAAGTGTAAATCTCGCTAGCCTTACCAGTAAGTACACATTGTAGTAACTGAGTCCAATTCTCTCTTGGCCACTTTAAATTTTCTGCAACTTTTTCAAAAAGAATAAAATATTTGTCTACTTCTTTTTCTTTGAAAGGGGGCACTAATCTAATATTCCTTGCTAAATCAAAATTTTGATTTGAAGTATGATGGTGATTCTCACTTGCCAGCACTACTTCTTTCATTTTACACTGATATTCCCTTTCTTCCACCTGTCTCTCTCGTTCAATTTGTTTTTCTTGTAACCTTTCCTGTCTCTCTCTCCTCTTTTTCAAATTGTAATTGTCTTTCTTTCTCCCTTTCCTGAAATTCCAGTTTCTTAAACTCTAATTCAGATTGTAATTGTCTTTCTTTCTCCCTTTATTTTCTCTCTTTTTCTTCTTTTTCATATTGTAATTGTTTCTCTTTCTCCTCTCTCTCTCTCTATCAAACCGCATCTGTTCTTTTTGTAATTCAATTTGCTTTTCTTTCTCCCTTTCCTGAAATTCCAGTTTTTTAAACTCCAATTCCATCTTGAATTTTAATTCTAATTCCTTTAATTTTATGTCAGATTCTGATGTAGACTTACTGACCGAAATCAAAGCACTTTGTTCCAACATTTTCTTTTCTACCAAATACTGGACCAAAATCTTTTTGATATCTTGTTTCGTTAAAGAAGCATTGACTTCAGAAAGATCGTATTTCCTGGCAAGTTGAACCAACTCATCTTTTTTTAAAAGATCTAATTGCTCCTGGGTATGATTAGAAAGAGATATTTCTACCTTAGATGTCATTTTGATACAAGCGTGTTAGTCTCACTAAAGTTTTAAATTTTTCAAAAACTAGGGGAAATTCAAATTTAAATTCTAATTTATTTAAATCCGGACGATAGCCCCCAATTTCTATGTTACGTGGTTAGGCTCGAATAAGCAGCAACACAGAAAGAGTGAAAACTAACAAGCTTGTAAAACTTTAACAATGAATTTATTAAGTACAATTATTTTCATAAAATAAATAAACTTACGGTTTTAGAGAATCGAATCCAACACTAATCCAATATAAAATTCACAAAAATAATCCACTAATGGAATTTGCAAGAGTCCTGATAAATAAATGTTCTAATAGTTCCAGGTTCGAATCTTGATGATGTAATCCAAAATGGCTGACAATGTCACGTGATGCAGTTCTTGTTTTAATATCATCCAGATGAAATTATGAAACACATGTCCTTTTTCCAAATAAATAGAATAATTCCTCTTTGTTACGTCTATTGGATTTAAATTATTTTTTTTTATTGTTAAATCCAAATTTGTCATTTAGGGTTTAATATTCATTAATTGGGAGATTTTGTTCTTGAAAGTTTAGGCTGATTATAATCTAGTTGTAAACAGGCTGACCTTTGTTTGTTTACCTCATTTTCTGACCTTGCTTCAGATTGATAAACAGGTCTTTAAAACGATTGGTTAATTTCAAGGACATCTTTATATTTTTAGTTATTGGGGATGGTTTTTCTTCTGGATCATTCTTTTAATACGTGACTTTTTGAAGGTAGTTTCTTCTTTGACTTTCTAGAAAATCACGTGATCCCTTGTTTACATGTTGAGGATTGGTATTTAGATCATTGTACTGGAAGAGAGATTCAGTAGAATCTCTGGGCTGTAAAGTTAATAGTTGTGTTTGAGTTATAATTATCTTGTTCTGGACTTTGTGTCAATTCAATGAAGAAAGAAGAATTATCTGAAAAAGGACATGCGTTTATGACTTTTATCTGGAAAATATTAAAACAAGAACTGCATCACGTGACATTGTCAGACATTTTGGATTACATCGTCAAAATTCGAACCTGGAACTATTAGAACATTTATTTAGATAGATTTTCCTGTTGTACTCTGTTCCGACTCATTTGTATGATCTTTATCTGGACTTGTAATCCAATTGCCTCCAGACCACCTAACGTCTGCGTCCTTTCTTCCCTATCTTTTAGTCTTCCAGAAACTAGGACCAACTGCATAGGGGTAATTCCCTCTTCTCCGATAGTTCCTCCGATCTCTAAAAGCTTCCTGTATTAACAACACACAAGGACATTAGGATAACATATTCCACTAGCTATCTAAAGTCACACTAAATCTTAATATCATCAGATAAGCCATTAACGTTTCTGGTCACGCACTCGTACCCATCGAAATATACATTCTCTCAGATATATATACATATCCTACATATATATATATATTCTCAATAATATTATACAGTACACTATCACATAATTAGACGCATTTCTGTATATTGAACTTCTTCAAAGTGTACACAAATATGCACATTTCCATGCGCTAATATATCCTTGCATATGATACTCATACAAAGTATACACAAATAGGCAAAGCCCTATAACTAAAGTTGCACACCGCATAAACATTACTGATATCTCAAAATAGGCAAGTATATCAAACACTACAAATGAATCACCCTACCAATGGTTATCCCACTTACTAAAGAATACATACTGCAGTAATTAAAGTATACTTACTTTGCAGTAATATATTACAACAATCGAACAAATAGTCACTGCCCTGTACTGAAACTCCTTGTACTCCCCAGAATACAATTGTTACGCCAATTTCGAATACCTGAGAGTAGCTTATCTTCCCTTATAATTCCCGAAAGATGGTTTTAGCGACTACTGGATTTAGTTCTCAAGATAATAGATTTAATCTTGCAATTCTTATATTGGCCATGCCTTTCTCATATCCGGGTGGATGTTGATTAATATAGTGATCAGACACTGCCTCCGTCTGTCAAAGGTAAATTTGCGACCACCACGTGATGTTCCTTTGGTCGGAACACAGAATTCCACCACTTTCCTGTGAAACATGTGTTTGTAATTATTACGTAACCGAATTGCCCAAAAAAAGATTACGAATTTTATGGTCATGTCACTTAACTGGCTTGACAACTCATTTTTCGCCGAATTGACCTTCATAAATATTTACAGCGCGAAATTATTAGCCGCATGGTCTAACATATTCATGTTTAAACCTGGTTAATCCTTTAAACGTGACAATATTATATACATTTTATGGAGTGAAGGAGCCTCGGAATGAAGAACATTTTGGAAATGAATAAAGAGGTTAAATTATTGCAAAGAACAACGTGTCAATTATCCGCTTTTTATAAGAAATGATTTACCTAAATTGTACAGGTTTCAACGTTTTGAAAACACTGTAGTAGCCAACTGTCAGTATGAGTATGGGATGGAATATTTCTCTCCGGTCTCACAACTAGTGTCAAGAAGATATATGATGCATCAGTCTGTACCAGGAAAGCATAACATACAGCCTACCATGATATTGAGTAGACAATACAATTCATATATACCCCGAATATACTCTAATATTTGAGTCAAACGGACTACGGTAAAGAATGTGGACTTTTCTTGTACCTAGTATACTAGAAAATAATCTTAGGTATGAATCTGCCCAGTATGGTGGTGTGTAGTATATATAAAATTATTTATATAAAGACATTGGCAACCAGACAAATGCTAATACATGATTAGATGATTTGTCTTGTGGATTACGGAAACCAAAGGAGTTAGAAACCCAATATAATAGAAATAAGACAATATTCAACAACAAAGGGTTCAATGTTGAGAAGTTACTCAATGCATTACGAAAGTTTCTTTGATACGCGTTATCTACTATTCGTGAGGGTTGAAACGTTGCAATGAAAATTTGAGTATTTCAATAGTGATATCTGATTATATATATATATATATATATATATATATATATATATATATATATATATATATATATATATATATATATCTGTGTGTGTGTGTGCTTTAATTTAATATTGTATGTCAGTTTTAAAACCCTTTTTATTTTTATTACATGTTATTCTAATGCAAATATTTTCACTAGAGATGATGTTTCATTAGAACATCGATTGTCCGACGTTTCTTTAGACAACACGTAATGTTGACCTAGATCCTGACCTTGTTTCAAGGTTAGTGAGATCCACGTAAAGAGGTTTTATTATTAATTTAAAATGATTCGTTGTTCTTATGGTCAATAAGGTACTAGTGAATTAGAAGGAAACTACTTTTTATTCTTAAAGTAGAATGATTGTTTCTCGCCAGGATCTTATTCGGAATACGTGATGTAAACGAACACGTGAATCTTTTTCTCCTCCCCCTTGTCCAGATTTCGCTATTCGGGGAATTGTTTTGTAACTGCGTATTAGAATACGATGTAGCCTTTGTTTGAGAAAAATATCCCCAGGTTCTGGGTTTTACAAATGGTGTTAAGTCATTTTGTTTTGTTGTAGACAAGGTTTTGATTCCATGTTAACAATTCTTCAGTCAATTAAGATTTTACAGGATTATTTCATTTCTATGGAAATATTGGATGTGCTCATACGTAATTCTTGGGCACATACAGTTTATCAAAATTTTATTCGGACTTCCAACAACGGAGTGTTAAATCTTGTGATTCTAAAATTAACTATAGATAAACACAAAACAGACTTCAGCATACTTATTCGTCTTTCATTTCGGATCTTCCAATAGGACTATAAATTGAATCTATTAGAACATTTCATTACTAGGACTTTTATAGTTTAATTCGGGGATTATTGTTCGATTACTTTTGCATTTGAATCTTACATCTGGAAGTTCTTTTTTCATTTTTATAATCTTTTTTCAGGGAAAATATTCTTTTGTTAAATTTTTAAAAAGTTTGTCATTTTCAATCTTTCTTTGTCACCGTTTGTTAGCTCTTAAATTTTTGTGGTCTTCATTTGTGCCTCTCCCTGACACATTAAACATATTCCATCTGCTCACGATACCGAGGATATTCAATCCTGAATGAATTTACAAGTTATGTGTTGGCTGGCATTAAAATAAACCGTGACAATTATATGATGGGCTATTGCTGATGATAAAATGTCGGTGTCTATACCAGGTTTACATGTTCGCACTTATAAAAGCATTGCTAACCCACTGGTATGTAGTTTTACGTTTGATCTTTATCATCCCCAAAATAGGTCTTAATGGAATCTCTTTAGATATATTATTTTTAACTCTTTAAAATATTCATGTGGTTTTTGGTAGCAGTTTGAAATATAATAATGTAGTCGGCAATGATTTTTTTTCTCTTTTTATCTGGTCTTCGACTATACGGCTCAAGCTTTGATTATCACGTTGGTTCATTCAACAACGGCTTTTGTCAGGTCATCCTGGAATGATCACTATTGTCAACTTAATATCACTAAATGTAATCTGCAATTCTCTGATCATTTTAAAACATAAATATTATTTGTCATGCTGGAGATGAGAAGATATACCTATTTATTCTCTTTCTGATGTATATATGTATGTTTTTACCCTCTACAATTCAATAATAAAAGACAAAATACTGAGTTAAAACCGGCTTATTTACTACATAGTCAGTCGTACAAATAACATGTGAGAAGAATCAGATATAAATGCATGGTAACAAAATCACACATTACGTAAAAATGACCATTGAATTAGAAAACAGCGATGTCCAAATTCAGACACACTATTCATGTACTTTACATTTAATTATCTTTACACACATCAATTTCTGAGTTGAGAATGATTTGATGACGTTCTTTTAATACAGCATTGGACAGTGCAAATAGAAATTCCTCTATGTTAAGAATGTTGTTATTCAAAGACACAAAACAGGCAGTACCACTCTTAACTGACACGTTACGTATCTGACACATAATATATCCTGTGATTTGAAATTACAGATTAAAGTAACCTATATCTCAAAACTTGATTATCAATGTAAACAACATAATCTTCTGCTTGTAACATTTCACACTGAAAATAAAATTGAAGACTTAGATTCCGACAAATTCTGAAAAGTAAAATCTTGTAAACTTTGAGCTAATAATGATCAAACTTCTGATTTATAGCCGACAGATTGGATAATACGTATCCTAATAATATCTGAAAAGTTATGTTTTGAGGCTGTCGAAGTAGTCTGCAATATTCATCAAGGCAGCAGTTTCAGATATGATTTGGAATATTCATGTCTAAGAATCTAATTTATTAGGCAACACGTTGTCCATTGCATATCACAAATAATGGAAACCAGCCATGTTCACTAAGAAAGTGGAGCAGTCGATTAATTGTAGGAGCAATTTACACAGCTAATATTGTATCCTAACGATGACATCACATTCTTAGTTCCTCAGAGTGTTTTATCATTAGCTAAAGATGAGAACAGAAGTATAGAGACTGATCTACAGAAACTGTGGGCGTTTTGATGAGTCTGATCAGGGTATATAACGCTGTTTTAAGTTTTCTCAAGATAAACATGTAGTAAATTATAGGCTGAGATAAACTTCAAAGGAAACAATTTCATCTGCCTCATAATTTCCTTAAACCATTTATTGGTTGATCGCTGTGCTCCGCCTCTATTAAAAACAGCGATTTTAGCGGAATAGTGCAAAATATCACCTCACTCAAAAAATTAAAATATTTTAAATTTTACTGCCTCTGAGAATTAGATATGCTAGGAGCTATTAAAACAGTCAATGAACCTTGGACAACTTGATGTTTATAGGCGTCGGAAACATACAATCTGAATTTCTGATTGTTCAGAAATTTAACTGGATGGGAGAGGGCGTACTAACAACAACGCGAAGACTATATTGCTATCTATGTGCAGGCAAGTTAAATGGAAGTATGTCGTTTTGTTATGCACCAAACGAGTTAATCAAAGATATTACACCAGGTGGTATCCAGCTATTATAGCTATCGCTGTAGCCTCTCCATTTGACCAAGCCTATTTTTTTACCTTTTCTTGCTATCATTCGCTCGATGATAAATATATCCATGTTCCGTTTTTTCCAATTTCTTCTCCTGATGTGTGTTTCAGCTAATATGTCACATGTATTGCTGTTAATTTAGGTGCAATTCAAAATATACCGCACTGGTTTACGTTCCTGCTTTTTATCATTTTAGAGGATATGACACTCACATGATAGTCGAAGCATTCGGTCATAAATATAGAATCAGCCGTTTGAAAATAACAACAACAATAAAATAAAGTGTATCTCAGAATGCACTGAAAAGTAAATGTCAGTGACACTAGGGAGGATAAAGACTTATTGATAGTCTGCAGTGTATGGCATCATCACTAGATATTATAGTAGTTGCAATATTTTGATTGAACATATCGGTGCTGACAGTTTACTGACACGAGAAGGTTTATCCTTCGGAATATCTTGCTGATTGGGGGGCGGATTTGATGAAACGTGTCTACCTGAGAAAGATAAATTTTATTCTGGACTAAATCTTGAAGGTGATTGTAATGCTAAATAATCTTATGTGAAATCGATCTGGCTGCAGAAAGTTTGTAGAATATCATGATTTATATCTTAACACAGATGTTGTTATGTTGCTTTAATATATATTTGATAATTTCGCAGATGTCAGCAATGATAACTACGGACTCGCCCAGCTTGATACTATTCGGCACCAGGACTAAGTTGGGAAGCACGGTAAAATAAACTTAGAACTATCAGCATTCCCTTATATGTTCCAATTTATTGAATGTGTAATCCGAGACGGATTAAGAGTCATAACAAAATTATGTCAGTGCTAATAATAAATATCTACCCAACAATGATAGTACAGCACCATCAAGATGCATAACCTATGTATAACTTCTATGGCTAATCCATGTCGAGGTCTATGCCGGTCGACCAGTTTAGTTGGATCAACGAAGAACAGTTTTTCAATGTTCCTCTTTATATTACAGATAATTTATAAAAATGCCTTCAATAAATGTTCATGGTTAATTCACCTAGCATCTTTGCCTATTTATATTACTTTTTTTATTTTTTTTTTGGAGGGGTCGTCTTCCCGCTGATCTTTACAGACCATTTTAAAGGAAGGCCCTCCTTTTTTTTTATAAGGTGTTTGCTATATGCTTTGGTTCTTATAATTTTTTTTATTTTATTTTTTTTTTTAATATCTAGGTATTAGTCCCATCTCAAACAAATACCCAACATATTTATTTTATTATTATTTTATTTTTATTTATTTATTTATTTATTTATTTATTTATTTATTTATTTATTTATTTATTTTTAAGGATTTTTAAATCAAACATTCGTCGTATTTCAGATCATATTGTCGTCTAAGCCTTTCTTCCCTTTCTCTTCTTCTCTTTTCTTTCCTTCTTTCTTTCCTTCCTTTTTTGAGGATTTCTTCAGCTGTTAATTCTTCCACTATTGTTTCGTCGTTATAAATTTCCTCTTCTAATTGATCTCTGTTGTCTTCATCACTCTCATTCGGTACCTTTCTTTCCTGTTTTTGTAGCATATTTCTTTCTTCATTACTATTTCTTCTGTTATTCAATTTCCGTTTCTTTTGGGTGGTTCTCTTTCTCTTTGTATTTTGTTTGTTGTAGTTAAGGCTTGGTGATTTTGTTGTTCTGGACTTTTGGTATTAGTCTTACTTTTTTCTCCTGTTGTTTTTTGTTGTTCTGTTGTTTTTTGAGTCATAGCCTTTTGTTTTTCTGGACTGTTGTTTTTGTTGTTATGTTGTCTTTTTAGTCACGACCTTTTGGTATTAGTCTTACTTCTTTCTCTTGGTGACTGCCAGTTTTTTCTCCCTTTTGTTTTTCTGGACTTGTGGTAGTCATCTTACTTTTTTCTCCTGTTGTTTTTTGTTGTTCTGTTGTTTTCTGAGTCATGACTTTGTGACTGTCAGTTTTTTCTCTCTTTTGTTTTTCTGTGCTTTTGGTATTAGTCTTACTTTTTTCTCCTGTTGTTTTTTCTTGTTCTGTTGTTTTTTGAGTCATGACTTCTGATTCTTGTCGATTTGCACTAGACTCGTTGTTCTTTATTTCCAGGTCTTGTCTTCGTCTAGCTTTTCTCTCTCTCTGTTTTTTAAACTTTTTTCCCTTGTTTTGTCATGTCTTGTTTTCCTTGAGGATTTGTACTATTTCCTTGTATTTGTTTTACTTCTTTATTTTGTTTTCTATTTCTTGTTCCGTTAATATTGGTACGTCATTTTGTTCTCTCGTTCCTTGTAGTGTACATTTCCTTGGTGTATGCCCTACATTTCCACATTTGTTACATTTCCTATGATGGATGCAGCCCTTATACCACGTAGTTATTAGGAAGAAACGTAGGTAGCATGCTCTTTTTATAGTTTTGAGTTTTGATCTTTCTATTTCAAAGATTCTTTTTTCATTGTAGATGTTAAATCCAGGGACTGTTCCTAACCTTGAGTTCTCTACCTTGATGTCGAATTTCTCCTCTACCCATTTGACTACAATTTCAAGTGGTATTTCCATGGGTATACCCTCAATATGGAGCTCCCCCGTTTGTTTTTTGATTTTTCTCATGATTGGTATTGGTTCTCTAACTATGGCTCTATGTCTGATTATTGTTGTTTCTCCGTATGGTATGGCCGGTGTATTTCCTCTGTATCTAATGTTATATCCCCCTTTTGCGTAATTGATTGAATATAATTTGGATAGTAGGTCCTTGTCCAACATTTGGAAACATACCAGTTCAGCTGTTGTACCTGGTATCCCTATTCCATTCGAGTCTGGAAAGATTACTTGTTGGGTTCCTTCTCTGTATTTGCATTCAATTTAATCACCATCTTCTAATTGTACTCTCCTGGTTTTAAAATACTTCTGTAGATTTGTCATAGTTCTTTTCGCTGACGCCATTTTCTCTCGTGCTGTTCGTGCTTAAAAACAACTCAGTTTGAATACTTGTTTGTTTGGTAATTTCCTTCTTTCTTTAGTTAGTTTTTCCTTTAGTGTTTCTTCATCTATTTGGCTGTATTTCCCAGCAAACCGGCCGCAATTACAGCTTTTCTGTAGCGGTGGATTTACGCGCAGTTTGCTTGGTTCAAAACAATATTTCCCCACCTACATTTATTTATATTACGCGAAACAAATGAAAGGTGCAGCGTCTCAAGCAAACGAAATTATTTCTTCTTTAATCTATTTAAACTATTTACATTTAAAAACTATGTGATAAGCAGACTCTTAAATGGATTATGATTTAGTATTAAATTAATGAAACAAGCTGAATTATGTCAGCTTATCAGAACATTGAATGCTGTCTGAAAAAGTCCTTTTAAATACATTCTCTTGGTATCAATGCATACTGAATGAATTTGTGAAGCAATTATCAGATAGATGGTTGCACTTACAGTATGTATACATTCTGAGAGTAGCACTGAAGAAGAAACGGTTATACATTTCGAATTTCTGATTGTATTTTTTCATTAAGCCAAGCAGATACCAAATTTCCAGTCAGATACCGAATTTTCAGTCAGATACCGAATTTCCAGAAACCAAATTTCCATATACCAGATACCGAATTTCCAGATACCGAATTTCCAGCTACAGAATTTCCAGTCAGATACCGAATTTCCAGATACCGAATTTCCAGATACCAGATACCGAATTTCCAGATACCAGATACCGAATTTCCAGAAACCAAATTTCCAGATACCAGATACCGAATTTTCAGATACCGAATTTGCAGATACAGAATTTCCAGTCAGATACCGAATTTCCAGATACCAGATACCGAATTTCCAGATACCAGATACCGAATTTCCAGATACCAGATACCGAATTTTCAGAGCGTTTTGAATACCTTAATAACTAGTAATGTCAGAGAAATAACGATAAAGGGAGAAATGCATAAAGCGAGAACGCACTTGGCAAACCTGAGCAACTGGGCGATACCATATTACTAATTACGATGGAATAAATCTGGATAGAAGAAATTTGGTTTATTATGTTGATAGTTTTTATCATGGCTGTCAGTAATGATACATGACAAGAATATATGTGTCGGCGTCTTTCTGTGCATATATTGTACACATAGCTCTTTGACGGACGCAATCACGATCGTCCATTTCAGCGGCCTAAAACTGAATCGCTTTATAGGGGTAGAAGGATATCTTGCAAATGTGGAGTTTATGTGTTTGAAATAAACAGATGGAGGAATGGTTAGGGGAAACAATAAACAGGTCTACAAACACAAACACATATTAACAAAAACGATGTAAAAAAAAAAGAAAAGAAAAGAAATACACGATACGAAAAATGTTTATTAATGATATTTCTGTAAACATCTGCGAACAACACACGATGAACGGTTGTGCAGATGATGGAATTGACATATGGGAAAAGTGACACTGACTAAAGTAACATTGGGAACTAAGAAAGCCACCTCCACTCCAGTAAACAAAACCAGGTAACAAGACAATACAAAGCAATGAATAGCCGTTCATAATAGTCATACATCAGAAATGACATATCTATTTCGTCTAGGATTTTTCAGAATTAAGCTAATCCTTATGAATATTAATGGATACTTTTCACATGAGATGTCTATTATGTACTATGCAGTAGCTAAGGTAACTAAAATTCAAACTGCTTCTAGTAATTACCAATTTACAGTCCACATCACGGCACATTCCAAAAGAGGTATTTGGGGTCATTTTCTGGAAACATCATATATACTCAAGTCACATGGTGCTCAAGTAGGTGATCAGTGAACGTCATGACTTAAGGTTTAACTTTATATGTAGCCTTTATAATGATATAATATTGCTAAGCCTGGATATTAACCTCATATGTGACATATTTCAGACATTTATATTTGTTCATAGAAATAAAATGGTACATTGGTATTGTTATTAATGCATTTGTATTTCTTTCGATAAAACCTATATTTTAGAAAACATTGAAGCATCCATTCATATGCAAAGTCATTTCGCTACAGCTCAGTTAAGTTTAAATTATATGGAAACATCGCATGGGCTTACTACAGTAATATAGATTATGAACAATAAACTTGACATGCCTAATAAACTGTTATGTATTGTACCGTAGTAGGTAAATTTGCTTGGGGAAATGCACTGTTTTATGCACCAAAAGTTGTGTAAAGGGGCATATTTCTGGCGATCTATCAAGAATACATTAGTTGAGACCAAAGAACCATTAATTAGATTTATGGAGACACGCACGTATCATATCGCTATACCGTTTAGAGTACTGTTCCTTTATAGTGTGAATGTTGTTTCTAATTAGAACCGATTTTATATCCAGCAACCAGACTGACTGGTAGAGACATGGCAGACTTCATTTACATGGAAAAGTTGTCACAATTGAGAAACCGCAGACATTATGTTACTCAAAAACTACCAGGTCAGGCTAACCCGACTTTAGCGACTCTGAAAGAAAGGGCGGCAAAGACATTTGATTCTGAATGGTCACGTTAAATACGGGGTGTGTTTTCACACAAAATTTTATAGGATTAATGAAGAACAAGAGTTTAAAATTAACTACAGGCTCCGATTGGAATTTGAAAGAAATTCATTTGTAAAAAAAGTGTGGTCCTGGCAAGCCGCCAAAACTTGGTTGGGTGACGAAACCACAAAGGTATGGTGTCACAATTCCATTTTATTTGTTGATGCGATTTATATAATGTTTGCGGAGTCTCAAGATATTATTATTATTATTATTATTATTATTATTATTATTATTATTATTATTATTCAGTCCAGGATATATCGATTATAACCTAGACCTTAAGCACTGGAAAGTTTACCTTGGCAAGGAAAATATCCAAACAGATAATCCCAGTGTGAAGTGTTACCACTTCTCACGTGGTGTTTGTACATCCAAGCTTCAACAGTTCCAGTCTGGCAAATGACGTTGCTCTCAATAGTACTAGAGAAACAATCGAAATGAGCGATAACGTTAGATCAGTCTGCCCACACGACTCCTCCCACCAGCACCAATATGGTCAAGTCTGCTATTTACCTGGATGGGGATCAACGTCTAGTAAAAAGTCTTATGTTGTGTAAAAGTATATTAATATCTTTAGATATAGGTAATACGATCTTTTAATCTGGAAAAGATAAGCTCGTTTGTCCGATAAGAAAATAACTGTTGTTGTTGAACTTCAACAAAGCGACAGTGGAGCGATACTGAGGTAGAATTTTGGCCTCATAGTAAACACGCCCTTCTCTCTCATCGTTATAATTTGTCTGCCAGTGTATCATTAGAAATATTCTACATCCAAATGTGTCGTATACCAGACTGATCCAACTCGACAATATTGTGATGATGTTCTTACCTACTTAGAAGATAGAATACCTAATTAATAATACATTTTGTAGATGGATCAAATGTATTATCTATGCGCTCAGTTGCTACTTAAGAATTACTTCACCAAAATGGTATGATAAAAATCAAATCCTTTTCCTGGTAACGTATCAAAGAAACAATTACACATTAACATTAATGTATGTATGTATGTATGTATGTATGTATGTATGTATGTATGTATGTATGTATGTATGTATGTATGTATGTATGTATGTATGTATGTATGTATGTATGACTGACTGACTGACTGACTGACTTTATTTCCTCTTCAATAGAGATTACATCAGATTAATCAAATTCAGGATAATACAAAATCATGAAATACAACACAAAAGAATATAATTGAAACAAATTGGAAACGTATACCAGTGTAATTATCAATGTAGTTCTTTCTACATGACATATATGTTTATGCATACATACATACACACACAAACACATATATATATATATATATATATATATATATATAAATGTACACACATACACATACATATATATTTACACACCCAAACACATATTTACACATACATATATACACACATATACACACATTTATACATATATATGAGGAACAGCATGAAATCCTTCTCAAAGGAATAAAGATAGCAAAAGGTGACACTCGTATATTATATGAGCCAGAGAGCATTATATCTCCATGATCTGTAATACATCAAAATTGCGGAATTTGACAACAGCAGAATATTTGATTTTGTTTGGGTTTTTTTCAAATTAATTTATTTATTTATCTAAATTAACTACTTATTATTGCTGTTATGTTACGACATGTTGGTTGAGAGTAGGGAATGCATTTTATTGTAAAATGAGGTTATGCTTTTTGCCGTTACCAACAAGAGTTTATCCCATACATCATCGTCGATAGACGACAAGCAATCTACTCTGCTTCCAAGAAGTGTCTCCAATAGTATATCGTCTTCTTGATTAAATAAATTAACCCCGTCTCTCACCTCTAAAGTGTCAATCACCCTCTCAAAGAAGACGTTTCGTTCTTCAAGGAGCTTTTCACAACCTAAGATAAGATGTTTCGCTCTGTCGTCAGTCTCTTTTCCACAGAGTTTACATATCATAACTTTTCCAACAGGCATGATATATAGTTTCACTATTTCAGAGAGAGGCCATAACATAGATGGAAATTTACGTCCAAGAAACCATATACTGCTTGGTTTTAAGTCCAAATGAATGTTTCTGAAGTGAATTAAATCGCTCCTTAGTTCAATATCTGTATTCCAGGTAGATTCTTCGATGTTTTGAATATTATCAATAATATTCCGATTCCAAACAAGTTTACCTTCGGTTTGTACTCTTACTGCATAGTCTAAGAGAACACTTCCCATACCATATTTCTTGAATATTTTGTCAATATCTGCTATAAACCCCGTCTGTCTAATTGGGTTGGTCAACTACTGACATAAACGCAAAATGAAAATCTTTTTCCAGATAAGAGTCCAATCGCCCCTACACAGCCGGTTGAAAAAGAACAATTTCATCTTATCAATGTATGCTTCCATTGACCAGAGTCCTAAGGTACTACGCGTAGCCTCTATGGGCGAATATTTATCGAAAGCTTGCATACGTCGCGCTGCATATCTCTGACATAGCTCAAGTTCTTCTATATTGGTGTTCGTCATATTCGACCATAATTCACATCCATATAGGACTGAAGGTAGAATGATTCTTTTCCAGATTTTCATACTTATTAGAGGGTTCATTTCTCCGTCTCTGATACCAATAAAATAAAAAGAGTTTAATAAGTGTTTACCTTTATCGCATGCTTCTTTTATCGCATCGTTAGGTTTAAAGTTGTACGTTAGAGGTATGCCGGCATATTTCTTACTTTTGACTACTGGAATTGGCGATTTGTCGAATAGAAAAGCAGGGATATCATTTCTTCTTTTGTTTGTAAAGAGGATGCTGCAACTTTTATCTGCGTTATATTTCAATCTCCACCTTTTCGCATAATTAGAGATTGTATCGAGCAGATGCTGCATCGAATGATGCGAATTAGCCATTACAGTTGTGTCATCCGCTAATAAGACACACGGCAGGTGGAGATCGACAAGATTTAGGCCTCGCAAAGTGTGATCTAAATCAGTGATCAAATCGTCTATCATAACGAGAAAGAACCAAGCGGACAAGATACGATCCTGCCCTACACCCTGCTTAATATTGAAATATTTGGACAATTTGCCCGCAAATAAAACAGAACTAGTTACTCCCTTAAACGAGTCTTTCATGATGCGCCACGTCTTCCCTTTAATGCCAAGTATAAAAAGTCTTATGTTGTGTAAAAGTATATTAATATCTTTAGATATAGCTAATACGATCTTTTAATCTGGAAACGATAAGCTCGTTTGTCCGATAAGAAAATAACTGTTGTTGTTGAACTTCAACAAAGCGACAGTGGAGCGATACTGAGGTAGAATTTTGGCCTCATAGTAAACACGCCCTTCTCTCTCATCGTTATAATTTGTCTGCCAGTGTATCATTAGAAATATTCTACATCCAAATGTGTCGTATACCAGACTGATCCAACTCGACAATATTGTGATGATGTTCTTACCTACTTAGAAGATAGAATACCTAATTAATAATACATTTTGTAGATGGATCAAATGTATTATCTATGCGCTCAGTTGCTACTTAAGAATTACTTCACCAAAATGGTATGATAAAAATTAAATCCTTTTCCTGGTAACGTATCAAAGAAACAATTACACATTAACATTAATGTATGTATGTATGTATGTATGTATGTATGTATGTATGTATGTATGTATGTATGTATGTATGTATGTATGTATGTATGTGTGTGTGTGTGTGTGTGTGTGTATGTGTGTGTGTGTGTGTGTGTGTGTGTGTGTGTGTGTGTGTGTGTGTGCGTGCGTCTTTGCAGCGACTGGAAATGAAGTTTAGAAACAGATTGGCATCCCTTTTCTGGCGGACACGTTGTTCCAGAAACATTGACCGGAGTTCATTCCGGATAGTTAGCTTTATGCCGGACACAACAACGGGAGCGATGATTTCTGTGCTGTTTGTTTTGTTATGTATTTTTGAAGAGTTATTTACATAAGTGTTCAGTTTGTGAGTCAGATAGAAGATTTTCTGCAATTAAATTTGGAGTTTAACCTTTTATTCTAGCTTAATTATGTCGCAAATAATCATGTTCTCTTGTCATCTAGCAGTAAACGAATATCACTGTTATAATCATAACTACAGTCCTCATCCATGAAATAGTAATAAATAGCAGCGGCATTATTACTATTACAAAAACATTTCTCCTCATCTTCTTCCTCGTTATTGTTAGGAGTGTATTTTTAGTAAAATTAATAAGATTGATATTTTCTTTAAATTGTATTATTAAAGCAATGTTTTATGCATTTATAGCAAAACGTTGGCAACTTAAATCATTATTATACGAATGTACATTATTGTGTGGAAATAGGTTATAAAGCAAAAGTCAGTCAGCTTCTAAGTCTTATCAGTGAACATATATTCCGTAAAACCAGGCATTGGCAAAAATCTTACAAAAGTCAGTCAACCCCTAAAGTCTTATCGGTAAAACACAACAAACTTCCGTACTGACGTAAATATAGAATGGTTCATGTCTAATGTTGGACAGTATCTAAGGTTTGACGGACATTGCTGCTGGCTTAATATATTAAACATGTTGCTGATTTAGAATATTTAAGGATTATCATGTTCGGACGTAACTAATGCCAAACGAACTACAAATCTGAGTTGTACCTTATGTCAGATGACGTCAAATTAAGCTGGTTTGGACCAGGAAAAACTGACTTTTACTTGATGAGAGAATAAACATCTATTTCCAAGGGTACGTTAACCTGACACAGGATGCATATAAAAGACCACGCATTTAAGGGTCAGGTCAGTTCCGTACCGACAAAAGAAATAGATGTTTGCCTTCTCTTTACAGGTAAAATAATTGTATATTCGTAACTTCTTTAGAAATAAGTATTTTTAATGATTGAGATTTTAATGGTAAAATTGTTTTGTGTGCAACATTGCTACTGAATTCTTTTATTTATAATATATTGTAACGGAATGTTTAAATGTTCTAAATAATTTATATTTAATTATATTTATGTACTTTTTATTGTAAGGTTAAGATTGCTACCAACTTCATGTTAGATTTAATATTGAAATAAAGTATTCTTTAAGTAAGAAAGAATATTATCTAGCAATATATTCTAAATCAATATTCTATTTTAAAATAAGTAAAATGCATTTCTTTAAATTAATTGTTACATTAACTATAGTAATTACATCTTACACTTTTGGTTGTCTTGAAATTGATTGAGAATTAACTATTTGTATAATATTCTAAAATGCAGAAGTTATACGAATAAATGAAGTTGGAAAGCTTGAAAAAGGAAAATATAATATGTATTGCATGAACTTTTATTATAAAGTTTTTAGATGTGTTTCTAGAATGTAGTCAATATATTTGTGTTGTTTAATTAAATAAAAGGTCAGTTCCGTACCGACAAAAGAAATAGATGTTTGCCTTCTCTTTACAGATAAAGCTGATGTAGTGCAGCTGTTTATCATCGCGGCGACGGCTATCATTTCAGATATAGCTGTTAGCTGGCGAATATCATTCAGTGTAACTGTCTTATCATCGTGGCAGCACGCTTTTAAGAGAGCCTGAATTTTCTCTCTCTCTCTCAAAGATGTAGCCGTACAACAACCTTTATTATTACAATAAGAACATCTTCTTACATAACATTATTATTATTATTATTATTATTATTATTATTATTATTATTATTATTATTATTATTAACCACCGCTGGCATAAAAAGATTCTTGTTACAAGCCAGGGTCTTATTTTGACCGAGCGGTTGTCAAACCCTGGCGCAATTCCCGCTAGAAGTCATATGTTTACTACAAATTTCCCAAGACTTCCATACGACTTCAGTGGTAAATTAGAAAGCCCGACGTGTCCATTCTAAATTTTACTCTAATCAATGGAACACCATATATCTCCAACCTACCAAATATCTATAAACCACACATCTGCATGATTTCTCTTCATCAAGTTTTCGTACCGCAAGCAGGTAACCGCGTAAAAACTATACAACTCTCCCGTAATACAGGGAACTATTTTAACTCCGCCATGTTAGGCTAGTCAATTTATGGTTTCCAAGCAAATTTCGCCAATATAACTGCAGGGCTCGAAATTAGCGGTAGTCCGCTAGCCCGAGGCTAGTAGAAACTGCACCACATTTACCACCATAAATGGTATCTACAGAGTCTCTTCCGACTGATTTATTCCTTTGTGTCATTTACAGTTTCCAACCGTAAATACTGCCGCTGCAGTCACACAACCAATGTACACCACTAGATTTTACAATGGACAATGCTCATTCGATTTTGGCTTGAATTCGCTACTAGTGAACCATGGCATCACGAAAAACTCACTAATACTTCACTCTGTGATGTTTGCTCCGAGTAATTGGCTAATTACTTCGGGCCAATGATATTTCTATTGCACCGAATCACTATAATCACACAAGTAGTCACACAAACCTAAGAATTTCTGAAACGGAACGCAATACAGTATGCAAACTCCAAATTTATTAGATATATTATTTTTAAAAAATATTCTTCTTCTTCTTCTTCTTCTTCTTCTTTTTCTTCTTCTTCTTCTTCTTCTTCTTCTTCTTCTTCTTCTTCTTCTTCTTCTTCTTCTTCTTCTTCTTCTTCTTCTTCTTCTTCCTACTACTAGTAGCAGTATTATTATGAGCAATATTAGTAATTTATTACAGTCTCGGATCTCTTGAATCAATTCTTTAGGATGACATTGGAAGCCCTCTTCTTTGTAAAGATCTAAACGGAAAATGGTACATTCAATGTAAACGACATTTCTTATCCTGTCTATTTTGCGTGAATACATCTGTAATTTACTGATGCTTTAAATGTAACGGCGAAATTCAATATTCAATACTAGCATATTTGTATAAGAAATTGTTTTATTACTGATGGAAATAGTTACGTGCTATAATAAGATTAATTTTATATTATGCTATACTATTTTCTTTTCGTTAATTTATTTTTCTCAGGAATTATTTCTTCCAGTGGTGGATGCACTGAAGCAAACGAACCCGAAGTTTTTGAGAACATTCAGAAGTCCGTTCCGTGGATCAAAACTTCAATGGAAATGTCTGGTTATTCCTAATAATACTAGACCGTTACTGATATCCTGAATCCTAAATCATGCATATTGATTAAAATCAATAGCATATTCGCATCTCCACAGATCATTTTATACATCCGAATAAATAAAGTATTTCCTTTCTTGATTTCATCATTTTGCTCATTTTCTGCCCGGAACTATGGCGGGGTGGGTGGTGGGGTGGGGGCTTGAAAAGCGCATCCTTACGTCAGTTTGAGCTGTAATTAAGGGTATCTCAGTTCGATCCACTTAAAGGGCCTTTACATTTCTCTACATTATAAAATATAACTCTAAACCATTTCTGTTCGTCAAGATACTTCAACCCCAAATAGAAATTATCCATTTTCAATTTTTGGCAAGCTGCATCTCTTGAGGTTATATTGTGAAATGTTATGTATGTCAATTCGATGCGATACTATATAATAAAAAGGATTGTTATACATAACATGATTTCATACCTTCTTACATCCAAGTGTGGAAAAGAAAATTCGATACCTTTTACAATCGTTTTTTCTTCTTCACATATTTAACTCTCTGACAGTCTAACCTGTTTTCTAAACAGACAGAAATGACTATAGTAAAGACTGTTTGTTCCAGTTCTCACTTGAAGTACAAGGTCACTATGATTAGAAACGATCGCTGTAAGCTGTGTATATTTTGCTGATACATCATACCATTTTAAACGAGGAAACTAATTGGATCTAATATAAATAGTAAATGACCTGCATGAACTATGTCAATTAGATTGAATTCGTTGCGTGTTTACAATGCAGGGCAGGAACTATGCCAATTAAACTGACTTCTTCGCGTGTTTCCAATAAAGACCCTGTTCTGACTTTTATTTGAGGAAATTATGAAGACAATGATTTGGAAAGTGAGTGAAATACAACAAAACGTCGCCTTAGTTTACATTGATACAACTAAAGTTATGCAAAGAGGAAAATATAGAAACATTATACACAGTTTGGAGTTTTAAAAAACATCTAAAAAATATAAATTTGATTTTTCTCAAAATATCAAATATTGCAATGTTTAAATTGTCGATGGCATGTACAAGTGTGGCCATTTGTTTGTTTTAGTAGCGTGCTCAGAATGAAAGATTGAATGATTATGTACCCCCTCCCCCTTTGTAAAACCCACTGAAAGGACTCGTTACACAAATATATTTCTTATATTCTGTAATTTCTGGTTCATATTAAACTTTTCCGTTTTTCCATGTCTAAACAAATAATATGCACATCACAAATGTCTTACTAAGTTTTAGTCATATGTTATACGGCATTGTTTGAAGAGTTGAGAAAGCTACATGCCACGTGTTACATATTTCACTTGCAGAGCAGTATTACTGCCCAATTACTCCATATACACTGCAAACAAACTTCACAGCCCATAGTACAATCACAATCGTCATATTCTAAACAATAAACAATTTCCTTTAAACGATCGCCAATAAATCATGCATGTACGCCAAGGGTTACAGCCCCAACACGGAGAGGGCAAATGCTTTAAAACTAGACAGGGTCTACATGAGTGAATACTGAACCGAAAGCAAAAAATGTGAATCGAGTCCAGTTGCAGTCGACTCGCAATATGGCTGCCACGCACCGACTTGATCTATTAGCATTCAGCTATCTACGTGTAATAAATACATCTAAACTTTCAAAGGTTGTCACACTCTTGTAGTGCCAGACAAATTCAGAATGTAATGTCTGAGTGTGGCTATAGACTAGTGTAACATACATCCTGTAAAATATTGTGATACAGGGCACACATTCCTTTCAACGAGTCAGTTGTAAATTGCCAAATGACTATGTTATATAACATAAGTCATAATTTTTGAACCCCATGTGTGATGTTGATAGAATTCTAGTCAATCATATGAGATAAACTAGCCTGTCCGAATATTAGCAGCGTTTATTTTCTTTTCGAGTACTCCTGTTTATAAGATATCAAAGAAAGAAGGAAACAAGACAACAACGAAACAACGTTAAAGATTATTAGTAAACATGGCAAAACAAGATGGCTGTTTTATTTGTATTTTTCTTATAATAATTATTACCACCCTTAGTTTGCTGACGAATCCATTTCCAAACTACTACGCTCAGTGGATTGTTTTGGTATCAGGTTTTCATTATGTGAATTCCAGTACCCAAAGAAAATAAAATGAACATGTTCCAATCAAACACAGACTTACAATTCTCAACAAATCACTTTCCATAAGGATAACATATTGTTTAAATTTTCAAGAAAGTGACCCATCCCCAAGTCACGTGGGTTTGAAATTCATCATCTGTCAGGACGATAGGTTTTTGCTTTATCTCTGATCTATATAACCACGCGTAGCTTTCTTTTCAGTTCTAAGCCTGGATATTGACCGCAAACAGGTAAGACGTTGGCTTTGTGGAATATACTGCACAGAAATATGCATTAGACCGATATGTCAAGATTTTTACTTTTTTGTTGTCAAGGATGAATTAAACGTAATTTAAACAACTGATTGTAAATATGGTTGGGTCAGTGTATCGTAGGTGGGTCTCAAACCGTAGGCTTAATCTGAGGCCATGGAAGGATGCTAGCATAGCTGACAAAAATGAAAAGACAAAGAAATATGAAGCATCATCAATTAAGTATATACCCCTTTGGTAATGCATATAGATACTTAGGACCAAAAGAAGACATACTGGCTTCATATGACATGTTTTAGGTACAATGTTACAGTATTTACTGTAAGCTTGTACTAAAGAACAATATTGAAATGCTTGCAGTAGAAAGGGGTGGGGGATCAATATTCAAGCGATGTCGTCCGCATAATGGGACCCGGGTATCAACAGTAGGTATTACACGAAGGAAATAAAGGTCAATACATTGATATAAACAATTCTTCAGTCTCGTGCTGACATATACATTTTGGGTGTTTTGTTTCAGAAGTAATATATGAAAGCACGACTGAGCAATAATTTTAATTAAACTATTGTTTAGTATTATTTTGTATGAACCGGTAAAACTGTTTCAAATTTAATAATGTTTCATAACTCATGTATTACTGACTTGTTTCCTGTTGCCCTGAAAAAAATCATTTGCAGAATCACCTAATTTACCATATTTTAAGTTCAAAGAGAATCCCAAGGATTCAGTATTACGTTATTCTACTTTCTAGAATTTATGATTATTTAATGATATACGAGATATACGCATTTTCGATAATTGAATAGTTCATGGTATATATAAATATTTGGTAATTGATTATTTCATGTTATATATAAATTTATGATAATTGAAGAATTCATGGATGTATACATTTACGATAATTTAGTAATTAATGTTATATTTAAATTTATGATATTTGAGTAATTCGTGTATATATAAATTATGATATCTGAGTAATTCATGGGATATAAACATTTAAGAGTTTTGAGTAATTCATGAAATATATAAATTATGATAATTAGGCAATTAATGGGATATATAAATTTATGATGAGTAATTCATGAGATATATACATTTATGAGGAGTAATTCATGGGATATATAAATTTATGACTAGTAGCTCATGGGATATATAAATTTATGATAATTATGTAATTCATGGGATATAAAAATTTATGATAATTATGTAATTCATGGGATATATACATTTATGATAATTATGTAATTCATGGGATATATAAATTTATGATAATTAGGTAATTCATGGGACATAAATTTATGATTAGTAATTCATGGGATATAAAAATTTATGATAATTATGTAATTCATGGGATATATAAATTTATGATAATTAGGTAATTCATGGGATATATAAATTTATGATGAGTAATTCATGGGATATAAAAATTTATGATAATTAGGTAATTCATGGGATATATACATATATGATAATTGAGTAATTATATCGGACATATCGAATAGTTTCTAAAGAACTGATATTTTGATCCGCTGTTCAATATTGTACTTATAGTAGTTACCGAACCTTGTAAATGTTGCTAAAATCGTTTGGAGTCTTTCTTTCATAAAGCATTTTTACATTTGACTTATCCTTCACTTGGAATAACTTACGTACGTTTTTCACTATTGAAATCCGTTTTCTCAATGAAAGATTTTGCTGGACCCCAACCCTCCAAGGTGTAACGTAATCGAGCTGACACCCTTTGAGACTGGGCTGGGTTTTACAAACACGTTCGTGAGTGACAATGGAAATATATTAAACACTCACACTAATGAATACGGAACACGAAAAAAAATATAAACACAAAGGTACATAATATGAATGTAAAACAAATAGAAAATTGGATTTGACTACTATATCAAACTCATGTAGTCAAATACTGTTACAAACTTCATGTAGTCAGGCACTACTGTTACAAAATGCGTGTAGTCAAAAAACTACTCTCATTACATTCATGTAGTCAAACACAACTGTCATTACATTCATGTAGTCAAAACACTACTGTCATTACAAAATTCCTGTAGTCAAACACTACTGTTATCACAAAATTCATGTAGTCAAACACTACTGTTATCACAATGTCGATATCACCACATGTGTAATTCCGGGTTGATTTGGCCTGCTTTCCGGCACGGTCACTCTACCCTCTAGACCTGTACCTACACGTTGGCACTGAACTGGTGGTTTAACCTCGTAATGGTGCACCAGACATCCTCACATGCTCATTCGACTATTCATACCCAGCAAGCTGACTCTTTGGCTCAAACTAAGTGAAAATGGCACCTGCCCCGACAGCTAAATACATTTAGAGCTCTCTAGTGGCTGTGACCTTCAAGATGTCTACATGATATATAAAGTCGTGCGCATTAATACATAACACGCACGTGCTGCGCAAGCAATAGAAGCGTCGCACGATACAAAGACTAATTATATTTATAGAAAATATTATGGCTCGCGAAACACAACACCCTGATAATAATAAAACTATTGTGGTCTAACTGGGCCATATCGGGCATTTCGTAACACAGGGTATAGTAGGTGAGAATATTGCTCGGTCGGATAATTCGGAGTATGTTGTTACATTTTCGCGGGGATGCGAGAGGTGTCCGGGTTTGATATAATCGTCAACAAAGAGACGAAAACTCTCAGAATATTCAGACACAGTTATTCTTTAATCAAAACAACATTAGTATTTTTAGAATGACATAAAAGCAAACATGAAATTACGAGACTTATGATAAAAATGCCTTGATGACAACCCACTTTAAATTATTTATAGAATTTCTGAATATAAAATATCGTATACAATTATGTAGTAATCAAAACCAAAATAATTAAAAAAGTAAGCAGATTATAAATGAAATTGAGTATCAAACTGATATGTATAAATAATATTCAAATCAGTATACATGAATTCTTATAAATGCAAACAAAAATGCGACTGTTAGAACATAAATACTTCAAAATATTGGTTTATAACTTTGAGATACGAATAATTCATGTTGAAATTAGTTATCGTAGAACATTAAGTTGTCTGTGACGACAAAATAAGTAATGTAACTTTAAACTACGAAACATATATAACAAAATTTAGAAAGAATTAATTCTTATTATGGTCACATTTTCCAAATTAATGAATATATATTTCTGACAAAGATAGAAGAATTCCTGACACTTTATAGTTTCACAAAATATGAATAAAACCAAATGGCAGTTAGTGACAGTTTAAAATCTTTGGTATTAAAAAAAATTTAAAATTAATATACAAGTTATTTTTTTGTTTATATAGCAAATAAGGAACTAATTTAAAATCTACAAAGAATAAAGTTGTGAAATCTAGAAGTGACAACAGACTAAGATAATTTAATACCTGAAACGAAAACAGGAAAACTCCGGACTGCAGACACACTTGTGTATTGGTTAAATCACAGCATGATAGAGTTCTAACCAAAAAAAATTCTCGATATCAGCATCGTTTACAAGAAGAGAAGAAACTATAAATTAATAGTTTAGACCGTGCGGCCACTTTCTTAAGATATGATTCAACATCAGTATTGCATGTGGTTTGTTGAAGATAGAATACAAGATTTCTTGAAACTTACATCCAATCTGGGATAAATAGGACGAGAAATCGCTTCCGTGTGGAACGAACACGCCATCTTTTTTTATTATTTTGTGTATTTGGAAAATTTATGTCAATATCTAATACTGTAACAAATATCGCTATACCAAATAGGTGGATGCCAATATCACCTACGAATGTCAGAATCGCGCAAAATAAGAAATATGAAGGCCCGAGAAAGCTTTCTTCATCAAACTCATAGCTGTTTGAGAGCGATGTGCTGAATGACACTTGCAGTTGTAGTACGTATTACAATCAACAAAAGGAGACCATTTATATGTCTGCAAAAAACGCCGTTCTGACAATATTGAATTTTTCAACTAAAGCCGGATTTGAAAAGTGTGAATCTGCTCTTTGGCTCAACAATAAACAGGTGGGAGAGATTGGAGAATGAATCCATAGATCAAGAAGACGACGACGTGAATTAAAGAAGGAATGGATCATAAGGCTATACGTTGTCTCTCCCCGTGTGAGAACCAAAACCTGCAGGATTTTGTATACACTAAAATATGAAATATTCAACCTGTACTTTACGACTTTTCTTCTATTGCGTGAGAGCTTTGTGAAACGATTCACTTTATGGCAGGACTAATATACTCTGATGGCAGCTGTGTCTTCGTGGATCCATGTGACCATTTCTCTTAGTAATACTTTTACCCAAAAAAACATTTGCTGACTGAATACGCGCGCGTGCGTGCGTGCGCGCGTGTGTCTGTGTGTGTGTGTGTGCTTAGGATGTTTAACGTAGCTTTAATAATTATTCAGTTATATCGCTACGATGTCTGCACTGTGGCAGTTTATAGTGATGTCTAGCGATGGGGCATCATGCCGCAGACATGTAGTTTGATGTCCCACCCAGTCATATTATCCTGACACCAGGCCGACCAGTCCTAATACTAACCTCTTAAAGCTGAATGCCTAGCGAGGCAGCAGTAAGTACAATTTTTGTAAGTCTTTGGTATGACTCGGCCGCGGTTTGAATCCACGAGCTCCCGCTTCCGAGGAGGACGCTGTAACCACAAGGCCACCGGATCGGTTAATGAATACTTGTTTTTGTGATCAGTACTTTATTGTCGCTTGGGTTTGCCTAATCAATTGAGGCTGTGCTGTTTTTCTGAGATTTACGCTGAAGAAGCTCAACTTTTTGTGACTCCGTCTATGCCTCTAGTCTTCTCAGAAACAGGTTGCTGTCAGTCCGGTATCTGATGTCATAGCTAGGGAAGGCATCAGTAAGCATGCCCGAGATTATAATGCTGGCATCAAGAGGGCATGAGACAACACAGTCTGCTTGACTTCATTGACCACTCAGAACGGTTAAGATAACTCACCGCCATCCACAGCACAAGCGAGCATGGCATCACGGAATTGCCAAACCATTGCAATGAATTACTCTGGGCCTCCAAATTGTACCAAATATTCTAAAGGCCGACACGGCTATCTGTGTCAAGGCTTTTGTCAGGTCGATGAATGCCGTGTACAGTGAAAGCGACGCTATGCAATGCGCCTCTTGTGTGCGGGTATGCAGTTACAGCTTCATTGTATCCAGACCTGTTACCTTGCCGCTCTCCCATCGACACGTGACTTGAAATTATCTGGTGGAAGGGAATAATAGCGTCGTCAAGTATTGCGCGTTAGATGGATTTAAGTGAGGGAAAGTTGTATATAAAAAAAAACTAGTTTACAACATATAATGCATAAAATGTAGCCACATATGTAGTATGATCTAGTAGTGTACAAGAGTTTGGGACTGATTACCATTAAGTCATACAATTTGTCTGTGTGCGAGTGTATCAGGCTAATTTGGCTAGGGTGCGAAACCGCAAACGTTTTGGCACGATCACAGGGGCGAAGTATGGACGATATTTAACGGTTTAACTGTAGAAACAGTAATAATACTAGAACTAGAAGTCACTTTCACCGACCAGGAAATTGTCACTGAGAACTATGTTGACTGGGACTTTCAGGGGTTATCACCGTCGGGCCTATGGCGATGTCAACTGTCGGCTCGAATGGACGTCACCGTCTGTTTAGTTGAATTCAGGTTTCGGGTTGGCCAAAAGTTGGAATTGTCGGCAATGTAGTCGTCAGAGATGTTAAACGAGAAGGTTTAAATATGCAAGAAGAATTCTCAGCAATATATTTATATAAGTATGCATGCATGAGTTCAATAGTTTGATGATAGACATTTCCATTATATCACTTAGTTAAAACTGCAAGATCAGGGATAACTGACATAACGTAAGTAAACTGTCACCATAGTCACTGTGTCATAAGTAAACTGTCACCATAGTCACTGTGTCATAAGTAAACTGTCACCATAGTCACTGTGTCATAAGTAAACTGTCACCATAGTCACTGTGTCATAAGTAAACTGTCACCATAGTCACTGTGTCATAAGTAAACTGTCACCATAGTCACTGTGTCATCTACAGTCTAAGTTTACTATTACAATGGAATTTGACAAGGAAGAATGTCTTACAGGCGAGGTACAATCATGAATAAACCCTAACGAACATGTGGGGAGGGGAGGGGAGGTTGCGTGTATGCGTGATGCAGTTGAGCTCGATCTCCATATATAAAAGCATGTAAATAGTAAGAAGAAACTTTAATAAAACTGCAGTAGTGATTGCACATGGAAGCGTCATTCTTATTCTGATTAATAGAAAGAATATTTAGGTGGATATACAAGTACAGGTCACCGAGTTTTATTTCCTTTACAGTATAAATGTTATCCATTCTTCTCACATCTGGACTGTTGGCCTTGGTGTCCGCACAGAGTAAGTCTCTCTCTCTCTCTCTCTCTCTCTCTCTCTCTCTCTCTCTCTCTCACACACACACACACACACACACACATCTAGTATATTTTTATTCAAGTACGCGTTTGTCATTTTAATGTATGGTCAACTATTCCTTGGTTTTTCATTCAATCTGACCATCTTTTTTTCACCAATTTTCACACTGTAATACTTTTATTGATACATATTGATGTTTGGAAAATTATTGATTATTTACATGTGTCTAGTCGTTAATTATCTGTAAAATTTCAATTATGTCGTTCCAACGGGATTATAGATTATACTTGGCTTTTTAAAGTGTTTCAGAAAACTTGGTTTCGTCCGTTTAGTTGACTGTCTGATTTATTGTTTGTATGTTTGGTGTATATCTATCTGTATGTATATGCACACATAAATGTATACATGAATACCTTTAAAAAATAACACCATATTGATATCATAGTAAGCTAAAAAAACTTGTAAAATAATAGTGTCTTTGTATGTGGGATTTAGATTTTGAAAGTAGCTTTATAAAAAGTCAGTCATGTCGTTACGATGTCTGTAGTGTGGCAGTTTATGGTGTTGTCTATCACTGGGACATCATACCACAGACATGTATCATCATGTCACACCCAGCCACATTATCTTGACAGCAGGCCGACCAGTCCAAACTCTAACCTCTTAATGCTACGCGCCATGCGAGGCAGCTGCTAGTATCATTTGTATAAGTCTTTGGTATGAGTCGGCCAGGGTTTTCGAACCCTCGACCTCTCACATCCGAGGTGGATGCTCTAATCTAAAATTAATCAAAACAGTTCATATATAAATGTTTTTATGCAGGTATTCCGTGCGGCATTCCTACAGTACAACCTGTCACAAACAGAATCGTTGGCGGGAAAGAGGCAGCTGCCGGATCATGGCCATACGTTGTAAGAAATTTATAGTATATTATTCATAAGTTACATGCAATTAACTTCATGAGACCGAGTCAAGGTAGAAAAGAAGTATAAGGTTCATTTCTGAGAAGATTTGCTTTAATAATTATTGGTTGCGACACTCATTCTGGCAGTAAAATCTCACTTGTCAGCCATTCAACATGTTTGAAATGCTTTCTTAAATTGGAAAAAGTGTGTACCAAGTCATTCGGGCGACGTTTGTAAAATGTGACTGAAAAAAAGGTCCTACATAAGTTTTTCGTGCAACTTGTATGGCGTTTATTTGAAAAGTTATGAACATTTTGTGCGACGATGTTGTTTCATTGAACACGTCAATAACATTAACATCGATCGATAAACAAAATAACTTTATATTAAATATCGTGTCGCTCCACGTGTAGCATGCTAACCTCCTGCGGATATATGCGCGTGACGCACCATAGGTTATTGTTGATCATGTAAATATGTCGGGGTAGAACCAATCTGCTACTGAGCGAGGGGTGTACTGTAAAATCCATCTGCTCTTATAGGACTAGTCCAGTGATATTAAGGGAGACTTTGACAAACTATACTGATGTTATTCTCTGTTAAATTCAATAGATTCATAGTTTTTGAAGATTATCTCGAATCCATAGAAGGTGACAATGTTTTGGAAGACCATTGTCTGCGATTGGTGCGGATGAAGTGTCAAACAGATGAATAGACAAACACAATGGAATATATTTTGGTTGCTCATTTGCATTAATGCGTCCGCTACATTTAATATATTGAAAAATCATTTTAAGCTCAGAAAGGTATGCCCAAGATGGATTCCGCATTTGTTGACCTCTTATCAAAAACAGACACGGATTGAGATCTCTAAAGATTTTCATGCCAAATATAAAAAGCGACCAGAGAGGTTTAAAGGTGATTGACATAGGCGATGAAAGAAGGATTTAATTTTATTTCACACCAATTAAAGACTAAAAAGTTAAACTTTGGAAAAGAGAAGAAAAAAAAGCGTCGAATATAAATCAAGCGATGTAGTCGAAGGGTACGGCGAGTTTTATTCGCATTCTTTTTCGATGCTAACGTCCAGCTTGTCCACGTGCACATGCTTGACTTTGCTAGATCTCTGGACCTTTTCTGATCTCCAAAGTGTTGCCAAAAGTTGCAGAATACAGCCGAACAGCCTTTCGTCGAGGCATTAATTAACTCTATGACAGTACATCAATCCGCTGTCATTTATTTCTTGATGGAGTAAAGAATACAAATTTTTTGACATTAAACTTAATGATGAAAGAATGATTTACTTCTTTCCAAACCAATTAAAGACCACAAATGCGACCCGGACATTAAACATGCAGTCCTAATTTAGCTTTAAATGATTTTCGGCTGAATCACCTTATCAAAGCTTCAGTGAGGGGCAAGATGATTCGAAAGCCGTCATGCGGTGAGAAGTGCAGTTTTCAAATGTGCTAGCAACGTACTTAGAAGTGAATACAGAACGGCATTGAGTTAATTGATTAATTAAAACGAGAAAGTGGTATGATGAGCATCGGAGTACTTTGAGGGGAATCATAAACAGAACTTTTACTAATAAATAACGTAGTTGTAAATATTCAGAACTTTTTCTACAACACACTTATCTTGTTAAGCTTAATACACTTACAATCTCTATATTAAAACTCTAAATATATTTTATTTATACATGCCCGACTTTAATTGCTGTTTAAACGATAACTGCTATATCTTTTGCATGTATCCAGGTAGGCAACTGACACGTTCGACGATAAGAGAGATTAAAATAAATAATCTTTGTACATTTTCCTTCACCACTGGAATTTTCTGTAAAGCTATATTGGCTATATTGCGCCAACATTTTTCCTTGCCAAAATATATAATTTATAACTTTTGAGAAAAATATACTTAATGTATCTTTGTCGTGCATTCATTTATATATACTTTCTCCAACAATTTTATTGTTTGTTTATTATATATACATTTTATGTTGAACCACACACACACACATATATATACACACACACATATATATGTGTGTGTGTGTGTGTGTGTCTACTTCGTCATATTGAAATTGTATTGTTGATAACGGAATTCTGATCGTTTCCGATGTTTTTTTTTTATAGGGTATGGTTGTAGATGATTTAGGTTTCATTGCCGGTAGTGCCACTGTGCTTGGGGATCATGTCCTCGTAACATCCGCCCAACATTTCGAAGGGTGAGCAAGATTTGATTATCAGTCTATGACTAATCCATGACTTCAATAGTGGGACATCGCTTGTTTAGCACACAAGATAACTCAAACTAAATCATTCCATTTGAAACAAGGTGTAATCAGATTATTTCTTTTGCATGATATATTATTACTGCAGGTCCGGCTCTAGAATGTGCGTGGCCCCAGCCAGCAAGCCAGATGAGCGGGGCTCCAAGCAAAAACTTTCGTTGTGGAACTGATTTCCTGAAAGCGCGGGTCCCAAGACGGTTGCCTCGTTTTGCCTTTCCCTAGGGTCATACCCGTTCTACAGCATTAGCAAAGATGTATTTTACATAATATCAAGACACATTTTAAATGTCAGTTACGATGGAAATGGATGTGAAACCTTCCCAGTTCGTAAAACTAGACTCGCCCACCTTTCACCACATCATTGTTTATGACTTGTTTATTGTTTTGTGAACATGGCAAACTTGATGAACGATGGTCACAAATAAAGCTACAACCAGTCCCGGATTACCCATTAGGCAGAGTAGGCAACTGCCTATGGGCCCAGCGACTTTTATGGGCCCCATCAGGGGCCCCCAGGGGCCCCCATGAGACCGTGACCGTGGGTCTGGGGCCCCAAAAGTTTGACTGCCTATGGGCCTCCACGGTGCTTAATCCGGCGCTGGCTACAGCACCATGTTTAAAATGTAAAAAAAAAACAAATCAGCGCATGCATCTTTTGCTTTTAGATGTCATTCAAATGTAGTTAGTCTACACATATATGAAATCTAAAGAAAATTTCTGATACATTCGCGACGTTAATGTAATTAAGAAGTAAGATATCGTCTGCCAGACAAATTTATACTCTGATAAATTTTATGTTTGGGGTGCTACATAAGCTCCCCAACCTTATTATTATTATTATTATTATTATTATTATTATTATTATTATTATTATTATTTACTATTATTCCTAATAATTTAATTGATTAATTAATTAATTAATTATTATTATTCAGACCTGGATATAATGTATTTGACCTTGACCTCAAACACTGGCGAGTATATCTTGGTGAGCACAATATCCACATGGCTGATCCAAATGAAAGGTATTACCATTTTTCACGTGTTATTGTACACCCAGGATTCAACGTTTCCAGTCTTGCAAATGACGTTGCCCTCATAATTACTAGGGAGACAATCCAATTGAACAACAACGTAAGACCAGTCTGCCTACCCGACCCCACCCACCAGTACACAATTGGTCAAGTCTGTTATTTGCCCGGATGGGGATCAACTTCTTGTAATTATTTTTTTCAATTTTTGTTGTATCATTACTAAATCCACACGCACGCACACATCCATCCACACACACACACACACACACACACACACACACACACACACGTACGTACGTACGTACGTACATACATACATACATGCATACATACATACATACATACATGCATACATACATACATACATACATACATACATCTGTTAGAACTGAATTCGTCCACGTAATTAAAATGATTAACATATTTACCCATTAAAAATCAAACTTATTTTGTCATGTATTAATAAGAACGATTCATTTCCGATTGCTTATCGATAACATACGGTATCTAAATCTGAGGGAATCACTTAGCCATAAGCGATTATGTCTAGCATTAAAGTATTAGCTCTGTGTGAAAACTGTTCTAAGATTACATTAATCTAGGACTAATTTATAGCAAAAAAATGTTAGTATCAGCCAATACATTTTGAAGGATTTCAGGGTGTTTCATTAAAGAAGACATTATTATCTTTATCTCATTCGGAGACCTTAGGCCGAAGAAAATGTCTTATCGCTTCTTTTCTATTACTTGGTCTCCTTTCTTATTCTGTTTAATTATATCCAATTTGTGTCAGTTCATTTTCAACAATACGGTTCCATGTATGATTTAGGTTTTGACTTTACGTTATTCCCCTTTCCCGCGTAACGCATTTAAGTAAATATATTGGAATGGTCATCACTCTTTTAACAAATAGGCCCAAACTGTCTCGTTGTTCGTTTTCTTGCGTCTCAGTTGATTTAATGAGTTGGTAATCTCCCAAAGACTCTTATTTGAAATATATTTGGTCCAAAATATGAGACAAATTAGGCGTTACAGGCATGTCTCATTCAATATGTCAATTTATGCATATTTTCTTTTCTAAATAGCCGGCATTCGCAAGCATATAACGAAATCATCTTTTGCTTCCTGTAATAGAATTACCTATTTGGTTCCGCACAGCCCGAGTGTTTGAAAAAATTCCGCCTGGTTTTTCACAGTATAGCTCGTTTATTTTGTTGATGTTGTTGGGTTTAAAGCCATTTTCAGCACAAGATAAGATATACATGGCGGCAATTATAAATGGTGGAGGAAGAAACCGGGAAAACCCCGGAAAGAACCACAGACCCACGAGAAGCTACCAGCAGGCTTTCTCACATACCCACATTGGGGCCAAGCCCGATGCTCGAACCCACCTATCCTTCCGTAATTTTGGTTAAACCTGTATCTTGGGTTATTTTTCAAATGAACTGGTTATATGTAAGAAGGTAAACTCAACACCTCTACTAACAATAGAGGTAAGCTTATTTTGACTGCCTGGTCCCATTCTGCAGCTCAAAACTTCAGTTCCCTCAACATGGTATGATAGGCAGCCAAAATTAGAAAATTGCAATCAAGGTTTTACAGAAGCGTAAAACATGCAAACTGTATTGTTTTGCGGAATGGGTGAGAAATTTGTTCAACCCTTTAACTTGTTATTTATTTATTTATTTTTTTTTTTTTTAAACGGGTCCGATTCAACCAAAGCTTATCTGTTCCAGGATCACATAACTGCCAAAACTTGTACTGTGCATGGTAAATCTGGTAATCTGCATTATAACCTCGGCCTCAATAACATAGCGTGGTCCACATTGGTGCTGTGATTTCACTGCAAGAAATAGCGAAATTTCTGCACATCCTCTTCCTGAAAACCCCATAGTACCAATTCGGGAATTTGGAGTTCACTTCAAACTTTGGAACTACATTTTCCATTAAGGAAACTTATGAGAAACTTGCCTTTTCATATAGCATTTGTGCAGTTCGCTCGATTCCTTTACTATCCCTGATCACATTTTTAAATGAGAGGGATAAAGCATTGATTAATATTCGATATTTTAATTTTATTTTTCTTGCATAATGACATTCATAGCAGGGTTCCATTAATCAAACTGAACTGGGACGACTCGACAAACGACATTAACTTCTAACTCTTACGATTATGGGATTTTCATGACATTTAACATTATCTATCTCATTTACTCGATTTGATGCTAAAGACAATAATTAACGTGATAATACAAAGCAGGTCTACTTTTAGTTGATTGCAACAATGCAATAACCATTTCGGCAAGTCGGAGATGAAAATGGTCAGCTCTTAATGTGGGTCTTACGAAACGCTCGTGGACGTTGCTATAACAGTTTAGTGACATATTTCACGCTTGATTACACGAGTGTATTGCATATTCATGATGATTACGCTGAAACATAAATTAAACATAAAACTAAACACAAATTTCACTTGATCATATATTGTTTTTAAATGTTGCATCCAGTAGACATTAATAACATTGTGATTGTTATTTACAGCGTAATGAGAACTGATTAAAATAAAATTAAATTAAAAAAAATTCTTATTCAAATTTTCGCATTTCGTAATGTTGATAACCATTTCTCAGTACCAATCCCCGTTTTCAAGCATAAAACGAACGAGATATCAGGTTCCAATTAGCAATT
Organism: Unio pictorum; assembly: GCA_030141615.1. NCBI lineage: Eukaryota > Metazoa > Mollusca > Bivalvia > Unionida > Unionidae > Unio > Unio pictorum. Next base: position 1,926,562 of record JARLTB010000109.1, read on the forward strand.
TGATCTCGATTTTATTCAGGGACCTATGTAAGGGGCAATTGTATGGGAGAAACGGGCTCCACACTTGCCCCGCATTACAAGCGGGTCCTTGAATTCTTCTCTCGTTATTGCGATGAAACTTTGTACCTTTTTTTCACGTTACATTTAATCTGATAATTGATATTAACCCAACTTGTTCGTACATATTTAAGCAATCGTATGCATCGTCATCAAAATCACGTTCTAAACAAATATTAAAGTCTTTGGGTACTCTGTTGTTTTTAGCCTTTTCTTCTTCATTTACATAGTTAATTAAGTTTGGGCTACAGGTTACAACTGTGACAAAACCATTTTAAAAAAAAAATTAAATCCATTTTATGAGTGTTTTATTAAAAACATGGTTCAATCAAATTGGTCGTAAACAAGACTGATCAGCTCAGACAATACTTTGAAGGGATGTTCTTGCTTAGATACAAGAAGCTTGAGCATTTCTGTAATAATACGTTGGATGGATAAAGTTTGTTTGATGTACTTCGTTTTTGAAAATTTCATCATTACTTGGGTCATACAGGATTTTAATGGAAAAAAAACCCGTACGAAATACTGCATGAGAAGTCATGAAACTAATGACAAAGGCGTTCTCCTTGTTTCTTATCAATGGAAAACATGAAACAGGTCGCAATTCTAATTCTTTTTTACATATTGTTTTCAGCGACATGAAACAGGTCGCAATTCTAATTCTTTTTTACATATTGTTTTCAGCGACATGAAACAGGTCGCAATTCTAATTCTTTTTTACATATTGTTTTCAGCGACATGAAACAGGTCGCAATTCTAATTCTTTTTTACATATTGTTTTCAGCGACATGAAACAGGTCGCAATTCTAATTCTTTTTTACATATTGTTTTCAGCGACATGAAACAGGTCGCAATTCTAATTCTTTTTTACATATTGTTTTCAGCGACAGGAAATGAAGAGGTTTTAAACCAGGTTGACCTCCCCATTTTGGCGGACTCGGTTTGTCAGGCACATTTTCCTGAATTTATACCTGATGGTGAAGTATGTGCCGGATATGAAAATGGGAACAAGGATTTCTGTGGAGTGAGTGTATTTGTATTAAAGCGTACTTTATAGTGTGTAGGACAAATAGAAAACTTCCTGCAGATAAAATTCCAAAGGAAAATTGAATAATTTTATCTAACATCTTTGTGTTTACAATGATGATTTCTTCAGGAAATAACTGAATATCACTTTTATCATAGCCATCGATCGCCTTTAATGTATAAATAGTTAGTAGTAGTACTAACATATTTCTGTTATTAGTAGTAGTAGAAGTAGCAACAATAGTAGCATGAGCCATTGAAGTAGTGTCATTAAACGCAATTGGTTATATAGCCTTGCATCTATGTATTCCCTTTTGCAGGATGATATTGGAAGTCCCCTTCTTTGCAAAGATCTAAATGGAATGTGGTTCATTCAAGGTAAACTTATCTCGAATTTTCTTTTCTCATTAAATGCGCGTGTATCTGTGTGTGTGTGTGTGTGTGTGTGTGTGTGTGTGTTAATTGAAATCGGGTAGAAGTTAAAACTTTCATCTACGATTCTGGCAATTAATATATTCTTTAAATATCTCATTGGAATACTTGATGTGCCAAGTGTTTGAGGGAATATATAAGAATACCGAGTGAGGGACTTATTGTTTCCCAGACCAGTACTTTTGAAAAAGGTTATACAATTTAGCCATGGATGATATATTCTGCGTTAACTCAGAGTTGTTGTGAAGGTGGTTGTAAGGGTGGGGGATAGGGGTGGGGGTGGTTGTGGGCTATCGGTGGGACTCCAGTAAAAATAATTATATCTGTATTGTAATCCTTGATATTTGGACTATTTTGTGCAAAAAAAACCCCTAGGGATGAGTATCCGTCAAGGGAAACAACTTGACAGATCTCTGGCAACCAAAATACCAATCAATTAATAGCAAAGAGAATACGAAATTAAATTTTTAAAAAGAATATGAAAAGAGCATCTATATGCTAGTTTCGTTTGAGCTGTACTTAGGCAGCTGAACTTAGTCAACTCAGTTCGTTGATAAGGTTCGCGTGTCGTCTTTTTGGCTTGTATTCAATATTTTGTTATGCAATTTATTTTTCAGGAATTGCATCTTCCGGCGGAAACTGCACTTTTGCAAACGAGCCGGGTGTTTTCGAGGACGTTCCAAGGTACACAAATTGGATTAAAACTACCATGGAACAGGCTGGATATCCCTACCAATACTAGACACATGACTATCATCTAGCTGTTTGAATTGAATAAAATCCGTGTATTCCCCAATATTTGTTTATACATCTGTATAAGGAACAATTTGCTTCTGCAGTTGATTTTATTTCTTCCATTTTTGTGCGCGTTTAACTGTAGAGGTCTTAAAAAGGGCATACTTAAATCAGTCACGCTTTAAGTCAGGTATTTATGGATTGATTTTGTATGCTTTCAACTCCACGATAGTTATACTTCCTTCTCTTTAACGACACAATACATTACGTCAAACGAGTCTCGTTGCGATACGCCAGCCCAATACCGATGTTATTAGTTTTTTCTTCTTCTGCACCTTTAAAAAGATATTGTTAGAGATAATGTTCGTCAGTGCTGGTGTTCATGCATCAGTCTGTACGTAAGTCAGTTTCCTTATGACCTGACCTTAGTCTACACCGAATGGAGTAGACACTTCATATTTAGTCATGTAGTTTATGGATGTATGGGTAATTATATACCATTCCATGATCGACAGGAACCACTTATCGCTTTTTATAAAAAATAAAACAAAAGAGTTTTAGCTTAACCCCAAGTTTTATCTCTATAAAATCATTCTTTAAGATTAATCAAATATCAGAACGTATGATTTTAAGTAAAGTGTAACATGTCATATGTATCGATCATATGATTTTAAGTAAAGTGTAACATGTCATATATATCGATCATATGATGTTAAGTAAAGTGTAACATGTCATATATATCGATCATATGATGTTAAGTAAAGTGTAACATGTCATATGTATCGATCCTATGATGTTAAGTAAAGTGTAACATGTCATATCTATCGATCATATGATGTTAAGTAAAGTGTAACATGTCATATGTATCGATCATCTAATCCTAAAGTTTCACCGCCCTACAGCTCTCTTGCCTGTCCATGCTTGGACACAACTAAATCTAGGTGAACGTTTCCCAAGTCCATCGTTTGGTGCGTTTATATTGCATAAACTAGCAATTATTTCCATAATGGTATTAATGTATTGCTAATTACTGCAATGATCAGCCAGAGTGTGGCCTAGTGGTAAGAGTGTCTGCCTCGGATGCGACCTGAGTTGCAGTCGGTCAATAACGGATTATGTTTGACTGGATCATGTTCTCGGGTTGCTGAGAAGTCAGTATCTATCATTCATGTTGTAAAAATATGATAAGTATATGAGTTTATGTTGTCTTCGATGCAAATCAATCAAAGATACCAGTGAGTATAAACAATAACAACAAAAGTCATCGATGCGCACTTACAATCGGTACAAAAATTCATATTTGTGGTTCTCGAGGCACGCTAAACGGTGGTACATATCGCTCCTACACTCGGGAAATTACTAAAAACTCCATAATGGTAATTATTCTGGTGGGAAAAGTCTTTCACAATAAATATTGTGGCCCTGGAACCCGACTTGAATACTCTACGAAAGAAGTCAATCAAAACCTGGTAAGTTTTCAGCGAATGAAATTTATCAAATATGCCAAGCTCATGATATCGTGTTAAAAATATAGATCTGCAACATATCGCCCACGTCGAGTTGATTCACGGACTGAAGTCTAAAAAAGTGCAATCAGCGTTATTTGCTAATGTAGAGATTCCGTTTGATAAAGTTCACCAGACCTTAACACTAATTGATCAATTCCATGGGGTGGGGATAGTCCCTGACACAACTTGACGAGATTCGTCATTTAGGTTCACCCGGAAACAGGCAGACCGACCGACGCTGGGTCGGTTTTGTTGATATTATAAATACTCATTTTAGTGGTATTTGGCATGCCGGTTTTCGAACCCGCAACATACCGCATCTGAGGCGGCCGCTCTAACCGCTATGGTAATTGGATCGGTCAGTCTACGATAACGGAAAAGGGCTCACAAAATTATGGTTTGATATATCCAACGGTGCAAAATACGCGCCCACTTTACAATTTCAGAAGGGCAATTCCATGACGCCACAAAATTAAACTAGCATATTGATTTCAGTGGGGTCTAAATAATTGCTCACGAGGACAACATTTACAATTACATCAGTACCAACTATATCACTATATCAGTATCACTATAAACTAAGGAACGAACGACGAGTTTGTCATGGACTGATAAGCCAAACACATACGTCTGGTAACAAATGCGTCAATCAGTGAACTTGATGGGTATGAATAATAAAATAATTTTCATATTAATTGATAGTAATAAAGCTAAGACATCATACATTGTAAATATGTAATACTGTCTTGTTTTTATCACCACTCCGGTGGTCTAGTGTTTAGAGCGTCAGCCTCGGATGCGGGAGGTGTGGGTTTGTTTTGTTTTTGTTTTTGATGGTTTAACGCCATTTTCAGCACAATATAGGCTATACATGGCGGCCAGTATTAATGGTGGAGGAAGAACCCGGACAACCCCCGGAAAAAACCACCGACCCACGAGAAGCTACTGGCAAGCTTTCTCACATAACTACATTTGCCGAATCTTCTTGTGGGTTTGTATCACGGAGGAGTCTAACCAAAGACTTACAAAAATGGTAAAAAATAGCTGCCTCGCTAGGCGTTCAGCATTAAGAGGTTAGTGTTAGGACCGGTCGGTCTGTTGTCAGTATAATGTGACTGGGTGGGACATCATGTTGCATGTCTGCGGCATGATGCCCCAGTGCTAGACATCACTATAAACTGCCACACTGCAGACATTGTAGCGATATGACTGAAAACAATTGTTAAAGCTACTTTAAAAATCCTAATCACACACACACACACACACACTTGTTTGTATCTGCTTTGATGTCTGGAATGTATTTCGCAAAATATATTGTTGCAATCACTAGTCCAATGATATATCCTTATACGTATAACAGAAGCTTTGAATATATATTAAATAGAATCTATAAACAATATGGAATATTATACCATATAAATCGATCAAAATTAATTAATTAAAACAGTACAGAGTAGGATTATTAAACAGATTTGAATATTAAACATAAAAATAAATAATTAATAAAAGGGTTTATTTAATCGGAAAAAAAATACAAAACAGCAAGTAAAATAACTGAAACATCACAGTAAATACCAAATAATTTAATAGAAGCAAAATTATCTGACGACGAAGAAAGAAAGTTATAATACGATAATAACCAAGAAAGAAACAATAAAATTCAACAGGGAACTGATTATTAAATTTGTATGGCAAACCCAAATCTGATTGTAAATTAAAGACATGTCCTCATACCCAACAACAGATATACCGTATGCATTTTGTATAAGAAAACAAACTGAATTGGTTAATGGATTTTACCAATAAAAGAACCATTAGAAAAACCAAAGCAGTAAAAAGACTTGGCATTTGATAGGTCCTAAAATGCAATTAAGGGTTTTGGAATGATAGTATGATAGTAAAAATAACTGGCTGAACTTTTTAAAACTCTAAGCAGCTAGTAAGCATAAACTAAACAATTTTGTATGAAATCTACGAAGGTAATTATTTAAAAGAATGAACATACAACATAATTATTTAACCGATATAAAAAAAATGTTACAATGCATGAAAAAAGGTGAACGTGATAATTTTAGATACTATTATTATTATTATTATTATTATAACTACTACTACTACTACTACTACTACTACTACTACTTTCAATGGATAATAATAATAATAATGATAATAATAATAATAATGATAATGATAAAAATATAAATGAATAATAATATAAATGACAACAATGAAAATTATTAATAATAATAATACAAATTAGTAATAGTAATTATGATGAAAATTAATAATAATAATAATAACAATAATAATAATAATAATAATACTCGATTAGCAGGCTAGTATCCTTTAGTAGCACACAATGGTGAATTGATTGTTATTATGAAAACAGATTTTTGCGCAATACAAAACACTATGTTGAGAATTAAGTTGAAGTGGAATTCACGTTAGACATGCCGTGAAGAATACATTTGACATGATAATACAAATACAATTTTCAATCTGTGCAATATGATGTTACCATAACTACTGCAATATAGTTCAGGAAAGAGTATTATAAGATCCTTATCAACTATTTCTGATAAAATGTTCAATACCATTTAGTTTACGATAGATATCGATCAAAGATCACCATTTATCTGCAAAAATCAGTAATTAGGAAAATATCAATAATTATGAACTGTTTTGCTAGACCAAAATATTTGATCGTAAAATTAAAAGAATTTATGATAGAAAAACGCTGATATCAAATGATGCTGGAAAATTTTAAAAAAGATATTTTCACTAAAAAAGAATGTCATCGAAACTTAAAAAGAGGCCGTTGTAAAATTAGTGATAAAACGTCGGTTGAACATTCCACAAAACGCACTGTATATACATATACTGTATCTTTAGAAACAATGATATAAATAGTCACGTTCAATAATTCTTATTCAAAAATGTCTTCTACGATTGTCTAAGATAACGTAATAGAAAATTGGAAACAATAATATGTATACATTATTAATTGGACTATTAAAATAATAGACCCTAATTTAAAAGAAATAGTTGAACTTGTTGAAGGGGAAGAAATCAGCCTCGATTTAGAATAACTGTCACATGTTAAACTACCTTATTAAAATAATATGTCCTATTTTGTTCCTGGATGATCAATAAATGAACAAATCAAATATTTGATTGGAGACTGTATTACGTTGACAGATCAAGATGTGCGGATTTCAACAACTAGCATATATATAAACAATGTGATGACCAAATCAAAAACGTAAAATAAGTTCTGTTAAACATTAATAGAACATCAAAAGTGGTTCATATAAATCACAAGACAAACATCAAGTGGACTGATAACAAACCTGAAGATGACATTGATTTGAATTTATTAAAGAAAAGTTACTCAGTACAAACAATGTTTGTGCTTATTGTTTGTGTAATAGACAATTTTATGCAACCAATTTAGAAGATAATAAATAACATATAATATTCGAATTAACAAAAATAAACGGTAAGTACAAATTGTCAATTAACATGTCTAATTTATAACGGAAGGTGTGTTCTGCTATGATAGTTGTCACGATTCTATTGTCTGAAATCAAATAATTGGAAATAGCAAAAGCCAACAAGCTTTGTAAAATACAATAAATAAATTCCCAGGATCACAGTTAAAATTTAAAAAAAAGAATTAAATACCGAATAGTCCTAAATTAATATAAAAAGTCCAATTTCAAATGAATTCCTGGGGTTTTCCGATGTATCAGTAATCTCTAATATGCTAATACCCGAACAGTCTTTGAATAGATTCATACACTTTTTAATTTAGCGGTTTACTTCTAGATCAATGAGCACATTGTAATCGCAGTGAATAAATTAAAAAAACAAATCCTCTCAGATGAAACTGAACACAAAAATAATACTGAATCTACTTTGGATGTTAAGATAAAAATTAATAATCATGAAATAAACAACTTTATATGCCCCCTCCCTCGATTTGACCGATGTTGCATTATACATTTCCTGAAAATAAGGGAAATTACGTTCCTCCAAGCTGTAAACAAAACGCGTTTCTGGAACCTATTAAGGTCAACATCAAAATTATATATAGGACTACATCTGAATTAAACATGTTTATAATTAATAATTATCTTGTATACATTACCTTCAAGGATAGACATATTTTACCTATGCATTATGTTCTTTACAAAATAAATAAATGCCACTAGCGAGATAGTCCCTAAAATCTATAATCATGGCCGAAAATCTAACCGCATAATACAAATTAAATATACATACCATTGGTATATATAATAACTAGAAATATTCAACAATTTTGTGAACAGTAAATATTACCATGCCGTACCAAATGTCATCCATTATGTGGACGGTGTGGTAAATATCAGTGAAGGTTTTAAATCTTTAGAAGCACTGAAATGCCGGTAAATTTTATACTGGTTCTGGTTCACCCATCATCACTGGTCAACTAATAAATTTCAAGCATGAAACTAGACAGTATACCACACGTGCTTTACATAATTTGACTAGGACATCTGCGTAATAGACTAAAATGATGCAAAGAATAATAACAGGATACCAGACATACCCAGCAACACGCACATAATGACACACAGTTGTATGGACATTTAGTCAGAACTTTCAATCGACCCAGTCTATGTTTGTTTGTCAAAATTAATATGTCTCTACCTGAAATAGAGAAAGTACAATGGGAAACAGTTAAACTCGAAACCGTGTTTCTTCTTGCTTTGTGGCAATTGTTTCAAGAACAATCAAAGTACGCATTACACAAACCAATTAGATGCAAAGTTTAGGGAAATCAAACCATAAGAATATCTGTCGATCATCAGGATGAAAATTCTAAAGTGATATTTTTTTTATTCGTTGAGATGTTGAATTATATTCAACGTGCACTCGATATTTCACAGAAAATTGTAAAATAATAGCACGTATAACTACAGCGATAAGAATGACTAGATCAGAATTGCTCTATATGTAGAAAATTTGGTAATAAGTGCCATTTATTGTACACCACCTGCTCAACATGCACCTACTCGACCTCCTCGTACACGAACTCCAGCAATTCCACAGCTCCATCTGTTCTAGGATAATCATTTTGCCAAAATAAAAAGCGGCTTGAAAAGCTTTAGTCCCAGCCCGCCCCCCCCCCCCCCCTCAACCCACCTCCAAACAAAAAGTCAACAAAACAAAACAAAACAACATTGGGTCGAGTGATGACGTGACAAGTTCCTTATTTATTAACTCTGAAAAGATGTTTCTTTCTTACTAAATAGGTCAATTATATTTATCGGGTTTGTTAATCGCTTTGTTGTATAAATGTATCAGAGATTACAAACCTATCTCAAAATACAAAGCTCTTAATTTCAGAATTCATATTTCGTTTTGACGTTTCTAAATTTGACGGTATCCCGCACTTTGTGATTTCTGTCTGACTTCTGAGCGTCCGATTATCGGATATCATTATTAGATCTAAGAGTAGGAACATTGTCCTCATAATCCTTCTCCTGTACCTAATCTGGACCCGCTTTGTTTATTTTTTTGTCCTTGTGCTGTGTTTCAGGATTTGCTTTTCGCCAACATAATACCATCCATTGTTATCTAGTATATATACATATATATATATATATATATATATATATATATATATATATATATATATATATATATATATATATATATATATATATATATATATATATATATATATATATATATATATATGTATTCAAACATCATCTCTATTGACTAAATTTACATTACAATAGCATGTAATGAATATTTTTAATTTGAAACTGACAAAAAATAAGTTCAAATAAATATACATGTATATTAAATCAGATATACGTAACAATATATGCTACATATATATATATATATATATATATATATATATATATATATATATATATATATATATATATATATATATATATATATATATATATATATATATATATATATATATATATATATATATATATATATATATATAGAGAGAGAGAGAGAGAGAGAGAGAGAGAGAGAGAGAGAGAGAGAGAGATGCATGGACAAGTATGTATTCTTATACCTCATTTCATATTTTATTTAAGTATTTGCTTGGCAAGTTCCCCTTTTGAGAAATCTGTATTATTCTCAGTTTTGAAGGAATGTTTTTTTTTACCTACTTTGGGTGTGCTCTTTCAAATCGTATATTGTTTTGGCACATAGTCGAGAAAAATGCAGAGATGCCTGGTTCTTTTATATTCCGAATTGCACTTGCTTTAGATCATCAACATCATTTTGCAACAGTACGCATGTGGTGAATTTTGACATTTAACGCATGTTCCTTGTAAAGATAGCATACAAGTCGTGCTAATAAATAATCTTCACTCTCGACCTTGGCGAAAGGACATTTCTAACAGCGGTGATGGTCATATGCGTGAACTGTTAGCTATGATCGCATTGCAGTATTTGCACTTGATAAACGCATAACCTTTTTCCCGTTTGATCGATCGGTTTGCATGCTGTGTTTCACTAGCGTGTTTTCTGATAAATTGATTAAAGTAACATTTGTAGGAATTTACGTACATGTATTTTACAAAGCTGTGTGCTTTTTACCCAGCTGAGCTACTAAATCATTTTAATGCATTTTTATAAATAAATTTATCAATGAGGAGACACTTCTTCAAATGAATATTATTTTCATTGAGATTACTTAAAAGGCAGCATGTATTATGAATGTTGATAGATTCAGTTGTCTTAAAAGAGGTAAAGTAAGCAGCAGGGACACTTGATATAAACGATCACGAGACTCCTTCCACCCTCTCTGTGATTTCGTAGTTTGGGGATTTGTTTCGAAACTGCGTAGTAGAATACGATATATATCTTCGTTTTAGTGAAATATTCTCAGTTGTTTGGCTTTCACCCCTGCCGTTAAGTCATTCTCTTCTGTTGTAGTTAGTTTATAAATTCATGTTGGCTTTTCTTCAGTTCATTTAAATTTAAAGGATTACTTTCTATCTCTGGAAATATTTGATGTGTTCATATCATATTCTTCAGAAAAAGCAGTTTATGAAACTTTTATTCACCGGAGTGTTAAATCTTGTGATTCGAGAAGGAACTGTATATAAACACAGTACAGACTACAGTATATCTTCCATCTTGGATTTTCCAAAAGAGCTCGAACTTAAATATATTAGAACATTTTTTTACTTGGACTTTTATAATTTAATTCGTGGATTCTTCTAAGATAATATTTGGATTTGATTCTTCAAACTATAAGTTTTTTTCTTCATTTATACAATCTTTTCTAGGGAAAACATCATTTGTGAAATTTTACAAAGCTAGTTGTTTTCACTTTCTCTTTGATACTGTTTATTAGAGCCTAATCACGTAACAATTCATGCATATGACCATCACGTGTGTGTGTGTGTGTGTGTGTGTGTGTGTGTGTGTGTGATATTTGTTTCTCAATCTTAGGCTGGCCAGATCATAGTTGGTATGAAAGATAAGAATAAGTGACCATGACATTAATAAAGTATAGGAGTGCATCTAGTCGAAGATTTTCACTATGCGCTGCTTATCTATATCAGACACATGTATACATTTTTGTACATGCCATGTGTTGAACACACTACACGGCAAAGAAACTTAAACGCATATTGTCTCCTTCTAAACGCCCTGAATACAACAACTTAAACCCAACATTTGACGAAACCTCTTAATGACCGAGTTATTATACTTCGATGAGACAAAACATAAAAGATGGAATTCATCCTTCAGTCAGATTTTTTAAAGCAATTAGTCCTATCATCCGTGCAGTTTAGTATATATGTGTGTGTGTGTGTGTGTGTGTGTGCGAGACAAATACTGGTCCAATGGGTATTCATTGTTGAACCAATGTCGACCCAATGTTTCGATTCTAAAAGCGATGGTCGAGCCAGCAATTTAATTTGGGCCAATTGGTATATTTACAAGCTTCAGGATATAAAAAGACTAACGTACATGCAAATTGTAATAGAAAAGCTGTCAAACAAATAAAAGAAATGCAAAATGATGTGAAGATAGCACTTAGATTGTTATGTTTGAAGGAAACAGCTATTGCTGTACATGAACTGTACTGGAGCTGATAGCCTTAATGACAAGTTAAGGTTGTCATTGTCGCTGTTATTTAATATTGATTACATGCATGAACACTTCGTTCTTTAGGTAAATTTAATTGATGACACTTTAACTAAACCAGTTTATGATTTTTCAAAATGGCAGAGGAGCGAAAATTTACTCACTCACCCACCCAATCAACTTCCTGCGTAAAAAAAAAAGAAACATGTTATCGGTGACAATTGGTTAAGTCTTTGAAATATCTTGATTAGCCTTACGTACCTTCTCTCCAAAACTTATTTTGACCCCATTTTTATTTTGACTCCATTTAATTGCGACTTCTGCGTCACAGTTAGGTATATACCCTAAACGTTGATTTTATCATACTAAACAAAAACTTGTATTGTTCTGTTGTTGCGGTTTTACTTTTATTCCGTCTATTCGCATTGCACGTTGCTTCTAAAAATAGCTTAACTGCAGTAGTCCATACACTCACCGATTCTTAGATAATATTGACCTTGACAGCCAGGAATCTCAATCCGTATCAGAGGTGTCAGACAAGATCATCCTAGAGAACGATGGCCTTAGTCACGAGTTCTATATTGATGGATGACATAGAGAGGACTTTTTCTATGATGGCTGATAGTGTTGGAGTTGATCATTTATCACATATTAGGTACTTTTTCACAGGCAGTAATTGCGGATTGTTACTGCTATATGTTAACATGCTAACATTTCACGTTATCTCAATATAACTAGTCCAAAAAGCCATCAAACTCTTGTGACCGTGACAATTTTCTTATACTGCTTTATGGAAATTTCATCTTTCGTCTTTTGGAAGAACATTCGTTTACTATACGATTAACAATATGGCGGCAGTCTTTCCGGCTGATAACCGAAATGACATTAGGACCAGGATCCCCAAAACGTACATTAGTCTTTAGCTATGTCTGAATATGGCCCATTTACTCTACATAATGTTCTCTAAATGCCAAACTAAAACTAGAGCATGCGTAAACTCGCTTTAAACCAAAAATACGGGAGAAGGAAAACAACTTAGTACTCGGTCCAACACGAACATACAGATTATTAGGCAAATAAACCCCCATCCACCTATTGAAACACAGACTGCCCTATTTACATTACCAGTCGTTATAGATCCTGCTGTTCATCACAGAGCAAGCATGGTTTAAATGTCAGCCTATATGAATGTCTAGCTCACTCTATTATGAAATGAATGTCGACAAACGCTGGTCTCCCATTTAACAGACAAATATCGAACCATGGCATTTTTTCGAATGAAATCGTGTAACTATCGGGTCACAAAATTATTAAAACTGGAAAGCATGAGAGCAATAAGAGTGCAAGCCATCAGCATGATATTGATTGTCCTGCGTACTCAGTAACGCATTTTCAAACGTTTTGGTACACTATCAGCGTGCAATTGTTATTTTTCATTCGAAATTATAAAAACTTAAATCTTATTTCATCCGCCGTATTCAAGATTGCATCTGTGGTGAATCACCACGGAGGAATGTATATGGCGCCTCATCTACTGCAGCTGACCTGTCCACAGCAAACTATTTGACATCACGCAGGAATTTCGGAGATCCAGTTTGGAAAAACTATGACCTTTTAAGTGTCCTATTAATTCGAAAACGCTAGTGTTCTTTGAAATATAATCAGTAAAATGTCTGCTTCTCAATGTTACTAGTTATCGAATTGTGCAATATTGTTACTACTTGCGTTTTTGTGAGTGGTATGGTGCTAGTTTTTACCAATTATTTGGGGCAAGGGGTGACGGAGGAGGATAGGTTTTGTGAAAAATGGGAATCAGATTGTTTTTGTGGCCAGAGCGAAGAAGCTTCCAAGGACCCGAGATAGATATTTTAGAGAGTTGAAAAATGGGAATCAGATTGCTTTGTGGCCAGAGCGAGGAAGCTTCTAAAGACCCGATATAAATATTCGTAGAGAGTTGTAAAAAGCTTTGATTCATCTTTGTCTATAACGTCATTGTAGAATATTATTGAAGTTGAAATTTAATCTGAACTCAGCTTATTTATATACATTTATAATTGAAATACTGGTCATTGTGCTGGAGAAGGATTGACATCTTTCCCCAAAATAATTGGTTAGTTACAATGTTCGGAATAAGACATAATGTAAATCTTGTTTAAACTAAACAAATTTATTCAAAAGCGTAGATGTGGAAAAACAAGGAAGACATATGACATATTTATTTGCACACACACGAGGAGATAAACAGACATACAGACAAGTTGGAAGACAATGCGTATGAAATATTTGACATACAAACTTCAACCAAGAAAATTTTAGAGATTAACTAAAAATGGGATTAAGATATTACACTTTAATTCTAGGATTAATGACAATGTGACTAGACCGGGGCCTTCTTTTTCCAAATTTTATTCAGTATTTACCAGAAAAAACAAGTCTGTCTTCAGAAGTGTTACTTGCTTTTGATAATACTAGTAGATTACAGCAATTGATGTTTAGAATATTTTGATATGATCGTGGAAATCAGTCGAAAAAAATCAAATTTGTTTGCTATTAAAAATATGAACACACTATTAAAAAAAAACATTTTTAGTTACTTCAGCCCGAAATTATGTGACGCTTCTCATTAACAATGGCCATATAACTTGCAGGTTATACTTCGAGTTGGATACATTACCGATTATTGTGTCAAAGACCTACGTCCGACAAGGTCGTTAGCCTCACACTTTTGGAAGACAAGATATATAATCGTGTGGGGTTTCCTAGGGGAAATCAGTTAGGAATGATATATATTTCTTACAATATGTAATGAGCATCTATTAATTAAATGGATCACAAATTTAATTTAGAAGATCAGAGGTACTTTTAAAAAAATGTATTCCTTTGTTTTCGTCAATCATCCACTTTACCCAATCAATTTTTACATTTCCAGTAGGTTTTTAAATCGTAATCATAAACCAATACAGACTCTTTCGCATGGAATAAAGAGACAACCTAGCCCTACCCTTGAACTCTGTCCTTATCGTTACACGACGAGATTTGTCTGAGGTAAGTGGAGATAATGTGAATTAAGTATGAAGAACATTTAGCCTAATGCTCGTGACAAGTTAATTCATTTATTCAACGTCTTTTTGAAAATTTGATGATTAATTTATCCAATTTATTTGAGATTTTTTTAATTACAAACGCATTACTTTGACCGTGTGCCCTATTATTTCTTAAAGCAGTGATGTCAACTGATACGCTTTTTGTTGTTGTTGTTGTTTTTTTTTGTTTTTTTTTTTGGGGGGGGGGAGTGGAAAATGGAACATGTAAACTTCAGTGAAATACATTAGTTTTTGTAGGTTTGTTTGCACGGAATGAAGCGAGAAAGCCTGAAATGCTTGACCTTAAACAAATAAAAAGATGTACACTCAAGAAGCTAACGATCGCTGGTTAATTTGGTTGTGGCTAAGTCAGGCTGTTTATGTTTGCTACATAACTCTATATGACAAATACGCATAAGAGTCAAACAGAGTTTTAACATTTTGGCCAGGATGCTGCTACTCTTGGTACCTCTTGGTCTTGTGATCTTTGTTGCAGCACAGGCTCCTGGAAGTAAGTTAGTGTTGAATCTTTGTCATTCGACATTTAAAGGATGCGCCTAACAATCTGTTGAAAAATGAAATTAAAACGACATTATTAGAGCAACAAAGAATTTTAGTTACACATACTGTTTCTATTTTAAGTTTGTAATATTGTCTAAGGAGTATTAAGTATTCATACAACACGTGTAAATGTTGTCACAAATATGAAAACACAATCCGGATTTCCACATTAACAATTCTCACCCAAACCCTGACACGCTACACTTAGATTTGCCCTCGCATAACTTGCATACTGTTGTAATTGCTGTTCATTCATCTTTCTTTTTAAAGCAACAACCGTCAGACGCTAATCTTGATGTGCATTATGCGAAGATAATCTTGGTCCATTCTGTTTGTCGTCGAATGCATGATTCCATGCTTCATACGTGCTAATTTTAGTATCATGTTTTACAGTAAATGTTTAAGGTGTGTAGAATTTATTTATGTTTTCTTTTCCTTTAATTGTTAAGTTTAATAACAAGAATAGAGGAAATAAATTTTGTTTTTTTGTTCTTCCAAGCACTGCAGTGCCCGATTAAAAAACAAAACAAATATTTATGCATATATTTTGATATCACACCCGTTTATTCCTTATAATAATTCTGAAACGGACTTAGATGTCACAAAATTGAGTTGCTAAAAAATATTTCTATGAAAGGTTAGACATTCAAATTGAATTATTGCTATTATTTATTTAACTAAAAAAGTAAACATCATATCACACCAATAACGTCAGATATGACCACCCCAAAATTAAATGCATTATTGTTTGTTACCGACATTGGTTGTCTTCTTGACAATGAAAACCTATTCGATTATGTGAATGGCTTTGCATTTACCGGCAAAACTAATACGATTTGGACAGACAAATTAAGTCAATATTATTAATGGTGATTTCCATAATTGTCGGCATGGCTTAAATAAAGACATTAAATAATATCTTTACAATAATCTTCACGTGTATAATAAGGTCCACAGCGAAAGGTTTGTAAACATGACAACTGCTGGAGGAATAAAGACCTAGTTTTCACATTAGACGAATGAAGTACCCGTATGTGGAAAAAATGTACTCCGAAATCAGACTATAGTTCCTAAGACCTTTAAGTGGTTTTAAATTTATATAATTTGCTGTATTTGAAATGAGAAAGCTTACGTTACACATATACATAAGGCTGGAAATGTAGATATGCTTAATATCTGAATAGTGGAGTTAGGCCTAACTATATTTACCAGGAAAATGCATAAGGATTAAAATATAGCAACATAATTGGTTTAATATCCAATGGTCTCATTTTTTTCATGGTCTAAAGAGTATATTTCTTGAAAATATGTTAATGGTGGGGTGTGTGGGGCAGTCACATTAAACTGGCCACGACCAATCGAATCAAAAGTCGGGTTTGTATGCAGTAGGTATATCATTATTTTGCGCTGGTTCAATAATCCTGCTGGTTTGTTGTATTTTGCATGCCAAAAAATGTCGAAAGCTATTAGTGTGGAGTGGTAGCTTCCAGCAAACAATACACACAATATGTTTCACTAACATAATAGCTTGTAGAGAGAGAGAGAGAGAGAGAGAGAGAGAGAGAGAGAGAGAGAGAGAGAGAGAGAGAGAGATGAAAACAAAATCTATGAGGATACTGATACTCAATTAGTTGATCTTTCAATAGGTATTTATACCTTTTCACTAAATTTAGTTGACTACATACACATTTTATAAAGGCAATACACGTTGTAAATTGAACACTCTGTAAAAAAAATACATGATTCAACGCTCGGAAACAATACTTTACAACAGCAATACCATGTGACCCTTTGTCCACCATGCTGAAGAATCCGAGTTGTCTTCCGTTCAAACAGTACGTAAAACTGTCCTTACAAAACACATCTTAGTTATTTTATGTTACCATCTGAAACGCAGAACCTTATTACGATGGGACAGATAGGAGACAATCATTTGAGATCTCTTAGTAATCAATCAGATTGAGAAGTACTGTGTATGTGAAAAAGAACGTTATCGATAGGTCACTATATATTCTAGTAAATCTGGTTATTTAACGAACACTTGCTAATGAATCTTAACTATTACGCTATACAGAGAAGATTACATGTTTTCCATTTAATTTAGATTTATCATTTGCTACCCTGTTGTCCAGCCAATTAGGGCCCTGATAATAGGCGGTATCTAGCCAAGGCTAATTAATGGCCGTATGTTGTAAGCATTCTCATGCTGGTTTGTTTATTTTCTCCATAGTAAAATCAGGAAACTATCAGTCTCGTAACATGAGTCCAAAACGCCTCCTAAAGTTGTACTTATTAAATTACGTGTTTCAATAATTGAGTTCAATCGTAGACCGGAACATTTTGCCTTAATCAATTGCATGCAATACTGTCAAGTATGTCTAGATTTCACTAACGTTACAACTTGGCGATGTAGCAAGTACATATTTTAATCTGGCATATATTTCCTCGATGCTTATAAATAATAAAAGACTAGTTCCTTATAATGTTATTGTCAATTTCTCACTTAGACTAATATGCAATTTACCAACATCTCCAAACGCAGGAATTAAATTAGAAGAATTAGATATAAAATAAAAGAGTGAATCGTCAAATAATGCTCATTGAAACTTAATTTAATGTAGATTACATAATTAAATTGTCTAGAAGTAAATAGAATACATTGCTTTAAATATTGCAGAACATATATTTTCAATGAGACCTTTATTACATTATTGATAAAGGAACATCTTGATCATTATTGTTGCAAAATATGCAAAGCTACAAATTCACAAGACTTGGATACTGTTACAAGGAATGACATATTGTAATCTATTTAAGACACTTTTAATAATGTGAAAGGTTCTCTAATTGGAAAAATTCGCAAGCAGTTTTTATTTTACACAAGTTCATTATTTAAAACTTTATTGTTGCTGTATTTCACACAGACATTGCTGGTGGATGACTTTGGTTTTGTCTCTGGGAGTGCTACAATCTTAAATGACCATATTCTTGTGACCCCAGCTGAAAATTTTAAAGGGTAAAGAAAATGTATATCATGCTTTGTATAAAATAATGGCTAGAGTATTATACCTAATATGTGTCCAAAATAATCTTTAGAATAGTATATCCGATATAAATATTTAGAATGGTACATTCAATATCATTTTTAGAATAGTATATCCAATATCATTTTTAGAATAGTATATCCAATATCATTTTCAGAATAGTATATCCAATATCAGTTTTAGAATAGTGAAACCCAATATCAGTTTTAGAATGGTACATCCAATATCATTTTTAGAATAGTACATCCAATATCATTTTTAGAATAGTTAATCCAATATCATTTTCAGAATAGTATATCCAATATCAGTTTTAGAATAGTGAAACCCAATATCATTTTTAGAATAGTATATCCAATATCATTTTTGGAATGGTATATCCAATATCATTTTTAGAATGGTACATTAAATATAATTTTTAGAATAGTATATCCAATATAATTTTTAGAATGGTACATCCAATATCATTTTTAGAATAGTATATCCAATATAATATTTAGAATGGTACATCCAATATCATTTTTAGAATAATATATCCAATATCATTTTTAGAATAGTACATCCAATATCATTTTTAGAATGGTACATCCAATATCATTTTTAGAATAGTACATCCAATATCATTTTTAGAATGGTGTATATCCAATATAATATTTAGAATGGTACATCCAATATCATTTTTAAAATAGTATATCCAATATCATTTTTAGAATAGTATATCCAATATCATTTTTAGAATAGTACATCCAATATCATGTTTAGAATAGTATATCCGATATCATTTTTAGAATAGTACATCCAATATCATGTTTAGAATGGTATATCTGATATCATTTTTAGAATAGTATATCCAATATCATTTTTAGAATAGTACATCCAATATCAGTTTTAGAATAGTATATCCAATATCAGTTTTAGAATAGTATATCCAATATCATTTTTAGAATAGTATATCCAATATCATTTTTAGAATGGTACATCCAATATCATTTTTAGAATAGTATATCCAATATCATTTTTATAATAGTATATCCAATATCATTTTTAGAATAGTATATCCAATATCATTTTTAGAATGGTACATCCAATATCATTTTTAGAATAGTATATCCAATATCATTTTTAGAATAGTACATCCAATATCATTTTTAGAAAAGTATATCCAATATCATTTTTAGAATAGTACATCCAATATCATTTTTAGAATAGTATATCCAGCATAATTTTTAGAATAGTATATCCAATATAATTTTTAGAATAGTACATCCAATATCATTTTTAGAATAGTATATCCAATATCAGTTTTAGAATAGTACATCCAATATCATTTTTAGAATAGTATATCCAATATCATTTTTAGAATAGTATATCCAATATCAGTTTTAGAATAGTATATCCAATATAATTTTTAGAATGGTACATCCAATATCATTTTTGAATAGTATATCCAATATCAATTTTAGAATAATATGTTCAATACAATATTTAGAAATGTATCACTAATGTAATATTTACACTAGTATGTTCAAAATAATATTTGGACTAGTACGTTCAATATAACATTTAGAATAGTATCACCAATATAATATTTAGACTTGTATGTCAAATATAATATTTACACTAGTATGTCCAATATAATAGTTAAACTAGTATATTCACTATAGTATTTGGACTTGTATGTCCAACATAATATTAGACCAGCATGTCCAACATAATATAAGACTAGTATGTCCAATATAATATTAGACCAGTATGATCAATATATTATTTAGAATGGTATGTCCAATATATTATCTAGACTAGTATGTCCAATATAATATTAGACTAGTATGATCAATATATTATTTAGAATGGTATGTCCAATATATTATCTAGACTAGTATGTCCAATATAATATACAGAATAGTAAAACTAATATAATAGTTAGACTAGAATGCCCCCAACACATTTAGGTTAGTATGTCCAATATAATATTAAAAATACAATGTCCAATAAAATGTTTAGAATATTGTGTCCAATATAATATTTAAAATAGTATGTCCAATATATTTCGAATGGTATGTCCACTATAATATTTAGAATTTTATGTCCAATATAATATTTTGAATAATATCTCCAAAATAATATTTGGCATGTCCAATATAACAGTCCGGGACGTTTTGGCACCGCCGGTTTGGCGCCGGCCTTTTTGGCGCGACCGTTTTGGCGCTTGGATGTTTTGGCGTGATTAACAATATAACCTTTTGATGTATAACGTGTGTTTCATATTTGAAAACGAAAGCAATAAAAAGGTAAAAGAAGTCCTCGCAAAGGATTAGCGATTTAGTCATTCAGGTTCAAACATATTTCTATATAGTTGTTTGTTTATATAAGTGTGCTGTCAAATGTATTAATGTAAAAGTGTTTTTCGTAAATAAGCGTTATGAAATCGAAGCGTGGCCACGAAAAGTACGTGCACAATAGATATCAATACGTTTTTGATAAATACAGTGCCGGTAAGCTTAAACTTTTTTGGCGATGCGAACTGAAAAACGAATGTAAATCTTGTCTTCACACAGCTGCAGAAGACGGCCAATTCATTCTACTGATCAACGAACATAATCATGGGAGTGATGCTGCAAAAGAAGAAGTGGACAAGATTGTGAATGATGTGAAGAAAAGGCATCCGATACAGTAGAAATCCCATCGGTGATACTTAACAACGATTTGCTGGGAACATTAGATGCTGTCCCTGGAAAGATGCCGAAGAAAGATGCGGTTCGCAATGCAACACAAAGAGTTTTAAACCACATTCAAGCAGCACCTCCTAAACCAAACGAGGGAGCGTCTATTGTCATCCCGGAAGGCTATCGAAGGTATGTGGTTGCAGCGGTTCAAGTAGAAGAATTTATATTGTGGGATTCAGACGAAAACGACAGTGATAGGATATTTATTTTTGGTCGACATTCACATAGGAAATGGAACCAAGACATGGAGAAGCTGTATGTTGATGGAACTTCAGCCTGGTTCCTGCTCTCTTAGCACACATGTATGTCATAATGGCGGCAAGAGAAGGATTTGTTCATCCGGTACTGTATGCTCTATTGCCTAACAAAGAAGGCGGTACATACTTTTGACTGTTCGAAGCTATGAACAAGCGGCTATAGGAGCAATTCGAACAACGTTTCCTTCTGCTGATATCCATGGATGTCTATTTCATCTGACGAGGAACATGCTTAAGAAACTTGCAGATGGCGGTCTCCTACATAGGTACAACACGGATTCCGTATTTGCTCTGCACTGTCGAATGATCGTCGCCCTTGCTTTTGTACCAATAAACGATCTGGACATTGGGCTAGAATCAGTTTCAAATGAGATACCAGATGACCTTTTACCGATCATCAACTGGTTCGAGAAAAATTATGTTGATCGCCGAAATCGCAACTGAAGTCGACGTCGACCAATGTTTACGCTGGAAATCTGGACTGTATACGAAAAGACTTTAAACGGAGATGATCGCACCAACAACCACGCGGAAGCTGCTCATCTAAAATTACAGGCCGAATTTGGGATGAAGCACCCCACCCTTTGAAAATTCATCGATGGACTACGAATCGTTCAGAACGGTCACGACCAATTTTTTGAGGATTTCATTCGCGGAGATGAACAGCCTGTGAAGTACAAGAAATACATTGACGCGGAAGCACGAATCAAGATAATCGTGGAGAGCTACAGATCAAGAAACATTAACGAATATCTACGTGGACTGGCTCATAATTTCCTAATGGACTAAACACAATCATTACTGAACAATCAGCGTTCAAACCTTTCAGCTATGTTGCTATTTGAATAAAATTTACCAATCAAGAACTTTTCACTTTCATGTTTCACTTATAGTTTTAGTTAAAGTTATTTTAATAACACACAGGCTGATCATTGGAATAATTTCACTTTTATATTTCACTTTATATTTCACTTGCAACCTACATCTCTTTGATTGCTGAGCTAATCGATGTTGTCCTTAC
Source organism: Unio pictorum (assembly GCA_030141615.1). Classification (NCBI taxonomy): domain Eukaryota; kingdom Metazoa; phylum Mollusca; class Bivalvia; order Unionida; family Unionidae; genus Unio; species Unio pictorum. The sequence continues at coordinate 1,949,133 of JARLTB010000109.1, forward strand.
CTGCTCCACTAATGTAAGGTTATCTCTCCACAAGAATAACAATTGTTCGGCGCCAAAGTGGCCGGCGCCAAACCGGCCCGTGCCAAAACTGTATGTACCTGTATTGTTTAGCTGGTACAACGGTAGCTCATTGATTATAGTTTTAGAATCGCGACCACAGAAGCATGTCGTTAGAACCCTAATCAATAATCAAAGATCAGTTGAATTGTAGACAAAATTTGCTTTCTCTTTAAGATAACAAATATCACCAACAGATCACATTAACATTTAAATGTTATAATGATCTGGTCATAGTGCTAAAACGCACTCCTGTTAATGACGAAATTTAAAATATGTACGTTCCACGTTCTGTCTGTTGAACAATTTGTCCAGAACGGAAACCATTGCGACTACTTTAGAATCTTTCGATGCATACTACGCGTTTATCCTAACATTTAGATTTGAAAACTCAGGATTTTCACAATGAAATACGTTACGATCAACGTGTCGAAACTTCCTATCGTTAGGCCCACTTGCATTTTAGTATTATCCATTCGCATTAACTTCTCGTTTTAATATGTTTGTCAGCTAGTGGAAACGAAGAGGTTTTGAACCAGATAGATCTTCCAATCATTGCAGACGATATCTGCCTGCAACAGTTTCCAGACGTTTTTGGTAGGCACATAAGTACGTGCCGGTTATGAAAATGAAACGAAATACTTATATTGAGTACACATGATTCACAGAAATTACATTATTGGTGTTTTCTACCACAACTTTATACACGGATGTTTGATGAGGTTTATCAAACTAGTCATTTACAGGCGTTATGTCCACTGATTCTTCCGCGTGAAGTATCTTTCCGCAGCATTAAAGACCAAATTAAGACCTTGACTGAGGTTGAGTTCTTATATTTCACTACAGCCTTTACATGGGTTACATGGGTTACGGCCCTTGATTGCCTGACCTCATAAACTGAGATTCTTCACCATTTCGTTACTAAGGAGTGATTGATTTCGGCTAATGTTGATTGCAGAGCTAAATTGATGAGATTTTCAGTGAGTTTGATTTCAAACAGTCCACGACGTCATCTAGAAGAGCTCTGTTTTTTCCCCTTTAAAATCCATAGTCAATGGGTTTCTGCAACATAACTTTAAATTTTTGTTTGTAATAAATCTTTATAATAATGAATTTTTGGATTGATTTGGGTTTCGAGTATTTAAAGTAAATTTTAGAGGGGTTAAGCACCCTGAAGACGCATTTTCCTAACTTTGGTTTACTACCACAGGAACCAGTGGAACCATTGTCTAAAACCACGTCAAGGATATTGCACTGATCGGACTATTCCACTGTCTAAAAGTTTTTTAATCATTTTCCGTGAACATGAAGCGTATTGAAACCTGCATCTTATACCTACGATCCAGTACCAAGCAATCAGAATTCAGTGTTCGTGCCAATACGCCGTCTAGCCGGAAAAACCGATTACCGACTTTCTTCGTTACTTCATCCCACGTTATCTAGTTTAATATGTACAAAAATCACAAGCTATATTACTCAAAGTGTGTATAGCAGTACATACAGGTAGTATTTGTATAACTGAGAGCAGTACATACAGGTAGTATTTGTATAACTGAGACTTTCAGGTTTTCTAGTAAGACAGAATTGTTGGTTACATAATAAATCTAGACGGCGTATACCGCTTACAAATTTCATCGCGATTATTATACTTTGGAATGGTTTGTGATGTTAGTATCAACCGAAACTTTTACTGGTAACCAATAGCAAAGTAAACAATATTATTAGCAAAGTAAACAATATTATAATGATCTCGACATATTTTTTACAAGGTGAATGCTACAATTTTTGTAAATTTAACTTTAAACCAGGTTATTGTGGTATGTTTGTTTTATATCTTCCTGCCAATTCGTCTTTTTGTCTGTGCTAAGCATCACTTGATTGTTTGTTTATGGAAGATATTACATTACGCTTGCCACATAATTCTGTCTTCATTTAGTGACTAAATCATTAGGACTGATAATTAGGGAAGAAAGCATAAATGAAGATTACGTAACATATTTAAGAAGAATTTCCAAACGCACGATTTAATCATTCTTCATTTGGATAAATTCACGAGAGAGACGATCCAGTTAGCACGTCCCTGGTCTTATCAGGTGGAAGTTTTAAGAACGTGTTAGATTCAAAGACTATTTGAAGGTCTAGGGATACAATTTTCTTTTGTTGTCGACGATGTATTGGGAAGCGGAAACAATGACCAATTAAAATGTCTTAAATACATTGATAATCAATTAATAAAGCAATTATTCAACCACAAGCTAACCAAGTAACAAAGCAACTAATCATTAAGGTCAGCATGCTAGAAACTGGTGTATTGGTCTTTCCAATGAAGAGATAAATAGTAGGATGTCACTTATTAAAATCACAGTTTCAATTTCATCATCTACAGTTTGTACTTGCTTTTAAGTCAAATCAACTGCAAACAACAAAACTCTCGTTCTGCCGTAGTATAATACGCCTGCAGATCAGTATCTGTTTTGTTTGTTCTACTGATTACTCCTACAAACTGCATAGACCGGGATCTGCTTGCGCATTATGTGACGCCGGATCTAATTTGCATGTTGACTCGTCTTACAAGCGAGTATATACGGTTATAGAACAAAATTCGGAGTACTAATAGTCTAATTAAATATCTAGCGTTGAATATTAGCAAATGAAAAGCACATGGACGGCTCTCAAGATGTTACAAAATACAACGACTGAGTAAAGAAGACAGTGCAGACGTCCGGTCACCCCTATCCATATGAAATGCCTAAGATCGATCAACTGCCCTTAACCGAGGCCTTATTGGAGTCAAACTCATTGTATGGTATGAATAGTGTCTGTCAATCATTATGATTAGTTATATTCATCAGAGATTTTACATTCAATGTAAATATTAAGGTTGGCAGGTTTCAAATTAAAGTTTTCATATATACGAGTTTACGATGACGTGTGTTTGTCTCACATTGATTCTCCTTCACACAATTTGGAAGAGAAAATGTAAATCGCGTTGTCCTTTCTCCTTCAAAGATATGTACGCACATTATTTAATATTTATGTTTAAGGCTGTTGACAGATAAGTCACAGGCCTGTAGACAACGCGCATAGTCCGAATCAACCGATCTCTTTTTAAAGTGACTTTTTAAAACTGATTTCATACTATTGACAATGCACCACAAATAATGTAAGGATTATGATTAAAAAATGTATCATGTAAGACGTCAAAATCACTAAATAATGTATCATGTTAGACGTCAAAATCATTAACTAATGTATCATGTAAGACGTCAAAAATCACTAAACAATGTATCATGTATGACGTCAAAATCACTAAATTATGTATCATGTAAGACGTCAAAATTACTAAATAATGTATCATCGAGGACGTCAAAATCACTAAATATTTTATCATGTAAAACGTCAAAATCACTAACTAATGTATCATGTAAGACGTCAAAATCACTAAATAATGTATAATGTAAGACGTCAAAATCACTAAATATTGTATAATGTAAAACGTCAAAATCACTAAACTATGTATCATGTAAGACGTTAAAAATCATCCCCATAAGTTTCGATCGATCTAAACGGCGAACTTGATAATCTCTTAATAAAATAATTTCATTAATATTTAAAGGTCCCATCCCCATAAGATTCGATTGATCTAAACGGCGAAGTTGATTATCTCTTATTGAATTGGGGCGTATTTAGTTGGATGAAAGTTTGTAATAAAAAAATTTTCACCGTGAAAATAATCTTTATACCTAAATCGTGATTATATGTAAGTAACAATTAGCAAGTACGGAGAATAATTGGGTGAAGTGATTGGAGTTTGATGATTTTTATGTGGACACTGCATAGTATAAAACAATGATGCAATGCACAGTTAAAATCTTAAGATGATTTCTACTGGAGTGTAATGTCACATTGTACACACATACACACACGATGCACACTTTAAATCTTCAGATGATTTTTACTGGAGTGTTATGTCACATTATACACATATACACGTATTCATATACACATACAATATATGTGTATGTATGTATGTATGTATATATATATATATATATATATATATATATATATATATATATATATATATATATATATATATATATATATATATATATATATATATATATATATATATATATATATATGCACACTTTAAATCTTAAGATGATTTTTACAGGATTGCTATGTCACATTACACACGCACAAACGAGCATAAATTATATCTGCTGACCCTTACCGACCATTGCCATTGCAACCTCTGTCCGCGTGAGTGGACAGAATCTAAACAGAATTTAAACAATATGTTCACTAACAGCACATATATTCGCTTAACAGAATTGTACTGCGGCAGCATTAGGATTCGTGTAAATTTTAATGACAGGAATTGATTAAACAATTTGGTTCTATAGAAAGTTCATTTAAACTGAAAAAATAGGTGGTGAGAAGAAACCAAGTAATGTTTTAACCGCAAAGACCTCTAAATAAATGACATAGGCGAATTGGGTAATGTCATTAAACGTTCATTTAACATTGTACATACTGAACTCGAAGTTAATATAAGTGAAAGTACAAGTTTGGTATTTGGTAATCTTGAAAATTGCAAATAGATAGGTGTGAAAGACCCATAATATTCTCATGTATGGTTTTGTCTGATTAGGCTAAGAAATACCGATCATGATACCGTTCTTTATATGCAGTGAAAAAAATTGTAATTAATTCATAAACAATCATCGAGTACTCAAAAATATACAATTTCGAGAGATATCTTGGTTCACGAGACAGATATCCGTATCAGATATAGAATATTTGAAAAGTTGAAATGAAATATATATATAAGGGAAATAGAACATGGGAAATATTTGTATTTGTATATGGGTCTGTCTAGCGACAAGTGGAAAATAGAGGCAAAGAAAGCTAATATCTTTTCGAGTGGACCTGAAAAGGGCCTTTGGGTACTTCTTCTTCGTCTTTTATTTTCTACTGTTCTTCCACCACCTTTTGATTTTACCAATGATTCCCTTTTTCTTCTTCTTTTCGTCCTCGGGAATCCAGTTAGGATATCCCATGGCTCTAAACTTCTCTTGTATCTTTATCCAATTGTTATTTACTCTTTCAAATTCCTCTTTCTTTTTTTTTGTTTTCATTGTCCTTTCTCTCCTTTCTCTCCTTACTCCAGTTATCTTTTATCTTCTTCACTTCTTCTAATAGCTCCTTTCTCATCAGTTCTTCAGCTTTCTTGAGCTGGTCCAAACCATTTTTGATATGGGGCCACTCTGTCAAGATATTATCCAAAAAGCACTTTTAGTTTCGACAATATCTATCACTTCCTTCAATGTCCCCACTCTAACATAGGGTGGGTTAATGCAGCCTCGTAACGTTTCGGCTTCTTCTTCTAGCGTTCCTTCTAAGAGCTCCCTGGCTATTTTCAGTCTTTTTGCAAAGTCCAGGCTGTTCGTAAACTTCCATTCATTATGTAGTTTTTCCACTACATATTCCCCGTCTAATATCCAGAAAGAGCTGTGTCTTAAATTGTTGAATAAAGTTGATGCTGTCACCTATGGTTATTCCGTGGAATGGTTCTAATGTAAGCTACTTGATATATATATATATATATATATATATATATATATATATATATATATATATATATATATATATATATACACGTATATAGCACGGACGTGAAGGAAAACATCCCTTACACTCACTTTTCATATTATATGCTATTCACAAAACATACAATCTTGGTTAGCCCTGAGAAGGGCAGTTTCTTAAAACTCGAAAAAATGCACCTGGCTAATGCTGGAACCTCCCAGGTCTAGCCCCGCACACACATCTCCTACTCCAATCGTTCTCCCAATTCACTCTTGTGATTAGGAGTGCAGAGGAAGCTTGAGTGGCTTCACTATCCCAATCTTCCGTTTGAGGGATAGTGAAAGCCTCTTCATGTCTTCCTCTATTCCGCAACCGTGGATGAAGTTGTGGTTGTTGCGGCTGAGGCTGTGGTTGTTGCGACTTGGCTGTGCGTGTGGTTGACGAGCTGCTTCTGGTGGTGGAGTCGTCCTCACCTTAGGTTTCACCCGACAGGCTTTAGCCATCATGCGGCGAGGCAAGATTGGTCTTCTCTTGTCCTCCTCTTCTTTCTTTATTCTCTCCTTCTCTTCTTCTTCAATTCTGGCCTGTTCTTCTAAGGCCTCCATAGCCAGCTCGTCCAGGAGACGCCTAGCATTCTCCAGGTGCATTTGAAGCTCCCTAAGTTTGTTCAGTCTGCTCATCTTCTTTAGGTCGAAGGAATCGTGCATCATCCTCCACGCATTAATGCACTCATTCAAGTGCTTTTTAATTAGTCGACAGGTCGTGGCACCATAAGTGCCAAACGATCTGTATGGGAGACTGCATGAGTGGGAATAGACCCAACACGCACTCATGATAATCGATATTAGAATTGCCTGTCAACTACAGTATAAGACGTCTCATTGGATTGTTGCCTTTTATGACGTCACCCCGGTTCCGTGATTACACGCTCATTGGGGCACCTGATTTAGACGAGTGGGAATCGGCCCACACACTCGTCTGTCTGTTGTCCGTGGGAAAGGAAGGAAAGGAAGTCGGCAGGGAGGCGCTGTTGTCAACTAGATGGCTGCTGAATGATAATATCAAATTAATCCCAGTTGTATATTTTTGTATTATTGGGTTCCCCAATACCAATTATGTGTAAGACACAATCGTAATTAGAATCACGCATCAAATAGTAAGAAAGTTTTCCTAACGCCTATCTATCAAGCTAATCTAGTACAAAGTGTACATGAATAATTCCCTAATTATCTATAACTAATGGTCAAATGACCAACAATATGAGTTTTGTCAATATTAGGTAATGTGAGTAAAATATTTTGAACGGCATCCAAAAAGATCAAATTTGATGTGATTGGTTGATCGAATTGGGATTCCAAGCCAAATTGGAATCCCTTAAAGTAATGAGGCAATATAGCCCTTAAAAGGCTTTATGTGGCTAGTTGAAGGTTCCGAGGCGATCTTCCTCTTTTTTTACATTCTGCCACACTCCAACGTTCTTCACGAGTCTGTGCTGGGAATGCCTCAAATCCGTGCACTTGAGAGAGATATACAGTAGTTTCTACCAGGGTGGAGAGGGAATGTAGTTGCCACGCCTGTTGATAGTTTGATTGAGTGTTCTCACTGCAAACTGCCACTGGTGAGGTCTCGGTTTCCTTGTTTTGAGTGTTCTCCAGGCCATGTACTTGACGGCGTTGATGTAGTTGCCTGCCTTTTTTGTACTTTCCAACGATTCAGTGAGTCCCATGAGGTGTATTTTTTGTATCATGGGGTCAAATTCCTCATCTTCAATTTCCTCAGTAGCCTCCTGTTCTTCTATATTTTCAGTGTGTGTTTCTTCCTCCTCCTCTTCCCCTTCACTAGAGGACGAAACTTCCAGGTCTTTCTTTACTAAGGTTTGTTGTTGTTGTGCTGCTTCTTCGTCACATTTTCGATGGTGTTCTCTGATGGTTACCATAGATATGTCGGTTTGAACCTTTGTGTTATTTGTAGGCCTTTTTGGGGGATTTTTTGATTTTGGAGTATGGGCTACTATGCTCGCATATAGCTCCGAAGTCTGTGAATGTTGTTGCTGTTGTTGTAATGGTGGTCGTATTGATGTTCTCCCCAGAACGTGGTCGGGTCTAACCTGGGCAGTCATAACAATTGGCCTGGCCCCTTGGAGTTCTTCTCCTTCAATAACTGATGTTGTTTTTATGTATTGGCTCTGTTGACTGCTCGAGTTTGGTCTCTTGTTGAATCTGCGCTGGTGGGCTACTAGCTTGCTGGGTCTGTAAAAACGATTGATCACTCTGCCGCTGCACATGTTTACCACCGCGTCGATTCCTTGGCCTAATTCTAATTAATTAATTCTTTTTCCCATATTAACAGGAGAGTTGTTCTGTTCGCCTGCGTACGAATGCTCCAGCCTGATGCGACGTTGAGGCCAAGGCCCCTAAGTGCATTCGATGCCTGGTTTGGTATAATATCCAACGCTAGCTCCATTACTGATGTCTTGCTTTCTGCTCTGTTCGCTGCGACTTTGAGACTGACTGACTGACTGATTTAATTAAAGTCGTGTTCGCCCACTGGGCATGTACGACTAGTTAATGCCCCCTTTTGAAGCTAATTGATTGATTCGAGGGAAGTGGAATTGTGCCACACTTCCCTACGCTTTAATGCACCATTTGGTGCTATTTAATTAATCTGATTTCGATATTGTAACCAACGAATGGGAATGGATACACTCATTCGTTGGCATTAATATGACATGTCAGCAGAGGCAAGGTGGATCGCAGGCTTAATCGGATTGTATGGAAAGGGTGAGGCAGCATCAACAGTGTCGTCTTGACGTATTTAAATTGAATTTTGAGTTAATCATGTAATCATTTGTGTTGCTTAATTAGAAAGAAGGAGATTGCATAGTTTGTTAAAAAAGTGAAATTCAAAGGCCCTGATGGCTGGGATTAAGCCACCTTATAAATTGATATTTTGGTTTCCTATTTATCCTAACTATTTATTTACCGCCTTGTGCGGTTGGCCCTGATGGCTTTGGTAATTAAGCCACCTTATAATTCTAATTTGGGGTTATATATAAAGCCTATTATTCTAATTTTCAATTACCGCATTGTGCGGTTGGTCCTGATGGCTTCTGGGATTAAACCACCTTATAGTTCTAATTTAGGGGATCTATTTAAACCTTATAATTTAACTATTTAATTACCGCATTGTGCAGTTGGTCCTGATGGCTCTGGGGTTAAGCCACCTTATAATTCTAATTTGAGGTTCTATGTAATTCTAAATAAACTTTATGCCGCTCTAGTGCGAGATTAAAACTGGTTAATCAGCATGATTATTTCTTTTGATTGAGAATCACACGGATATAAACCGGGCTGTTTATTAGTGTGGACTCAACCCAGGTACCTCCAGTATGATTCCTAGAGCTTGTTTGCCAAAATAAGTGCTGATTAAACCATTATATACCCGCAGGTTTAAAGTAATTAACTAAATATAATTTATCCTATGCCATTGAGATGAAGAAAAGATAGGATAGTAGAAAATAGATAGGTAAAAAGTAGAAAGTAAGTTAGAATATATTATTGTTTTTTTTTATAATTAAATTATGATATTTATATTTTTAAAATTTGTGGTGATAAAATTTGTGAGTATGACCTTAAAAAACAATGATGGAAGTGGGAGTTTCCACAATGGCGTCGCAATGACATCATGCTGTCCCCCCCCACACCACATTGTTCTATTTTTTTTAATTGTTGTTTGTGCTAATTCTTTATAATTTTTCTATTTTAATTTTTTCCTCTCATATTGATTTTTGAGTATGTCCTTAGAAAACAATAATGGAAGTTGGAGTTTCCACAACGATGTCGCAATGACATCAAGCTGTGCCCCCCGCCCCCACATTGTTTTATTATTTTTTTTTAAATATTATTTTTTGTTGTTGTTATTATCAAAAAATGATGTTTTTTATATTTGAAAAGGAAACTAATGGAGGTGAGGGTTTCCACAATGATGTTACGTTCACTGGTGTCATACGACCTAGCCAAGTGGCTATCCAGTGTTTTTAATGCGGTTCCATCATGCTGTCCCCCACACCCCCATAATGTCTTTGGATTGTTCTCAGATATTCCCTAGAATAGGGAATTATATTAATTTATAACATTTTGGTTTGGGAATAATTGTTTAATTGGTACTATTGGAAGTGACAGTTTCCACAATGATGTTACGTACACTGGTGTCATACGACCTAGCCAATTGGCTATCCAGTGTATAATGTAGTACCATCATGCTGTCCCCCCACCCCCATAATGCCTTTTATTATTTTTTTTTTAATTATTTGTTTGTTTTTTTTGTTTTTTTTCCTAGATAGGAAAATAAATCAATTAATGGTGGTTTATATTTGAGAGTAATTACTTAAGAGTCACTAATAGATGTGAGTTTCCACAATGATGATACGTTAAGCGTTCCCATCATGCTGTCCCCCTCACCCCCATAATGCCTAATGTTTTTCTTAAATTTTTCCTAATTTATTAATTTCGTTTATAAAATATAATAAAATTTCATTAGTTAAATTAGAATTTGGATTGGTTTCTAATAGGAATAGTCGATATGTTGTTGGTGATCCGATGTATTTAAGAGAGCATTTTAATTTATTTCGTTGTTCTTTGTATTTGTGGCATATATTAAATACATGTTGTAGATTCTCATCACATTGACAGTGAGGGCATTTTGGTCCGTTGGGGTTCATGGTTGGTATATATTTTCCCATATTGCCTGCCATCAGTGTTTTTCCAGATCGGATTCGATTAATGTTTCGATGGTGATGTTTGTTGATAGTAATGGGTCCTTTTGTCTTACGACTCACAGTTTTTTGGATTGTGTACAGCGTACGACCCCTAGGGCATATGTCCCATTCTTTTTGCCATTTGTTAGTTATTTGCTTGGCTATAATGCTGTAAATTTCGGGGACGCTGTAATTGATGTTTATAATATCGTGGTCTGTGAGTTTATTTTTTGCTGCTAGGTCTGCTTGTTCGTTTCCTGGGATGTTGATGTGTGTTGGTATCCATAAAAAATCGATGTTTTGATTAGAATTGGTCATATTATTGAGTAGTAGGAGTACATATTTAAGGAGGTTTTCTCGTCCGTTAGAGTGTTGGGATTCCAATGTCCTTAATACACTGAGTGAGTCGCTAATTATCAGTGTATTTTTAAAATGATGTTTCTGTGTTATTTTCAATGCTTCTAATATTGCCCAAAATTCAGCTGTGTAAATTGAGCAATTGTTTGGTAATCTATTTCCTAAATGTATATAAGATTCCGGAATGACTAAAGCTGCTGCTGTTTTATCGGGGTTTTGCGTTTTTGATCCATTCGTGTATATTTTAACGTAGTCTTTGTATGTATTATCTAACAACGTCAATATCCGGGATCTAATTTCGTGGGGTTAATTTCTTTTGATCCAAACGATGTTACTATGGTATTGACGTTGAGTTGATTGACCTTCCATGGGGTTGGGTTGGGATAACGGGTGGGCTCTGCTTGTAATGTCTCTAACTGTAGGTCCTTACATAGTATGTGGTTCGATTTCCCGGATGGTGGGTTTGCTACTAATTTTTGGCTAAAAGTTTTGTTGCATTTGTTTATAATGTCTCGTGTGGGATGTTCATTATTATGTATGGAGATTCTAGCTGCGTATCTTAATAGTAGTTCGTCTCTTTTTATTGCTAGTGGCATTTCTCCGCTAAGTATTTTTAATTCTTCTTTTGATGTATTTCTTAATGTGCCTGTGCAGATGCGTAGCGCTTGAGTTTGTAATTTATCCAAGCGCTTGAGCAAAGTGGCTTTTGCAGAGGCATATACTTGACATCCATAATCTATTTTGGATCTAATAAGAGATCTGTAGAGTGTTGTTAGGGTATTTTGGTCTATTCCCCATTGGAAGCCCTTCAGATTTTTCAGTAGGTTCAGATCTCTGTTGCATCTTAATATAAGTTCGGTAATGTGATGACTCCATGTAAGATGTTGGTCATAATACATACCAAGGAATTTAGCTATCGGTTTAAATTGTATTAATTCTCCTTGTATGTATAGTAATGGTGGTTTAATCGGGTGTCTATTTGGGGATGTAAATATGATTCCTGTGGTTTTTCCTTTGGATAGTTTTAACCCCCATTTATCTGCCCATTTGCTGATGTTATTTAATGTTGATTGTAGTTCAGATATTACTTTGTGGCTTCTTGGGTTTCCTGCTTTCCATAATCCGCTGTCATCTGCAAATTGTGATAAGTCTACTGTTGTTTTGATGGTTGCGTTTCCTAGGTCATTTATCATAATATTAAAAAGTGTGGGACTCAAAACACTTCCTTGGGGTGTTCCATTTTCAAGTGTGTATTCCTCTGATAATTGGTCTCCTATTTTGGCTCTGATATGTCTGTCGGTAAGGAAGCTTTGGATCCAATTGAACATATGTCCATTGATGCCGTAATGATTTAGTTTGGCTATTAGTCCATTGGTCCAGACTAAGTCAAAAGCTTTTTCTAGGTCTAAAAAGATTGCTGTAAGGTGGCGGTCACATTTACGCTTGTTGTTAAATGCTAATTTAATGTGGGATTCTAATCTAATTAATTGGTCTGTTGTGGATCTATTGTTCCTAAATCCACTTTTGGTTACTAGATAAGTGATTGTTGCTTTCTAAGTGGTGTTTGAGTCTGTTGTTTATCATTGTTTCGGTCATCTTGCAGATGGTGTCGGTTAATGAGATTGGGCGATATGATGTTAGTTGGGTTGGGTCCTTTCCTACTTTTGGTATGGGGATTACTATCGCTTCTTTCCATTTCCTAGGTATTTTCCCAGTTTTCCAGGATTGGTTGATCATGTCTAGTAGTATTGCTTCTATGTTAGGTGGGATGTTTCGGTAAATTTAATATCCTAGTTTGTCTTCTCCTGGTGATGTTGATTTTTTATATTTAAAGGCTGTTTTCCATTCGGTAAGGGTGAAGGGTACATTCAATGGTGAGGGTCTTGTATCTTGGTCTTTGAAATATTCCGGGTGATTACTTTCCATTAGATTTCTATGTTTTTGGAATTGAGTGGTATGATTGGTATTCTTACTTATCCCGGCGAAGTAGTTGGCGATGACTTCTGCTTTTTCTTTATTGTTGTGTTTTTGATGTTCGGGGTGAAAATTTTACTATTGCCTTGCATGGCTTTTATTTTACTCCAGACTTGTTTAGCATTACATGGTTTTAATTCAATGGTGGAGCAGTATTCACTCCATGATGTTTCCTTGGCTTTTTGATGGTTGATTTGGCTAGTTTTTCAAATGCCTTGTAATGTTTATAGTCGGTTGCAAGTCTGGTGTGGTTGAATCTATTTAGTGCTTTTTTCTTTTCTTTAATCCTAGTAGTACAGTCCTCATTCCACCATGGTATTGGGTTTTTGGTGATGATTCCTGTTCCTGATTTGGGGATGCTGATTGAAGCAGCTGTATTTATTGCGTCAATGATGTTCTTATTATAAGTATCTATGTCGTCATCTTGTAGGTCTGTTATTCTAAATTTTGTAAGTGATTTTTGGAATATTTTCCAATCGGCCTTGTCCAATTTCCATTTTTGCGTCTTAGTTTGGAAGATTGTTGGAGTGATGATATTTATGGTAATGATGATGGGGAAGTGGTCACTGCCTAGTGTAGAATTTTTGTCAACTTCCCAATTGGACAAGGCTGCTAATTTTGGTGTACATATTGTTAAATCTAGGGCTGATAATGTACCATCTACCGGTGAAAGTCTAGGATTGCTTCCGTCGTTTAATATAACTAAATTATTGTTAAAAATCCATTTTTCTAATATTTCACCTCATGCATCTAGGGTGATTTCCGCCCCATGTTTTATTGTGGGCGTTAAAATCAAAGCATATGATATATTCGTTTGTTGTGCTAATTAATTGTTTATAGTTGTCAAGTGTAGCTGGGTGGGGTTTACCGGGGTCATAAATATTAAATAATTCGAATGTAAAAGTTCCAGTATTGATGAGTATCGTTTGATACTCTAAGTAAATGTTGTTATTATTGTCTGTTGTATTTCCTGATTGTTGTTCAAACGTTGTGTTGGGGAGGTTATCACTGACAAATATGGTTTAATCCTCCCCCATTTTTTCTTCATTTCGTGTAATGTATTTTGAGTTGGCATAACCGGGGATTTGTGGTAAATACTTTGAGTTTTGATGAATTAATGTTTCTTGTATACATAATATATCGGGTTTATTGTTAGTAGTGTGTATTTTGTTTAATAGCTCTGATTGATTTGTCATCAATCCCCGGTAGTTCCATTGCCATATTATAAGTTTAGTTTTAATTTTTTTATCCATTGTGTTTGACGTTGTTTGGTTATAAATATAGTTGTAAATTTGTAGTTATTCCATAACCACTAGATGTTTCTCTAGTAAGGCCAAAAGTAACTGTATTAATGGTATACAAGGTACCACATTATTTTTAGTTAATGATGTGATACCAATTAAAAGTTCATTTATGTAGTTTAGTATAGTGGTTTGCGTGAAATATTCGTTTTGGCTTTCATATATATCTTTATTACTGATATTTCGTTCTTCTATTACTATATTACATTTGTGTTGTTTAGGTAATTCTTTAGTAACGGTGTTAGTTTGGTTACGGATATCTTTAATGAGTGATACTATTCTAGATCGGTTATGATTGGATTTGTTGGTTGTGGTTACTGTAATTTGTTGGTAAGTGGGTCGCGTATCCTTTGTTGATATTGATACGTGACTCTTCACTGTCGGGGTTGGGGTGGGGTTGGGATGGGTGGGGTTGAGATTGATGGTGTTAGGTTGGGTTATGTTGGACTGGTAAGGGTTATGTTGGGTTAGGTTGTGTTGGTAGGGTTTGGATTGATTTGGTTTTTCAGCATTTTTGTTAGTAGTGTTAGTTGTTGTTGTTATTGTTGTTATAGGACAATTGATTGTTGTCTTGGGCTTTTTGCTGTCAATGATAACTTGTTTTTTCTGTATTGTATGATAGTTGTAGTTCATTCATTTTTTTACAATATCATTTCTGTATAGTGAATTTGCATTGTTCTGAGTTGGGGTAGTGTGATTCGTTACAATTTGCACATTTTGGTTCCTTTCTTGTGCATGTATTGGCATGATATTACCTCCACAGTTGTTGCATCTGGATCTGTTTTTGCAGTTGCTGGTGTAGTGGCCCCATCTCCTACAGTTGCTGCAGAATCGTGGTTTGTTAATATAGTCCATTGTGGGGTATGAGTGTCCATCAAAGTAGACAAGTAATGAAGGGATAGAGTCGAAGTGGACAATAATTACGTTAGATGTGTAATTATTGTTGGTTTTGACTCTAGTAACTTTGTTGATATCTGCCCCCTGGTTGTAAAGTTCATGGGCTAAGTCCTCGTTGTTGATCTGGTTATGCATGGAATGTAACTTAATAACTTTTTTGTGAATTGAGTAGGTGGTTTGTCCATCTTTGGTGTTTTCCGATTTGGTATGATCTTTGATTTTCTCTATCTTGTCCTCATTTCTTATGTTGATATGTTGATTGTGTTTGACCGTTTTTTTTTGGTGTTGTTGGTTGTAGAGTACGTGTTGATTCCGTTATGTCTTGTAATCTTTATGTTAATTGTCCCTATTTTGTCTATTTCCATGTACTTTGCTACCTGTCTTGATGGTAAGAAATGTTAGACTCAATGAATGAATGAATTATGGTTTTAAGTGAAACCGGCCACAAAGGGGTCATTTGTTCACTATTTTACACTACCAATTAATATGGTAGTGATTTAGATTTTCCCGTGAGGAAGGAATGGTGCCACATCCCCACGGGCGTTTATGCATACATAGTATGCTATTTAATTTGGTCGTCATGCCGCACCCCTATACGGAGCTATCGACTTGAATGAAAGACCTAGGTGAGTGGGAATAGAACAGCCACGCACTCAACCCTATCAACCAATCGGAGGATGCAGAGCTAGAGGTGCAATGGCACCGAATGATGACTAGTGAAAAATGGTTTCCACTTCTAGTCATTTGCTGGTGTTGGAGTCAGGCAGCGGAGGAGGAGGAAAAGGATCTGTGAACTGGCACCTTGATGTCGTTCGTGTTGCACGCCCTAGCCTTATCAAATTGAGTCCAGTTGTTGCTAGTGGACATCCTATACCGATATTGTGTAAGCCACCTGTGCAATTGAGTCAATCTTTCAAGTTATATTTTTTCCTAACATCCTAACATTCCAATTTTTGTCTAGTACAGAGTGTACATTTTGTGTGTTCCCTATCAATTTTGTAAACTAGGTATGTCAAGTGACATGTGTAGGTTGGTCAATGTCTGGTTAAATGGGTTGTTAATTTTGATGGTGGACAGCCAAAATTGATCAAGTCTGATTTTTGAAGAAAGAGATTGTCGAATAGAGTTTCTGAGCCAAAAGGAAACTCTGTAAGTATAAATAGCCCTTAAAAGGGCTTTTTGATGGAGAGTTACAGGGTGTAACCGAAGTTCCCTCATTCCGTCCGGCGAGTCCCCGTGTCCTTCTTGGGTGCCTTGGTTTTGTTGTTCCTCCATCTTGAAGTTGCCTCCTTCCGTCGTATCCACTCCGTGTTCTCCCTTAACAATTAGGAATACTTTGTGCTGTTATTAAAGTAGAGTATACAACCTCATATGACAGCCTATTCTCGCGTTGGTAGTTATCCAACGTAGAAGTTTTAAAGTAATTAAGGTTATTGTGTAAAAATTTATTGCAGCGTGTGCTGTCTTGCTAGATGGTCAGGTATTGACCACCTAAATCATGTTATAGGCCTTAGTTCTTATAGCTTAGTTTATAGTGCAGCTTTGTGCCGCGGGGCCTGATAGTCTGGGCATTGACTACCTTATATGGTAATAATTTAGTGATCTTACTTACAGTAAATATTTTTATGTTGCGACATTGTGTCGCTGAGCCTGATAGTCTTTGGACTTTGAGACTACCTCATAAAATCTATTTGAGGCCATAAAGCAGGAGACGTTTTAGATGGTCCCGTTTAGACCATGTGGATATCCCGGTTTGTTGGGTTTTTTAACTGTAAATACATTCCTAGTTTGGTTGTATAATGCTGTCAATGAGGCTGTATATAGGAAGAGCTGTAAGAATAGACAGAAGAGAGGTGGTTTCCTAGACACTTGTTTATTGTTTCTGTTTTGTTCTTTACTTTATTATAATGCAAATTTCAATGTTTATCTGTATAGTCTATAAATTTCAATATCTTTAAAGTATCCTATTAGGTTTGTTTAGCACAGGTACCATCCGGGGCGTTATACCCAGCGTAGTGTAGGTGGGCTCTTTTCAAGTAACGGAACCCTTCAGGTCCTATGCATTCGCATTCCTTATGGATATTGTTTATTTTATTTTTTGTTATTATACAAATTCCGCTTAACGTATTTACGCGGTTGCAGGTCCTGTCCCCTGATTGGCCAATGAACCCATGTGACCAACAGGGGACATTCCTTACGGGTGTTATTTATTATATAGTATTATTTGCATTATATTTTTTCAAGGAGCCCTGATGTTCTTAGTAATTCTATTATGTGTTGAATTGATTTTTGGGGGTTGGTGTTATTTAATTGAATTACTTCCGGGTATGTACTTGGTGCAGAGATGTTTAGTTGTTTAGATCTAAATATGTTCCTTTCCTTCTGGTTTTTTTTAGTTATTAAATATGTGATGTAAGTCTTCAGGTATGTTACAACTGAAGCAATTAATGCTGTGCGGAAAAGGTCCTATATATTTACCAAAGCTGTTAGCCAGTTTTGTTTTTCCCAAGATTATTCTATTTATTTTAGACTGTTCATAACTATTGCACCTAGGTGGTATGATTTTTCTATTGACTTCCTTAATGATGTTATGTAAAATTCTCCCTTGTTTGCTTTTGTCCCAATCAGTCTGCCACTTTTGATTAATCATTGAGTAGATTAAATGATATATTTCAGTTTGACTATATTTGAGTGGCATAAAGTTTGGTTCGGTGAGTTTGTTTTTAGCCAGTTGATCTGCTAAGTGTCACGGAATGTTGTAGTTTTTATTTAGGAAAGACATGAACTCGGGTTTTGTTTATCGTGTGCAACGATACCCGAGGGTGATTTTTTTTTTTTATTTATATATATATGGGCAGTTGTACTTCGGAATCGTGAGTACAATTCGCTATATGCCGCTCGTGCAAAGTGTTCTTGATACGGAGCACGAATCCGTATAAATACTTTGCTATATGTAAAGGGTCTTTACATTACTAAGGGTTTTGTCAACAAGCGGCTGGTTTCAAGCGAAGTGTGTTTTCAGCTTACTTGAGTTCTTTGTGGATATTTGGATTATAATTTATCTGTCTATAAAAGGAATACGTTTTTCTTATACTCACCTTGTTTTTTCAATTTGTTTTTCACTGCACTTTATAGTTTTTTCTTTTTATTTTCTATATTTTGGGTTCATTTGTTTCACAGTGTCAAATGGTACATCAGGAACAAGTTTCACATGATGGTAGGGGATCAAGGTCCAGGTTGAATTTGTATTACAAATGCACGGTGGATAATAATATGCTTGTAGCACACCATCCCCAAGGGTGTCAGATCCTAGTGTCTGGATCGGATGAGACGCCCAAACAACTCGAGATTTTGGCGACATTCAAAGCGATGGGGATAGATATGAAAAAAATTGTATGTTTGCAAAACGCTGGCCCTAAGCGTTTTATGTTGTATCCCCGGGATAAGGAAACCCCTGTTTTGGACGTAGATGAGTTTAGGGTAAATAACATCACAATGCATGTTCATGCTGCTCCACCAATAGAAAGGGAATTAGGTCCAAGAATGGTGGATGTACATTTCCATGGGCTCCCTTTCTATATTGACACCCAGGAAATTGAGGAAAAACTTAAGGATAGGTTTGGGGTTCAGGCTAAGGGAACTAAATATGCAGATTACTGGGGTTATGCAGGTGTCACTTCAGCAGTAAGGATTGTAAAAGTAGAAGAGGGTCAGGAAAAGAAAATTCCCCCATACTTTTATGTATTGGGATTTAAATTGAGAGCATGGTATCGGAACTGCGAAAGAGACAGGAAATGCTTTAAATGTGGACAAGTTGGGCATGGTCCATGGGAGTGTGGCATGGGAATGGCCGCACAGGGGACATCGATAGCAAATGTACCTTTTCTTGATGTTCCTAATGAAACTAACCCTAACACATGGGCAAAAGTAGCGAAGGCAGCTAAACCTGTTCAACTACAATTTCCTGCGTTTACGCATTCTAACCCGTTTGCAATATTACCACAAGTAGAGGGTGAAGGGTCCTCTCCTAAGGGAAAAGGACCCAGACCAAGGCGAGTTATATCCACAGCCACATCTACTCCAATCAAAATCAGTGCAAAAAAATGTCAACCCAAGCAGAAAAAGAGGAAGGTGGAAATCGTTTCATCCTCGGATGAAGATATTCCTCAACACAATGAGAAATATGAGAAGGAGACTCCTTCTCCTTCTCTTGTGGGTATGACAGTAGAACCAAATAAGGCAAAAGATGGAAATGAGATTGACAATTCACATTTAGAAGTTTCTGAAGAATCTGTGTTGGATGAAAATGTGTCATCCAATGCAAATATGGACACCTTAAATACAACCATTAACACTGATTCTGACTCTGGAAAAGACAATTTGAATGATACATTGTACACATCTTTTCTCACCAGTGATTTCTCAATATTAGTTAGTGAATTGGAAAATACAGTGGAGAATATAGATCCAGGCTCCCCTCAAAGTGGGGAAGATATCACTACTACTCATTAACATTAGCTCAATAAATTATATCCATTTAAAAATTAGCGGCCACCTGGAGAAAAACTTAAAATGGAGGAACAAAACTTCCTTTTAAAGTCTATAAATATTAATGGTCTAAACCAAGACAAAGTTAATAAGTTACTAAAAATAGGAGACTTTGACTTACTTTTTCTTCAAGAGACACATTACGGACTAACTGATGAACTTAAAGAACAACTTGAACGGAAACTGGACTGTATTGTTTTAAAAAATGATCCTGATGGGAGAGATATAAGGGGAGGGGTAGCCGTTATGGTTAAAAATAGAGTAGGGATTAAATGGGAAAGGATAGAGGAGGGTATTTTTTTTAAGGGGAGATTAATCCATTTAAAAATAGAGAAGTGTCATTTTATTAATATATATATGCCAGTGTGTAATATGAGAAATGCTTTTGCAACGCGTTTAAAGGAGTACTTAGACAACTTTATTGGGGAAAATTTGATAATTGGTGGGGACTTTAACTGGATTGAGGACGAAATTGACAGAAAGACTAGGAAATTAGTGAGAAGTGACTTACAGATTAGGGACACAATGAAACTTATTATGGATTCATTGGATTTGGTTGACATATATCGACGTTTAAATTTACTAAGGGTGGAATATACTTTTATAGGAAGGGATACATCAAGTAGATTAGATAAATTTTGGGGTACATGTTTTGGCACAAATAAGTATATTAATTCAGGGATTTTAGATTACCAAGTTTCGGACCACAAATTAATTTTCTTAGAAGTAGGGATTTTTAAAAGGACTAAATGGGGTAGGGGGTCATGGAAATTAAATAATCAACTATTAAATACAAAGGAATTTACAGATGAAATTACTAAGGAAATAGCATATTTTAAAAATAAGGGGAATATAAATATTTTTGAAGAATGGGATAATTTAAAAGTAAAATTTAAGGAAATAGCTATTAAACATTCAAAATTCAGGTTTCGGAAGTTTAAATTAGAAGTAGCCGCCTTGGAAAATCTGATCAACACAACAACAATACAGGGCATTAAAAACACATTATTACAAAGATTAAAGAGATTAAAGAAAGTTTTTAATAAAGGGAGGGGAATAAATGCTGGGCTATTTACCGAATTATATGAAAATGCAGAGGGTCTTCATAAAAGGGAGGAATTAAGAAGGGGGGGGGAGGGAAAATTTTAGAGACTTTAAATACGGGAATGGAAATACTAGAAGACAAAACTCAAATATTAGAATATATACGGAATTACTACAAGGACCTATATACTTCACAGAGAATAGCAGACGAAGATATAGAAACATACTTACGAGAGACAAATTGTGAAAAAATTACCTCAGAACATAGAGACAAATGTGAGGAATTTATATCACAAGACGAAATAGTTGAGACAATAGGAAATTTAGGTAAAAATAAATCACCAGGAAGAGATGGACTTTCTGCAGAATTCTATAAAAAATTCTGTAAGGAATTGTCGCCGATTTTAGAATGGTTATATAACAACATAGCACTTAGGAATAGCAAAATGTCAAACACAATGAGGGAGGGTATGATAACAATAATATATAAGGGGAAAGGAAATAGGGAAGAACTTAAAAATTGGAGACCCATCTCACTCCTTAATGTAGATTATAAAATTATTAGTAAAATTTTAACGGAAAGGGTCAAAAAGTGTCTTGACCCAATTATTAATATAAATCAAACTAGTGGCCCAAAAGGGAGAAACATACAGAATAACCTTTTAAATATTAGGACTATTATTGATTATATCAATACAATTGGTACTACTAGTGCTATGGTACTAATTGATCAAGAGAAAGCCTTTGATCGACTTGAACATAACTATATAATTAAGACACTAGAAAAATTTGGTTTTGGAGAAAATTTCCAAAATTGGACCAAAATCCTGTATAATGATATTAACTCGATTGTACAGGTTAATGGAGCAAAAACGGCAAAATTTGAAATTCAAAGATCAGTGAGGCAAGGCTGCCCACTATCGATGTTATTATATGTAATAGCAATAGAAATCCTAAGTACCAAAGTTAGGAATAACCCAAACATTGTAGGAATCAAAGTTCCAAACATTAGAAACGAAGTTAAGATGTTACAACATGCTGATGATTGCACGAACTTTATACAAGATAAAAAATCCTATGATGAACTTATAAAGGAATTTGAAAGATTTGGGAAAGTCTCAGGCTCTTAAGATAAATCCTGAAAAGACTGAAATTTTACTAATAGGAAACTGGAGGGGTAAGATACATGATCTACCTGCTCCTCTTATTAAAGATAATATAAAAACTTTAGGAATATATTTTGGAAAGGACGAACTGATAGTGAATTTGAAAGATATTAAAGAAAAAATTAAAAAAAATGTGGCAACCTGGGCACCTTTGCCAATATGCTTATTGGAACGAGCGCAAGTAGCAAAAAACTATATGTATGTGCACTTTAATTATAAATTGAAAACAGTAGACTTTAAAGATACTACACTAAAAATTATAGATAATGATATTATTAAATACTTATGGGGTAATAAAGTCCATTACACAAACAAAAATACGTTATATAAGGGAGGGATGAGAGGGGGTTTAGGTCTCCCTCATCCAATCCTTATTAAATACACCAACATTTTGAACCGTTTTAAGGAAATTAAAGAAGAGCCTAAAATAGCTTGGCAAGGGCTTTATATATATTATTTTGGTTTCTCTATGAAACAGAGAAATGACATTTATAGGAACAATAGATTAACTAAAACTATAGAAGTGCCAAGGAAATTAAGGTATATAAAAGATTTATTATTCAAATATAGGGATGCTAAAGAATTTTGGGACATTGATACAAAAAGCACATACAAATGGTTAACACAAGAAACAATAAATAAGGAAAAAAATAGGATTGAACATAAATACATAAATATTCAGTGGGTTAGGGCATGGGGGAACTGGAACAATATTAAACCTATTAGGAAAAAAAGTACCCTGTTCAAATACATGCATGATGCATGGTTGACAGGAGAAATAGCAGTGAGACGGCAAATGATCGAAGTATCGCCCAAATGTCCACTGTGTAAAGGGTTTTTATTTACAAAAAAACATGTTATACTTGAATGTTCTAAGACGGCAGCTGATAGAAATCAAATTATAACAAATATTAGGTTTTCTCAGACATATGAAGAGAAACAATTATTATATTTAGATGGTATCTTAACCAATGATATTTTAATAAATATTATAGATTTTATTATAAATACTATGATAGCATGTGGACCGATAGTACCTAGAAGGGATGTTAGATAGGGAGGGAACAGGGAACTCCGGTGAGAAAAGTACGAGCAATGAGAGCATGGGGCTATATCACATGGCGCTACGCGAAGTGGACAGGCCCGTGAAAGAGTTTGGAACAAAGCTCACTGAGAGATATATACATTACAACATTTCACGGCTTAGATAGATTATAGAGTTAAGTTTTCATGTGTTTTTCTTACGGGAAGCATGCTATCATAGGAAATCACTGGTTTGAATATGTTTTTACTCTGTGGAGATCGTGAATCTACACAGAAAGTCCGTTTTTAAGGAATATAAACAATTTTGGAATGGAATAAGGGTTTAATTATAAAATAAATAAAGATTACAAAATAGATCGAGATAGGTGAAATGCAAATAATAATAAAAAATTGCATGAATCCTATTTCGATCCAAGTGATCTAGTAAATAAATAAGGAAACTACGAATATGGAACATCATAGAGCAAACAGTAAAACAATAAGGTCTTGTTTCTTTTAAGACACCAATATTTGTACTAAATTCTAAATTCTTGAAAATATATGAATTTACTGAAATAAATACCGTTTTAAGGGTATTTATACGATTAGAAAAACTGGGAAAATTTGACAAAAATGGCTATCCTAACAAATACACAATATTCAAATGAATATATAGCATCATACATATAGCACAACACAAATAGCATACACAGGATTTAGGAAACCCCTAGCCAGGGTTAACCTTGTGAAATAAGACAGACCCCCCATGATGAGCCTTATGGTTCGGGTGGAAATGTCATAGATAACACTAGGGACGAAAATATCCTCCTATTATCATATAATCCCGATGGGACAAACTTAAGGTTAGGTCAGTTTTAAATGAAATTATAAAAAAACACAAAACTACATATCGGGGGGAACACATACATACATGAAAACTTTTTTACCAGTTTTTTTTTGATAGGAGGAGGGGGCATCTGTCTGGTGCCCCCAAGAAAAAAAAAAAGTTTCAAGGACTGCAGCTATAGGGTTATAGATCCGAGGGAGGGAGGATTGCACAACTTTAGCTGTAGGGGTAAGTACATTTTTGATACTGAGTGATAGCTCTTTGTATCACTATATTTACCTTTGCATGTTTGTTATTTAGTTTTACACAGCATAATACTCTTGTTCGCGAGGCATTTAAATTGGTAAAGTAAAGCTATATTTTGTTAAAATATAATTGTTTACTATTCAGCATTATCAAACAGGGAAGGTGTACTATAGAACCTGTCATTATGATAATAATAGTCTTGATAATTTACCGTGTATAACGTCATTACGTTATGTCTGTATCAAGGTTAGTACACGGTGTCGGGTATCTTTTCAGCTATTTGTACGAGGGTGTTAAACGTCCGGGGTGCCCGGAGCTGTCAAACGTCGGGAGCTGTGATTAAAAGCACTGGTGTGTCCAGAGCTGTTTAATGTGCCGGAGTGTCTAATGTCTAGCGTCCGGAGTGTCTAATGTCAAGGGTGACTCAGCTGTGGAGCTGTCTAAATGACCAGAGTGTCTGGAGGGTCTAATGTTTCGTAGTATTCCGAGGGTCCGGAGTCTGTAGAAACTGAAGTTCTATTGTACCAGCTGTGGAGCTGTATACTAATAGTTGATTATATATATTTATTCGTAAATTGTTAGCCGTTGGCTAATGTGGGTTTGCGGAACCCAGTATATGGTTTGAGACTGGAAAGATAAGTTATCTGTCCTGTTATTATTTTTCAAATATAGTTCCGCTACTTGAGCGTATACATTTTTACTATATGAGTAATCCTGCATTGTTTACTACGTGAGTAAACTGTATTCATGTTTTTTTTTTGTATAATTTTTTCGCTGGGGTTTTGTATCAGTTTTTGTATCATTGATTCGTATCATTGTTTTGTACCATTGTATCATTTATTTGTATCATTATATGAGTCGTTTGCATCTTCTAGTCTGTGCGTAATTATGTATAATTAAATCCAATATTTGGATTACAATACGCACGCATTTCATTGTTTTGTTTATATACATTTATCGCCACATTAAATCATAATTTTTATATCTGTATCATCAAAGCGTGTTTTGTTGTTAATCCGAAGTGGTCCGTCCCGGTTATCTTGTTACACTAAGTCATTTCCTTTTATGTCTATGTGGGATGGAATCCACATAAACTCAACTACTAGATTTTGAGAATTTAGTATTTTTAATATCTGATTAATTTGTTTTAGGAAATTTTCTCTAGATTTGGTGTTGTTGTTTTGGATAGAAGTAAGGACGCTGAGCGAGTCACTAATAATCAGTGTCTTATTTGGTTTGTTTTCTTCTATCCATTTTAATGATTCAAGGATGGCCCAAAATTCCGCTGTATAAATGGAACAGTGGTCAGGAAGACGCCTGCCCATTTGTATGTTATGTTCTGGTATGACCCAGGCTGCAGCTGTTTTAAAAGAATTTGTAATTTTTGAGCCATCCGTGTAAATTTTTGTGTAGTTTTGATATTGATTATTTATGATTTCCAATGCCAATATTTTTAAATGTTGTTGTTGATTTTCTTTGTTTCCGTTATCTGTAAGGGAGATATTTACTTTCGTTGGTACATTACTCCAAGGTTCTTTATCATATATTATGTTAGCTTCTACTTGGAATATATCTACTGGAAGTTTTTTGTTTAACTCGTGTACTATTTTTCCCATTGATGTATTATTTTTCAAGGTTTTCCTAAAAGGAATGTTACATTTATTGATGGCCAATAGAGTGGGGTGCATTTTGTCATGGGTCGACAGCCGGGTTGCATATCTTAGAATGAGTTCCTGCCTTCTGAGATGTAATGGCGGTTCCCCAGTTAAGACCTGCAGCTCGGATGTAGAGGTCGATGGCAGTGCGCCAGTACCAATAAGTAGGGCTTTTCTCTGAATTTTAATTAATTTGTTTAAATGACGTGTGGATGCCGTGGTATATACTTGGCAGCCATAGTCTAGTTTGGATCTTATTAGTGCCCTATATAATATTAGAATAGTTTCTTGATTAGCACCCCAATGAGTGCCTTTGAGGCTTCTTAATAGATTTAGGTCCTGATTGCATCTTTTAACTAGGTCATCTATATGATAAGCCCATGTTAGGTGTTCATCAAAGTACATACCCAGAAATTTGGCTACTTTTACAAATGTTATAACTTTATTTTGAATGGTAAGTTTGGGGTAGGTTTTGATTTTTTTGCAAGGGGTAAACAGAACAGCTACCGTTTTTTGGTGCGATAGCTTAAATCCCCATTTATCAGCCCATTTTCCTATGTTGTTTAAGCTGGTTTGTATTTCAGCCATGTGTTGGTGGTTGGAGGGGTTGCCTGCTCTCCAAAGTCCACTATCATCAGCAAATTGTGATAATTCAATTTTAGGTGTTGCCAGATTGGAGTCAAGGTCATTTATCATAAGGTTAAAGAGGGTGGGGCTGAGAACACTCCCTTGTGGAGTTCCATTTTCAAGGGAGTATTCCTCAGAGTAAGTAGCCCCTACCCTAGTTATAATTTTGCGGTTGGTCAGGAAATTTTCTATGAAGTTGAACATTCGACCTGTAATGCCATAATGATTTAATTTGGCTATAAGGCCTTTGGTCCATACAAGATCGAATGCTTTTTCCAGATCAATAAATACCGCAATTAAGTTTCTATCCGCTTTTCTTTTGTTGTTATATGCAAGTTTTATGGCGGATTCTAATCTTATTAATTGGTCCGTAGTGGATCTTTTATTTCTAAACCCACATTGATTTGGAGATATCAGATTGGTGCTTTCAAGGTGGTGTTTAAGTCTGTTAGTAACAATTGTTTCCATAATTTTACAGATGTTATTGGTAAGTGAGATGGGTCTGTACGAATTGATATCATTCCGATCCTTATTTGGTTTAAGTATGGGTATTACTATCGCTGTTTTCCATTTTTTAGGTAGCTTTCCTGTGTCATATATTATATTTAGCATTTTGATGATTGATTTAACTATAGTTTTAGGTAAGTTTTTATATATAACATAACCTATTTGATCTTGCCCAGGTGAAGTTTCATGTTTAGTTTTTAGTGCTTGGTCCCATTCATATAATGTTATTTCTTTATTTAGTGATGAGGATTTGGGTCCAAGGTCTTGAAATAAATTGTGGAATTTAATTTCAGTTTTAGCCCTGTGGTTTTGAAATTCAGTAGTGTAATTACTGTTGCTGCTCATGTTTTTAAAGTGTATTGCTATCGAGTCAGCTTGTTCTTTATGATTGCTGGTATTATTTATTTTTGGGGTGCTATTGGTGTGCTTCCCTCTGATGGTTCTGATTTTATCCCACACTTGTTTTGAGTTTGTTCTAAAATTAATACTACTGCAGTAATTTTGCCAAGTTTTTTCTTTCGACTGCTTGATTAAGTATTTGAGCTTATTGTCATGATTTTTGTACTCTAAGAAGTGAGTAGTAATATTAGTTCTTTTAAATTTATTTAAAGCTCTAAATTTGGCCTGTCTAGTTTGTTTAATTTCATCGTTCCACCATGGCACACAAGTTTTCTTGATTGACAGCTAGTTTTAGGTATAGTGTTGGTGGCTGCCTGAGTGATGATCTTAATTAAGTTGTCATAGTAAAGGTCAATGTCATCTGATTCTATATCTGATAGATTGGCATTATTTATTATTTCTCGAAAAGTATCCCAATCGGCTTTTGAATAATTCCATCTGGGTATTTTATTATTTAATTCGTACTGTACGGCCATTTGCAGGGTGGTAATTATTGGGAAGTGGTCACTCCCCATGGGGTCAGATTGGTCCACCTCCCATTTTGCCACCTGAGCCAGTCTGGGTGTGCATAGGGTGAGGTCAATGGCGGACAGGGTGCCGTCAACAGGATTAAGTCTGGTTTTAGCACCATCATTGAGGACAGTAAGGGTGGATTCTGTAAACCATTTCTCCACCCACTTACCCCTTCCGTCCGTCACTTCCCCACCCCAAAGCTTATTATGGGCATTGAAATCTCCGCAAATGATCGTAAGTTCAGATTTAATATATTTAGCTAATTCCTTAAATGCTAATTGATGTTTAAGTTTATTATTCTCTCCTGGGTCATAAACATTGAAGATTTGTAATTTACATTTTCCCGTATTGACTAATAGAGATTGAATTTCTATTAGTGAATTGCTAATTTCCTTTGATGTTATTGGTATTATGGTAGCAGATGGTAAGGTGTTATTTATAAATATGGCTAATCCACCCCCCTGGCCTTCCTTTCGATGTTGGAAATAGCCCGGGGAATAGCCTTGTATTGATGGCAATGTTTTCGAGTTATCAGAAAGTTTAGTTTCTTGAATGCATATGATGTCAGGTTTATTAACAGTATTTATTAGTTTAAGTTTAAGTTCATTGATATTTCCTGACAATCCTCGTGCATTCCACTGCCATATAGAAACGTTCCCTTGTGGTGTATTAGCCATTTTGATTAGGGTCGTTTACTGTAATTTGGTCTTCAAGTTGGGTTTTGACATTCTTGATAGACAGTTGTATATTATTTTGTGCATTTTTATCTATTAGATTTAATTTGCCAATCAATGTGTCCAGTCGAGTAATGACTTCACCCAGTTCTTTAATTATTTCAGCCTGTTGTGGTAGATTATTATTGTTGTTGCTATTCTTGTTATTGAGCTTATCCGTTTTTTGTTTTAATTTGGAGTCCTGCATTTTCATTACTTGAGTTGTTTGTTTAGTTGAAATAGAGTCGTTATAGGTAACTTTGGCCATTTTGTAGTTTAGTTGTTTGGTGTTCATAATCTCTACTATAGCTTGTTCCCTAATTGTAGAGGGACATTTAGGTGAATTAGGTAGGTGTGCTCCTCTACAATTAATACATTTTGGGGTTTTCCTGTTGCATTCCCCTTGGTGTTGCCCACCACATTTATTACAGTTGGCCTGGAATTTACAGGTGACCTTGAAGTGCCCCCAGTGTTGACATTTGGGGCAAAACCTAGGTTTGTTTATGTAAGGCTCTAATCTATACCTTGTTCCTTTTGTTCCTAGTTTGATTTGAGTCGGAAGGGGGGTGGGCGTTTCCAGAACAGTAATGTTTTTACTTGCCTTTTTGTTTCCTATTTGATAATTTTTGGTAATTTGGTTGCCTCCTTCTACGAGTTTATTTGCTAGCTCTTGATTGCTAAGCACACTTAGTGGGCCAGTTAATTTGAGTACCGCTTTGTACGTAATCTTTTGCGATACATGTTTTGTGGTAGTGGTGTTGGTAGTGTAGTGGTTAATTTGCTTATTTTTTGGAGTGTTGATAGTACCTTGAACTTGTTTATGTGGTTCGACTATAACAGGCATACCAGAGTTGCTCAAATTCTAAGTATTTGGCTACTTGAGCTCTAGTGCTACAATGTATGATAATGTAGTGTTGGTTTGGCCTAATTATCTTGCTCTGTCCCGAGTGAACTTTTAAGAGGGCCCTAGCAATACTGTTTGAAGATAAATTATTGAATTGAACTGTTTTGCTTTTAATATACAGCGTCAAGTCCAATCTGTGATAGTTGGATTTCTTGTTTGTTGCTGTCCTAGTTTGGTTTTGAGTATTTACTGTTTTTTGGGGGAGGGGGTAGTTTCAGCCTGAGTGGGATTATTATTTTGTTGTTTGCTTCTTTATATATAGCACAAGCGCGGACGTGAAGGAAAACACCCCCTACGATCAAAAATCTTACATTATCCCTATCATCACCAAAACACGCGTACTTAAAGAAAACACTCACTCACTTTTTACTTTACTCACATAAATTATAAATTTAACAAGTTATTTGAAAAATACGTTGTGCTTATAGACGCACTTCAAACAAAAGTAAAAAGAGACTGTCATTATAGACTCACTTCTATTTTTTTCTAACTTCCTCACATACCATTAGCAAATTGAATTATTAATTCTGTTTGAGAATATTGGATAGCCCTGAAAAGGGCTGTTTTATGTGTGTACGAGGAGGTATGACAATCTTTTATTGTCTAAGATTGCGTCCTCGTCTGACAACAGGATAGGGTCTGCTTCTTCGGAAAGAGAAAGAGAACTTTTTCGTGTCAACACGACAGTCGACAAAACTTCTGTCTGGTTCCTGCTGCTGTTGTTGCTGCTGCTGTTCTCTCTGCTCTCTCTCTGCTGCTTCTGAAGTCTATACTTCTCAGTCCATTCTTCTTTGTCTTTTTGAATTTCCTCTCTGAAGAGTTCTTCTATGAGGTGTTCCGTTACTTGTAGAATTCTAACATTCTCTATCTCTTCAGGCTTTTGGCATCAGATTGTGTCTGATACGATGCAGAGTGAGGTAAGCTTCGTTCAGCTTAGCTAGTCTTGAGCACATCTTAGTAGGAGGATGAGTCAAACATTGGATGGCCAGATTGGTTGTTGTTGTTAGTTGAATTAAAGTCGTTTTCGCCCGTTCGGGCATGCACGACTGTTTAGTGCACCGTTTGGTGCTACTTATTTTTTTCGGGGGAACGGAATGGAGCCACATCCTCCACGCATTTATACACGGTTTCGTGCTGCTTAATTATCAGCTAATGATTGGGAAACTATTTGCGCAATCATTTGGTCCGGAATCCGGACGCGGAGAGGGGTTTTTGTTCATGTGGGAGGATTGAGCTAATCGTAATTAGTCTTTTTGTTCCTTTTGTGTGTGTAAGATTCAGAGTAGGATACAGTGTTAGATGTCAGCAGTCTTGTCAATTTCCCTAAGATAATTGAGGATAATTTCTAGACTGTGTTTAGGATTTGGGTTATTTTGTTGAAGGAATTCTGGGTAGGTTGCTGGGGATTTGATTTGCTTTAGCTCTTGTATAAGTTTTTTTCTTTGTCCTTTGTATTTGGGGCATATGTTTAAGACATGGTTGAGATCTTCCTTCTCCGGGCAGTGTGTTTTTGTGTTTTTTTTAGAGTACTGTCCCATACTGCCAATTAGGAGGGTTTTTCCTGTTTTTAATCTGTTGACTATACCCTGGGTGTGCTTGTTGTCAATGGGAGGTGCTTTGCTGTTTCGTGAGACTATTGGTTGTATAGAGTATAGGATACGTCCTTTTGTACAGTTATCCCATTCTTTTTTGCCATTTGGCTAAGATTTTTCTGTTGATAATACTGTAGAGTTCTGTTATCCCATACTCTATATTGGTGATGTAGTCTTCTTGCAGATTGGAGACTATCCATGCTTTATATGATTCAAGCGCGGACGCGATAGAAAACACCCCGCTACGGTTCAGGATTGGAAACGTTTGGATAGTTTGATGTGAGGGATAGAAAGAAGTCAAAGAGTATATATATTAATACAAATGTAAAACAAACGACAGACGCATTGGTTTCAAAACACAACATTTTTATTCAAATAACAACAACTCACAAAACACAATTTTTATTAACTAACAAACATGTTTTAATTCACCAATATTTTTTTTCAAATAACAAACATTTTTTTCTTCAAATAACTAACATTTTTTTCTTCAATAACACAAATATATTATCTTTGACATAGTTGACAACGTTGTGAATTAAATTGAGATTTCCAATGTTGGAAGTCATTGGGCCATTGCTGTACACTACGTTTCCTAGCTAAAAACAACAGATAGCCATAATGGTCACAAAACCATCGATCTACTTTGTCATCGTTTCGAGACGAATGACGATTAAAATAAGTCACTAAATGTTCTAAAGAATATCCAAGACTGCAATGATGCAGATAATAGACACAAAATTGTCCACACACCATAGAATCTGTGCATTGTAATTTCACATTATTGAATCGTGTCGTCTGGGCATTTCTTCTCATAAAGTCAATGATATCATCTTCCAAAGGGGGTAATCCATACGAATCAAAATAAATACTCTACACAACCCTCTTGAGGAAAGTAGACAGCTACCCAGTGAGTTCCTGGAAGATGACGGTCATCTGTGTTGATGACATAAGCTTGATTCTCTTGAGGTTTGCAATGAGGTAGTTCATCTTTAGCACACACGACAGGATTCCAAGAAGCAGTGTACGAACTACGGTTCAAAAGATAATAAAGTTCCCAGGTATCCATTTTTTCGTAGCCTTGTTTTTTTCCTTTCTTCACAGGTGATGATAAGTTATCAATTCGATCCAGACTGTTTGCTTGAAAAGGTCTGTCAAGTAACTGTTTGTTTGCTTGGTCTCCTTACTCTGTGCCAAGAGAACTTCGATGCGATCAATTTCTCGAGCAAACAATGGAGGAGAGGAATGATCACTCAAGTCTTTATACCACTGAAGTAACACGGTTTCTTCTGAGATGAGACTCCAAGCTTCGTTCAGATAATCGTCCAATTTTTCTTCTTGACTCATCATCATACATTTATCGTGTTGAATTTGACTGGGATGATCGATTTGACATCCATAACAATCTTTTTTAGTCATATCTCTCATTGTATTCTCCAAGTGTTTGGCAAAACAGGTGACTAAATGTTGTTCCTGTTCTGGCCATCTGGACTGCATTATCACTACTTCTTCTTTTTGGTCTTGGGAGTCTGCTTTCTCTGTAACCTCCCATTCCATTTCCATTTATTCTCCACTATTCAAAGAGATACAACAGTTTTCCATAGTGTTTAACAGTCTAGAATGACTTCTCTCAAACTGTTGATTTCTATGGTATTATCGAATTCGGCATACAGAATGACATTCACCGTTTCGGTAAGAGCTCCTGCAAACTGAAGTTCCACACGCAGTTGCCCAGATTTTATAGGGTGGAAATGTCCCTCGTCGTTGCCTTGGTCTGGAGTGAAATCAAAAGCCCACAAAGCGTAACCTCTTGCATAATCGTCGTAAAAATACCGTGGCTAGTGTTGGTTCCTAACTGTTCTGTGGCTTCGTACAGCGACAAGTACGACCTCATGTAATTCTTCTGGGCAAAGTCGGGTTCGAAGGGTCGGGTACACAAAGTTTTGCCATCGCGACTGACTTCGATTTTGGATACTCCGCTGTGGTTAAACTGGAAAGGATTTTGATCGTGAGTACAGTTGAGGGCTGCATTGCTGACGATACCAATGAATAAACGTTTGGGTAACTGTCCTTGGAACAGATGATCTTTGATCTTGGATCGGAGTCCAGTGGCAATGGTGAGTTTTTACTTCCACGCGTCGTATCGGATACTTGGCTGTCGTTCTGCTCAAAGTGTGACTGATATCATTTCCCACTTTAGGTAACACTTCCACACGACGCACGTATAACCTGGCTACTTGGATAATGGTTTTGTATTCGTTGGCATGAGCCATCAAATGGAAAGCAGCACTGCTACGATTCATTCTCAAGCGAATATCCACCCCGTTCAGCAAATACTTCTCTTGAAACCACATGTCCAAATGCAAACGATCGAACAGTTCTAACCTACGTCCTTGAAGAGTTTTCTTTCGACGCTCGTTAAAACCCACATTGTGAGGATCGTCATCTACGGTCAAGGCTGTGTCGTTAAACTTATTATCACCTGCTGTATCAGGTTTCCATACCACGCAAGCATCTAAATGAGTGTTCTTGGCTTCTTTTCCGTACGTCAAGAGATTTTCGAGGTACGCTCGGTAAGTGTAAGTATCCATGCTACTACTTACCATTTTGTTATTCATGTACAAATCCACATCGCTGAACAAGGAACGCATGAAATTGTTGACGGGAGCTACTCGGGCATCGGCTCCTGGAACGGAGTTGACCGTTTTAATCACTTTCACTTTCAAATACAAGTAACTACTGTTTAGATCGATGTAATCTTCGAGTTGCCCTTTGATTTCAAACTCGATGGGAGCTGAATCCGTCAAAGAGGAGACGGGATGAAATTCAACCCATTGGGTTTCTTGCATGTCATCATCGTGGGTGGCATGGCAAAAAGATCCAGTTCCGACTTGGAACCAGCACAAGATTCTTGGTGCATCATTTTCTTCTCTCAGTCTCTATGTTTTACTTTTAATAATAAAAAATGTCTCGAGCGGTTCTTTTTTCTTCGTCTTTCTAGCTTTAGAGGTACGGAGACTTTTGGAAGGGTGCTTCGTCGACGCTTTCTGCCTTGTCCTTGCTGTGTCCTCAGGGAAGCAGGAATGCCAGACTCGGTACCGTTTAGGGCATTTATAGGACTTTCTCGTCGACCCAAACTTTCTTTACCCGTTTGAAGCAAAACATTTTTCCCTGCTCTCAAAAATGCTTCTTTGGGGTTTTGTTTGTCAATGAGGACATTGTGAAGAAAGTCTTTGCCGTGAGTGAATGCGGCATCTTTTAAGGCGTGCAATCCTCGTGTCACCATCGGTTTCAAAACAGGGACCACGGAACGAAAGGCTGATTTTAACATCTCCTAAACCATGTTCTCGTTGTCGAGTGACTCCTTGGTACACAGGATACATCACTTTTTCAGTTGTTCGATAATCGTTTTTTAAAAATGGAGTTTCACTGTGACTTTCCCTTTGGTAAATGGAATATTTTATCCCAGTTCTCCTTTTATAGTAATGTTGACACTGTCGAAATACGACTAACTGACGGGCAAATAATGAGAATGTACAAATTCGCGGTTAACGTGATAGATATTTCCACCTTCCTTGTCAGCGGCTGCGGCAGAATCCACTTTGAAAGGAATGACTCGCAGTAACGGTACAGAGGTGTGTCCTACCACGTTGTACTCCACCACATCGGAGTACACAAACATCAAGTTCCCTTGGTTCATTTCTACAGGGAATCGAAAATATTTTGCAAAATCCGAGTTAGTGGTTATGGATGGTATTTCATTTTTCTTTACCACCATCCTTGGGTCTCCACCTAAAATATCATACAATTCAGGAAAAAAGGTAATAGCCATCATTTTATCCTCTGAAAATTTCATCATCAGGCGACGAGCCAGCCACTTTATGGTACTCAAAGGTAACACTTTTTTTTACTTTCTCCATGGCTTTACCAAACAAAGTATTGAACCTGGTAGCAAGTGTAGTCACTAAATGTTGACCACTAAAATAATAATCAGAGGAATGGTGAACACATAGGTTGTCCCTTTAGTTTGTGGGTCATCTGTTTTCATTGTGTCACTGCCAGTGATGCCTCTTTCGTCTATGGCTTTTTGCAATTGCTCGTCATACACTAGTAATTTGAAAGTGTTTTGATTTTCGACGATGTTTTTGATTTGTGTCGGTTGTATCATTTCCACTAAAGCCACGTCCCAATGAGCATCTTGATTCAAATGAATGGTTTGAGGTAATTTAGCCGTGTAACAGCACAACGTGTTTTTAGGAAACACCTCCATGGAACTGTCATTGGGTAACGTTAAGTAAAATTGGTTCATAGTGTTGTTCATAATTGCAACGTTCTTCTGTCCGAGGAGTTACTCGAGGTTAAAGGAGTGTCTAAAAGAAGATTGTGATTGGAAGGGTGACTGTTAGGAGAATGACTAACGTTGGACGCAAGACTCCAATATTGTTACTGCTGTTCCCGTTGTAAGAGTATTTCAGGGAAGGATTGGGAAGAAGATAACCGATGCGACTGCTGAGTAAAATGGTCCACAATTGTTTGTCTCCTTGTTGCAAACTCAAATTAGCAATGGCTGCACCGATGACACAATACACCACAAAGATTTGACAGAAAAAGACGATTTGCGTTTTAGGGACACGTTCTCCACACCACACCCACAAGGGTTGCTTTTGTAAATCTTGCAGAGAAGAACTGGGTGAAGGAATAGTCACTGTGGTAGCTGGAGCTGTATTAAAGGTCATGATGGTCACTTCTTTTTATAGTCGATGACTTGCGAAGCGTCAATCCAAGAATCAAAACTAGGAGGATATCCTTTCCAACGTACTTTGACTTCTTTGACACGATGTTTTCCTACTTTACGGGTTCTTCGTTCGAGAATGCTTTCAATGTCGTACACGTCGTCTTCTTTTTTGGTGACACGTTGTAACTCAGGCAAGTAAAACGTTCCTTTTAATACTTCTCCGTTTATGTCTTCCAATTTATAGACGGTAGGATGACGATCACGCACTCGTCCAGTAACACGAAACAATTCGGTGGTCCAGTTGGGTAAGTAACCTTTGTCGAAAGTGCGTTTGGTTCTGCCAATGCGAACCCAATCTCCAGGGGTTAACACTCCTTCTCCTTTCTTGGGGACAGTCATCGTCCGGGACGTACCAAATAGACGCTCAAAACAGTCACTTCGTTGTCAGGTGTCACATCTTGTGGGGTAAGTCCAATGCTTCTATGGTAAGATTGATTGTAGGCTTGGACTAAGTGCGGTAAGACGTCGATGTACTTGAGAGTGTGTTGATGTGTAAAATATTTCCACATGCGTTCTTTCAAGGTACGTTGAAAACGTTCCACGATACTGGCTTTGGTTTCAGGATTTTCGGTGGTGAAAAAATGAATGTCACGTTTCTTTAATTCTCGTTGGAAAGCTTGGTTCAGAAATTCAGTGCCTTTGTCGGTTTGAAATCGAAGAGGGTGACGACCA
Source organism: Unio pictorum (assembly GCA_030141615.1). Lineage (NCBI taxonomy): Eukaryota > Metazoa > Mollusca > Bivalvia > Unionida > Unionidae > Unio > Unio pictorum. The sequence goes on from JARLTB010000109.1 coordinate 1,985,321, forward strand.
CTTTGTTTCAACAACAGTTGCACAGCTCGTACTAACTCTCCGCTCGATTTGCATGTCAATGGTACGACCCAGGCAAATTTAGAAAAGACGTCGATGACACAAAACAAATATTTGTAGCCACGATTGTAGGTGGCTAAATGAGAGACATCAGCTAAATCGGCTTGCCATTGATGATCGATGCCTTCCACTTGAGTGCGACTTCTGTGATATTTTCGTCGAATGGGTTTGTGTAAAGTGTACGTAGCTTGTTCTTGTAACCATCGTTGTACTTCAGGTAAACGGAGCTTTTTCAGGCGAGGTTTTGGAGCACGATGCAATTTCTGAACACCTCCGTAACCTGCAGGGTGAACTGGATCGTAGTAAATGCTGGCTAATACCTTCTCCATTGTTTTGTTAATAAGGTACCCAGTCTTCGATGATACTGCTTTTGGATGGGACGAAATGGGGGTTGTTTGGAAACAGTTTTACGTGTCCGATGTGCCACAGCAGTCGACGTCGAGGGTACTGGTGGTAGTGACTATGGTGGAGGTAGTATTGGGATAGCTTTGTTCTTTTCTTTTCTCACTTCTGGTTTCCTTTCTTTCTTTTTCAGATCTGTCGAAGGAGGAGTGGCCATCATCTTTTTAACCCAAGTTTTGAGTTCTTCTCGTTGGGGAGTGGGGGAAAGGGTCAACAAGGAAGCTGCAATCTTACTCGGAATGGGAGTGGCGGTGTGTGTTTGAAAGATATCATGGGGTTCTTCTTCCTTGGGTAATGGTGGGGTGATGTCTGTTTTGGTCACTGTAGATAGTGAGAGCGACGAACTATTCATCAGAGCCTTCAAATCAGTCAGAGTGGGTAGAGATGTTTGTTCCACAGCTTTTCGATGAAAGAGTTGTAGTCGTTGCAAGAGTTGACCGTACTTTTGCGATTTTTTGGTTTCGGACAAATCGTTGCGATGCATCAAGGATTGCAATTCGTGTTGTAATTGGGACATCTCGGTTAAATCAAGATTGGGTGGTAAATGGGGGTACGTTGTTCGTGCCAGTGATGGCATTCCATCCATCGTTTGTAAGGGACTAAAGTCAGTTTTCGTCCTTCCGTGTGATTCCAAAGGTTACGTCTGTGATCGTGATGCTCCATGGGTCCTTTTTATCTTCTGGAAGGATCAACCTTGGGATATTCCTCGTGTAAGCCCTTGTACCAAACCTGGAAATATGCCGGCTTTCGCTAATCCTCCCAACACAGGAAGAAGAAAGAAAAAAAATCCTCTGCGTTGCACCAACATCTTTTTCTTTTCACGGACGGGTATTTTCTTTTGGACCATTTGATGAAGAACGTGTCGATATTTGGCTAAGCATTTTTTTTGTTGTGGAGACAAAGGTATCGTGCCTTTCAAGACATTCAAACAACATTCGCACACGGTATCGATGACATCCTTGGAAGCTGTTTTAATGATTTGTTTTCGCATGGGTAGAGAGGCTTTGGACAGGACGGACAACACGTCTCCGTGTTTGGCTAAACGAGGAGGTAGTCCTTTCCTTTTCTTTCCTTTGTGAAGTGAATAAGAATGTTTTCTGCGAGGTACCATCTTTGCTTGTTCGTTCCACAATACCACTGACGTCAATGACTTCGAACACACACCCTTTTATCTTTTTTTTGTTGTGCCATCACTTGATTTATAATTGGCATCACTTCCTTTCTTACAAAATGGAGGCATCATAAATCCTACGCGTTGCACCAACATCTTTTTCTTTTGACGGACGGGTATTTTCTTTTGGACCCTTTGACGAAGAACATGTCGATGCTTGGTTTTTAAGCGTTTTGTGGGATGAGGAGATTGTCTTTTTCCTTTTCCTTTTTGGACAGCAGAACGCCGAGGGTTGTGGTGTGTACGTTTTTGAGGAGGCATCATTGGAGTTTTCGGCAGTAGCACAGAAAATACTGATTCCCGTTGTTGTCCTCAAGTCACTTTTATACTGGAATGCGACGCTACTGATTATGTTTGCGTCGTATCAGCTTCATGACAGGTAACACATGTCGTGAAGGGGTTTGCAATGAACTAAATCGGGACAGTTATTGTTTGGACAAATCCAGTAAACATGCCAGATCTTTCTTGGACTTTGACTTTGGAGGCAGGTACTTTGTGAGCAGCTGCTACTGCCGCTAATGTGGACGAGGGTGTCACCGGTAGAGGAGACGTTTTGGGAGACGCAGATTTCCAGTGTTTCATCAAATTAGGAAGAACGTGTATCAAAGTGGATTTGGCTGGCATCACCCGCAACGGAGAAGTGGAAGCACATGAGGCTACTGGAAACGCATCCACTGGTGCTGCAGGTCGTGGTTTACGAAGGTAAGGTCGTGTCCTGGCCGAAGTGTCTCTTTTGCGGGTGACAGATTTTTTATGTGGACTTTTCTTTTTTTCTGGGTTTTGGTCTTGACACCATTGTTCTTTTTCATAGGGGTTCGTTTGGCTTTTTTTTCTTCGGGTGAACTTTGGGAGCATTGGGATCCCATTTTAAACGGGAACGAATTATGACACCTCCTAGAGAACCACTACCTCCAGGTTTCAATATGATTTGCTTTTTGATTTGAGTGTCGATGCGAGGATCGGCCAGTTGCGTCAAGGCTGCTTTGTTTTTGTCAAAAAGCGTTTGGTTTGATGTGGAATGTGAATGATACCTTGCAGTATTTGACGTGCTGTCACCGTAAACCATCGTAAGACTTCTTTGAGACTGGCTTCTAAGACGTGAGCACGTATTTGTGGATTTTTTTGCGAATGATATCGTGCAAGGCACGAATCAGTTTGATGGGAAGATGAGACTGAAGGGACGTCATGTTGACGATGTATGAGACAAGGTCAAAGTGACCAAGGTTTTTATAGATTTTTTAGTGGTTCATATTGTTATGTCGACGACGAGGACGTGTTCACGACAGGTTCTCCGTCTTGACACCAGTCATGAAACAAATCGGTACGAAATCGCAAATAATCGGGGGTGGCGGGTTTTAAATCCACGAGTAAATAGGCGTGTGGCGTTTGAGTGGCATCATCGTACGCATGAGTCAGCCAAGGTGTTCCTAACTGTTTGGCTAAGACTTGCACTTGTGATTTATCTCGAGGACTTTTAAACAAGACCACGTAATAAGCATTGAGACTAACGGTACTATGGGCTTTACTTTGTTGAAACGAATTTTGTGTAATGTAAATGGCACTGCCATGACGATGATGCCCTTTACGCGTAAACTACAGTTTAATTTATTCTTCGTCTTCTCCTAACATGTCGTCAAAAATGACCAAATGAGTTTGACTAAGGTCAGACACGATCCCATCGTCTTCTCTAGGAATGCCTTCCACAAACACAATGGAATCACCTTTACTTTCTTGCAAGATGCTGTATGTTGATTGCCAGTCTTTGTAACACCACACGATGCGTTGAGGTGATCGATCAAATGATGTTTATGTTCGATCAAACGTTTGACAAATTCGGTTTTGCCTGAACCGCTCGGTCCAGTAATTAACATGTTAAAAGGATGACGAAGATACAAGGCCTCCCAACTGGCATGATCTAAGTGTTCGTCAATGACTTTGAATGTCGAGGAGGAAGGAGTATAAATAGTAGAATTAGCCATAGTAGTGTAGGGTATGACACTACTGACACAAAAACAGACAAGACAAGAGTTTTTTATACTTTTTTCAAGACACGTTTATTTCAATGCATGTTTAAATTGGAACAACACGAAAGACAAAAATATATAAAAGCCAAATGGATAAGTACAGGAATAAAATACACATGGAAACGATCAAAGTGGCATATAAACAAGTCACTGTACAACATTGTTTGGGTAACGAAGGTGTCCTAGAGGTAGTGTGTAATGTTCTTATAGTCTCTACATGGGATACATTCACATAGGTGTCCTCTCGGAAGGGTCTATGTGGGGGAATATCCATGACAGTTCCATCTTGAACAGAGTGATTGTCCTCGGTGACAGATTCTTTTTCTTCTTCTGGCACTGTCACTAACACAGGTTTAAAAGTGACTTTTTTCACTCGACGATGGATTTTACGAACACAACGCTTGAGCATAATGGGATGCTTCGTTTGTCCAAGCCTCAAAATCACAACTTTTCCAGACACGTACATCTGTCCAATGAGGGTGTAAATCAAAATCACAAGCTACACACACATCCTCATTCACCGCTTCCGTACGTAAAAGTTGACGAATCTTTTCTTCCTGTAGAGGTCGAGACCTATCTAGATGAACGCGTAAGGCTTTTAACAGAATGAGTCTCTCGTGGACATTTAAAGGAGTCAACATACTATCTTATTTGTAGGTAGTGTTCGTAAAGTGTCCACAAGGAATCGACATATAAACGAAATCCCAGAAAGCAAGTCACTAAAACACACACTACACGTCGACCCCCATTCATGGGACACATTTCTTGTAATAAGTGTTCGTAATCCTTTACCGTGTGAATATTCTCATTGATATCTTTCCACGGAATCTGTTTGATCACAAGTGATAAAGGTTGTGGCATGGCCGTTCTATTTTATACTTTTTATGTCGAAGACCATAAGTGTATATTCTGCACAGAATGATTTAAAATCTTCTCCAAAAGCGAAAGTGATTAATATAACGTGTAATTTTGTCCCACTGCCTTTCAGGGTAACGGTCAAGAAGGATCAAAAAATCTTCAGATGTAAACGAACTGTGGAAAGTAGAATTGATCCAGAGAAATCTGACACGTTGGTTAATTTTTGTCACTTTCCTCTTGTGAATTTCACGACACAAAAGTTCTACAGGCACCCATTGAGATTTTTCTTTAGCAAGACCCTGCCAAACGACCTTGTAGATCTTCTCTTGCAATTCGTGTGGTAACCCTTGAATATTATGTTTTAGAGAGGGTTTATATATTGGTCTAGGTTTGTCTCCAACCCAAACTGGTTTGTTAAACGACATGGAGCAGTATTGTCACTTTCAATCACTAGGTATCACTAAAGGTAGGTATTTATAATTCGGAGACCATCGAGCATGTTCCAGGTAAGCGGAATCTTTCTGTTCCGACTCGTAAATTGACACACCACAACTGAAACACTTGACTTTATCCCCTTCGTCCAAGTAGAAACATCCGGCTCTGGCTAGTTCTTCAAGAGTTGGTCCAGGCAGTTATTTTGGCCATTTATCTTTGAAGGTTTGGAATCGACTTTTAAAGTGACAGTATTCAGGCAAACTCGCAGGGAACGAATATTCGACTCTCCTCACTTCAGTTCAATGCAGGTAGGGTGAAGTTCCTAGGAGTCCACGATAACATGTGGCACCGCTTTCGCATCCCTCAGGTTTGACACGCACAGCATCACGTTCCATGGTAGATATAGGGGTAGCAGTCATAGCAAAGTTCCCACGATGTCCTGCTGAATCGCTAAGGTCACAGCGTCTGGCATCACTACAATTGCAAGGTTTAGCATCGCACCTCTCTTGAGAATTCCCAAATTTGAAAGATGCCTGTTTAAATGGATTCATCTTCTTTCGCTTGGTCGTTAAAGTTACAAATGAGCTATTGGTCTTGGACAATGTCCCTTTTTATATGCTGCCCAATCTCGACGTGACCGTACGATAGAGTGAAGTGATTGGGAAATCGTACTCTTTCTTGGTACACGATTTGATAGACTTTTTCCAAAGGTCGGCTAACGATTTGGTGTGTGGGCAAACGGACAATCTTGTGCGGTTCGTGGGTGGTCGCTTTAGAAGTTTTATCCTGTCCATACTTCAAGGCTTCTTGAAGCACGCTAAAGTTCACCACTCGACTGGTGCGATAATTGAGAGTCAATCCTTTCACTTTACATTCGGTATGCATTTCTCCTTGTGGGTCTCGGTATTCGTAGCCGTAATTTTTAGGACCGCCACTTGCAAAACATAGAATCTTGTCGTCGGGATGTTCATCGGTCCAGGCGCCTAAACGGTCTCCTTCGATGACAGGGTTACACTGGTTCGGTCGGTGAATGTAGATGCAACTGTCCGTGTCAAAATACAACACACGATCTACTAACAGTTCTAACACTTCGTACAATTTTAAGCGAGCGTGGGCCTCACGTAAGCTGCAATGATGACATTTCCAAATTTGTCGGCTTCTACAAAGTCTAGTTCTTCTACTGATTGACTAAGATCAAGTCATCACGAATGACGTCCGCGTGTTTCATGTATTTGTTTTTGTCGTGACTCATCACGAAGTAGCGAGAAGGGTCGGACAAATACTCCGTCTTGGGTAAAGACGGTCGTTGTGCCATTTTACCCCACAAGCAATTTAACATCACTTTGGCAAACGATCGCCTTCCTTCGTTTTTTCTCGATGTGGTCTAAAGTATGCCTTCCTGCTCCTGATATTTTTCTTTGAATATCTCTTGGTCTTTGGGAGTGTGGCACCAGGAAGGATAGCCGCTATCGTCTTGTTTTCGTTTCAAAAAGGCATCCATGTAGTCTGCAAAAATACCTTTCCGTGTGGTATTGTTGTGTCTTGAGAAAGTGGTAAATTTCGTACACTTCTAACAGTAGGTATCCTAGGTCCAGAGCTTTAAACAATTCCACGCTAACCCACGTTCCTGTCAAGGCGCCTTCTTCCTGGCTGTGCTGACAAGGTTGATCTTGGTTGCACGTTTCGGCACAAGTTCGACACAAGGGAAACGTCAGTTTCCCTTGGCAATGGTGAGGTAAAATAGGATGGTACAAGTCTGTGGGAGGCAAGACTTTGCACTTGATCAATCCTTCGTACTGGCGTATGTGGTCCAAGTCAATGTGTTCTGTAATCAATTCTGGATGCCCTACGGGACAGTAACAATATTTGCACACGTAAGGATACAGCGAACACACGTCCAAGTATTTGATTTCTTCTCGCTTCTCCTCCTCTACTTGGTACAGCAAACAGGTGGCATTTGTTCGTCCTCCAACTTGTAACTTTCCGCAATGCGTTCAAACTCGGGATCGGTTTTCAAACGCTGATCGTACTCGTGTTCCCACATTTCCACTACCTGGTATCCTTGCTGTTCTAACTTCAAACGTCGATGACAAGTTGTCTGGTACAAGTATTCCATGGTCCGTTGTAAAAACTGATTTTTGGTGTGACGTTGAGGGTAGCACATGGGACATCCATGAAATAAGCATCCGTTAAACTCGTACACGATCTGAGGGTTTTCTATGTCCCAGCCATCAAGCGAATACGTTCCGATGGTCTTTTCGCCTCCTCCGTTGCGAGCGTGTTGGATCCATTTATCTTCCTTGTCGCACAAGTAATGTAGCCAGCGTAGGGCTTTGACCGAGTATTGACGTTTGACAATATTCGTCGTTTGAGGACTGATGACAGATAGAGTATTTTCGGTCATGAAGCGTTTGCGGTACACTAAGGAACATGCTTTGGCAATGGTACAACTTTCTTTCAAAGAATCTATCCCTCCGTGTTCCATGAACAATTTTCGAAATTTTCCACAGCAACGTCGTAAAATGTCCACGTCAGATCGACACTACTTTAACATTTCTTCTTGAAAGCCAAAGGGGTCCGAGGCATGAGTCTGGTACCAAGCATGCGCATGTTATCGGGGTCGTAGTCGTCAGCCTTAGGCAAATGGGTCAGCACGGCATGTTGATTGGCTTCGGTATTGAAAAAGTGTGGAAAATAACCTTTGGCCATTTCTGTCATTCCAAACGTTTTAGGCATGCGACTGAAAGACATGGCCAAGTAACACATTTAATCTTTAAACTGTACTTGTCCTACTTGGATAGAAATAAGTTTGGCTCCGTTTAAAGTCACTTGAGGACGTTCGGTACTTTGTTCCGCATAGTATCTGAGCGGAAATTGCCCATCGTATCCCGAGAAATTGTGAGCCATTACCGTGGCATGGCGATGACAATCTCCGTAACGTTTGATGTCTTCTGGGCTCCATGTTTCGTCGATGGGGTTTAGGATCCATTGGGCAAAATCGGCTAGCGTGTTTGACCCTCGAAAGATTTTTTCACGTCCTCCAGGAATCTTGCTGCAGTGAGGGCAATGACTAAAGATAGGTTCTTGGGTGCACTTCTCGCACGCACGGTGAGCCACGCAGAAATTAGGAATGTGAATACCAGTCATGCATTCGAAATCAAAAAAGATAAAATTCCCTTTCTTCTATGTATCTTCTGGTTGGGATTGGTATTTTTGAATGAAGCATTCGTGCTCCAAGTCCACGATTTGGTGATAAATGTGACATCGTTTCTTCCCTCGACAAACGTGAAACTGGGCATTACTGGTACGTATGCCTTGTCCACAAGTAATGCACAATCTCAGAAGCTGATAAGTACTTTTCTGCTGTGAACCTTGCATCTTCAAATGTTGTTGGTAACAGGTAAGACTGACAAAAGTGCGCTGAAAAACAGGGCAATGCACTCGTATTTGTCCTTTGTCCAGACAAGGATGAGATGCCAAACATCCCTCACATTTCGATCCACAATGCTTGTGTTGTTCTCGATTGTTATAACCATAGTCATATTTTTCACAGTAGTAACCTTATCCCAGGAATCCAGTGATACTGGTAATGGTATCAAAATGACCATCGTGATGATAGACGTGAATATATTTTCTGTCTTTGAAATCGTGGCCTCGAGAAAAAAGAGGACAACGCACTTCTTGAGGGTGTACTTTCAAGGTGTAATGTGGAACCAAGGCACCTTGCACTTTTTGCATTTCTGGAATACCGCAAGGGGTGTCTTTGGATATCCCCGCTTGCTGTAACAGAAGTTCTGCTTCACTTCATTGTTTGACTCGGTCCGATCGTCGAATAGTTTTCCAGGCTCTTTTCCATTCTATGGTGTCGTTCTTGTTGGCATACGTTCGTCCCACGACGACAGCACGGGCTAAACACATCTGGTCTTGAGGATTGTTAATTCGGACGAGGCTTAGTTTGGTGTTGCGAAGGCTGTCCACCACTAACACTTTCTTGCGTTGTCCGGTCACCTGAGGAAGAGACACGTGGGTCATGAACAGTGTGGTTTTTCCATCGGTGATGTGAAACTTGTCGTTGGATTGTTGCACATGTTGAATTTTGTCGATGACTTTGGAAGGTGTTAATTGTGATGGGCTACTAAACTCGATCCAAACTGGAGACTTCAAATTATCGTGATGAATAGAAAGTCTCAAGCGATCGTCTTCTTTGGCTTGACATTGCTGTTTCAGTGCAGTTAACACAGAATCCCACACCTCGCTAATGAACCCTTCTGTATTCTCCAAAGGTACATTGGACTTGAAATCTTTAAACTTTACTGCATACGTGTAAGCAGTTGTTCTAAATTTTCGAGAGGAACGCTTTTCCGTCTCTCGAATGTGATAGTAATTTTCAGGGTTTACTAAGAGTGGTGAACTTTGCTTGGACGTCGATTGTCTGGGTGTGAATTCGGGTTCACTCATGCCATCTTCAAAATCACTGGCATGAATTTGAGCCAAAACTTCAGCTACTGTGCTAGGCGATACATTACGTTTCTGTCTCTTACTGTCTTCTCCTTTCTCCACAACATGATGCGGTCTTTTCATCTTGTCTGCAAACAGTCAAATGACTACATTTTAAAGACCATAACCCTATATATTCATGTACGATCCGTGCATATATAAAGGGTCAGTGTCTAACCTTTCAGTATTCATTTTATTCTCACATTGACCAGAACGATAGAAAAACCTACACAAGTTGAACAACTGACCAGAGCTTTACGTGGTGTCATACGAAAGTTTTCTTCAGACATGCCGACGGACTGCTCTCCCTACTTTCGAGATAAAAGTCAGGATACTTGCTATATCTGTAAGAAGAAAGGACATTAGGCTACAGAATGTCTAGATCGTGAAAAAAGAAAAAAGGTACCAATAGAGACAAAAGTCAAGATACCTGTTATCATTGTAAAGAGAAAGGACATTGGTTTCCAAACTGCTCTAAGAAACAACAGGAGCAGAAGGAGGAGGGGGGGAAACGAATTCTGAACAGGAGGAGGAGGAAGAGGTACCCTCTCCCAAGGAAGAACCATGACACGTTCACAAAGACAAGAAAAAAAAGACGAAACGAAAGTGAAGAGGAAGAAGAAAAAAAACTTGTGACAGTAAAGAAATTAAAGAAACAGCAAGAGTGAACAGAAGAAACCTATGAACTTTTTAAAGTGGTATTGTGTTTTGTTATGTTGTGATATTGGATTGTAACGTTTGTACCAGAATACACCAGAGAGAAAAAACGTAAGTGTCTCTTGGTTTTGATTTTATAGAATAAGAACCTACACTCACACATTCATTCTCTCACACGTACATCATGGGTTTAAAAAAAAGGGCTTTTGAATTTTCATTGAGTTAGGTAATTGAAATAGTATTTCTTTTCGAAATAATTTGAGTGGCCCTAAAAAGGACCGTTGGTGTTTTGTTTGCTTAAAACAAAACAAACTCAGAAACGGGACGTAACCATCTTTAGCTGTCTTAAGCCTTTGCCACGGCCAAGGCCTACTTCGGGACTGGTGGTTCCTGTCAATGATTTGGTAGAAATCACTAACCGTGGAATGGCAGACGCAGTCACAGTTAGATTGGGTTGTTTAGCTCGAAAAGGTCTTTTCCTTTTCGATCGTGATAAAGAAGTCTGATACATTTGTTTCAGACTCCTTAACTATGCTAAAATATCTAAAAGTACCGTGACCGTTTGATTTTCACTATTCTCTTTCTGTCCTTGGTCTTCTTTCTTCTCTGTTGCTGCTACTGTTTCTTCCTGGTGTTTCCTTCATGCTTCGTCTTTTTCCTTCTGTTGAATAAGAAAAGCTTATTCTTCTACTTTCTGTTGTTGTAAAAATCGCTCCAATTCTTCTTTTTGTCTCTGCTTAAAATTATTGACGTGTACATAAGAAGAAGCAGAAGGTAACGAAGGTTCCAGAATAAATTCTTGTGATGTTAGAAAATCCACAATATCCCAGTTAAAATCAACTTCTTCTGGATGTAGATTTGTCATGACTTTCGTTGTCACTGCTGTCCCATTACTTGCTGTCTCTACTACTGGCTCACCCCAATTCATCGTCTTCTTAGTGTCCGACATCATTGACAACTCTGTCGCATCGATTAACTGTGCACAGACGCTAGTACCTCTATATATGGAAGGTGACGTCACAGACTGCTCTCTTCCGATTGGATGATTGTGACTGCTTTTTGTAACGCACGTTTGTATTGGTGAATACACTCAATCCGTTTCGATCCGCTCTTCCCCTATAAATAACCGCAGTTCACGGTATTCGTTTCACCTGTTTCTCATCTCAAGATGTGGACCAACGTAGAATCTTCTACCCTTGTTTCTACCATGCTATTTCGTACTGACTTACTCCATGTATGTCAGATCATCGTGGACTATCACTCATATGACTGATACAGCCTTTTGAAAGAGAAGGATATATGTGGAGAGGCAAGGTTGTTTAAAGAGAGTTCTCCTCTATGGCCCAACAGTGAGGAGAAGTTTAAGGAAGAGAAGATCTGTGAGATGTCCTCTGTGTTAACAAGATACTGTTAACATTACACATAACGGCCCTTTTCAGGGCCATTCATATGCCTCGAAAAGATATTAGCTTTCTTTGCCTCTATCTTCCCTTTGTCGCTAGACAGATCCATATACAAATACAAATAATATTTCCCATGTTCAATTTCCCTTGTCGCTATACAGACCCACCATGTTCAATTTCCCTTGGGTCCAGAAGGTCCCACGACCTTTTGGGCCTAGAAGGTCCCAAGCCCTTTTTGACTGGATTTTCCATAGATAGGGTCTAGAAATCTTGGGTCTAGAAGGTCCCAAGCCTTTTTTGACTGGATTTTTCATAGGGTCTAGATCGTCCCATATTACTACTTATATAAATGTAATCGCGATATTTGTAAGAAAGAGAAAAGAGAGAAACTGAGGATATTAACTGAAATCAGAGTAACTGAAATATTAAACAAAATTTGACATGTAAATCATATTGCAATGCGGTGCTTCCGAAAACTACAAAAAGGAAAAGATCTAAAGACATTCCATTTGGGATTTCTTTGTACCTAACTAATAGTTTACAGAGGTGCATACGATATTTACGTTTGAATTCTTTGTGAATTTGTGGTGTCTCGGGACTAAGAAAGGAAATTTGAAAAGCCTTGTGTGTTCAGAGAGAAAAGGCGAAATACATTTTCATTTTACAACAAAGAAAGAAATGGGGAAAAACAAACCTAGAGGCTCCTAACTACACTCACAAAAAGCGTGCAATCACGATGATTTACCAAATATCTAGAATGCATTGTGGTACACAGAGATAGACTAGATTTTTTTAATTTGCATTCTTTTTTATTTTTTGGTGTGGGAGTTTGGAGTTGCTCTCGTAATTGATGGTTGAGAAAAGATAGCAAAGAATATTGCTAATTCGATTTATGAAAGTGTAATTCAAGCCGGAAATTGTAATTCAAGCCGGGAATTTTAATCTTACTACGCATCTGACAATTCTATAGTGATTATTAAATGTGATATTTGTCACGAACTCCACTACACTTAGTCAAATGCTTAAAATAGGGGAAGACAATGCTTGGGACATGTGATAATCATTCAAAGGACGATGACGAACAACAGAAAATACACTATTAATAGTAGATTCATTGAATATAAAACTAATAATACACACACTTACACAATCCTACAAACACTACCTCTCGTTATGAAAATAAAATGTTACATGAAATAAGATAAATAGACACTGATTCAAGTCCTGTTATTTAGCTCTATTTTAATTGTACAGTTCTGTCAATACACTATATTAAGAACTAACCAAAGTCAAATTTTTCACTTATATCTTGGTCAGAATATCATTCCGCAGTTTGGTTCCATGAATGTACACAGTTTATCTTCCATAAGTCACCAATATATATATATATATATATATATATATATATATATATATATATATATATATATATATATATATATATATATATATATATATAAGTGGAAAATTTGATTGACAATGCCGACATCCTAGTTATATGATTGAACAATTGTTAAAGCTACATTAAAAGTCTAAAACACACACACACACACACACACACACACAATAACAGCTAAATGTGATGACCACAACTAAATACTACTCACTATTCCAGAATTCGACAATATATCTTTGCTTTTCTGCTCATATTTCGAATCCACCAGCCAGGATGTTTCGCGAGGCCCTAATGGAGACGCACACACCCAATTCCAATTTAAACTTCACTATCCAAAACGCTCGACCGTATCAGTGGATCCACCCTTTCCCGGCCAAAACACTCGGCGAAGGTTATGGTGTCACATAAACCCTTCTGCGTGCCTGTCAACCTCTTATTTAATCTCTGACTGACTGCTTTATATTCCGAAAACACATCGACAAATGCATGTATCATGGGTAACTTGCATGAACATGTACGTTTTCCTAATATCGCAACGATTGTATCACTCAGTGAGAACATCCCGTGTTCACTCTTGGCAACATGTTAAAATCAAACTGTTAATTTGACGGGTTTTTGCGTAAATGGTCTTTTTTATTTGAATATATTTACTAAATTGAAATGCTAAAGAATCAAATTATCCAGGGTCTCCGAAGCAAGTATTTTAGTTATGAAATAATTATGCTTGAATGGAACTGTATAACTGAACAATACTAATTGAAAACCTGCAACGTCTCTCCAGATTTAGAAGCAGACTTTATTTTTAGATTTTGGGGATATCTTACATGGTTATGTAATGCATGTGTATATTGCATTTGAAAGATATCCCCAAAATCTAAAAATAAAGTGTACAAAGATAGGTTAACTGATGTTGTATCCTCAGTGCACCTAGCACTTAATTAGAAAATCGAAAATAAAGGAGAAAAAAAACAAAACCCAATACAAATGCGGAAGGTTGTGGGTCAGTCGACATTTAACAAAGAAACTAAGCAATGACGAGAAGTTCACTGCGGGAGAAAAGATGAACAGTAAAACGTCCAAATATATTGTAACGAGTTATTAGCTGAATAATATATTTTTTATAGCAATGTTGAAGAGAATACAATAGATACTGCTAACCTCCTTGTTATGAATATAACTGTTAAATGTTGCAAGTTTGAATAAAGTTTAACACAGGAATTTAAGTTTAAAACTAAATAAGACCTGATTACGGATATACGGATTGACATAGTGCACACATTCAGCAAAACAAATAATATCTGGACTATCCATAATTTGAGTTTTGGATTGAGGGAGGAATACGTGATGCTCTCGTGTACTCAGGTCATTTGGACGCATACATACATCAGTGTAATATATTGAAATATATGTAATATATTGGAATATAATGTTATTGGTGTTAATAAACAAACGTAATATTTTAACTGACGAAACGATAGATAGTGAAAATTCAATGCTGTATATCATTGTTTATTGCATAGGTTATTATAACGATTAATAGTAGTAGTTATGTGTTGGTAACGGGAGTCATACGGAAATGAACATATGCCAATAGTTTTATATTGGTGTGGAACTTGGGGATCAATGACCAAAACTAGTAATATATTATCCAACACCCCACTTATACCATCCAACACGCTGTGTATAGTGACCATTGTAGATATCTACTATCCATCACTCTACACAATAGCATCAACAAGCCCCTTGCAGTGACCAATATCCCGCCATCACACCACATATCATCAGCATGCTATGACCAATACCCGATAACGATCAACTATGCAGCACAGCACATATACTATACAACCAGCTCCTTGAGATGATTAGCGCATCATTCCGTGCTATCTTACACCCACACTTCACTATCAACACGTCGTGTGTAGTGACCAATGTCTCGTTTTCTACTAATCATTACCCCACATTGTACCATGAACATGTCACGTGTAATGACCAATACCCTGTTATCTGCTATCCATCACGCTACATAATACCATCAGCACGACTTGTACAGTAACCCCCTGTCTAGTGATGTGTGCAGTAACCCCCTGTCTAGTGATGTGTGCAGTGACCTCTTGTCTAGTGATGTGTGCATGGACCTCCTGTCTAGTGATGTGTGCAGTGATCTCCTGTCTAGTGATGTGCGCAGTGACCTCCTGTCTAGTGATGTGTGCAATAACCTCCTGTCTAGTGTATGTAGCCGAAGATTTATATTTAAAGCATTACCTTTACCTCTTGTTACAGGTGAGTATGTATGTTTGTATGTATGTATGTATGTATGTATGTATGTATGTATGTATGTATGTATGTATGTATGTATGTATGTAGGATGAATGTAAGGTTATTTGATTCTGAATCAGATGAATTGTCCTCAGAAGATAACATTATTGTTGTTGAATTAATACTTTTATATTATTATTATTATTATTATTATTATTATTATTATTATTAGTAGTAGTAGTAGTAGTAGTAGTAGTAGTAGTAGTAGTAGTAGTAGTAGTAGTAGTTATTGTTATTTTAGGGTTTAACGCCATTCTTCAGCACGCAAAAGGCCATACATGGCGGACAGTATTATTGATAGAGGAAGAACCCGGGAAAACCCCCGGAAAGAACCACCGACCCACAAGTAGCTACTGGCAAGCTTTCTCACATAACTACATTAGCTGAATCTAAGACTTGAACCCATGCAGACAGAGGTGAGATGGCAGTGATCCGTAACGGAAAGCGCTTTAGACCACTCGGCCACTCGGGGCCTCTTGTAGTAGTAGTAGTAGCAGCAGTAGTAGTAGTAGTAGTAGTAGTAGTAGTAGTAGTAGTATTGGCGTTGATGTATGAAATGCTATAAGTTTATACTCAAACATTTTTAGAAATCAGAATTCTGACTCTTGCATGTGGAAGTACAAAGTTTTCAAAACATGTAGATTATAGGTATTTAAAGATGCCCCCTCCCCTTTCTGAATGTAAATGGATTTTATGTTTGTTTATCCTTTCCTTTCCATTTTTATATATAAAAAAGTAATTGCCCTGAAAATAAAATTGGAATTTCGAGAAAAAATGTTGACGGTTGATGTTTGATATTTTATTTAAATTTGGTGATATACTGTGTTTGGTTAAATACTCAACGTTTCTTCTATCTTATTAACCTGCCAATGTGAAATTTTTGTGCCACACCCTACGCTTCCGAGTTAGTTTCCTTGCCCTGTTTTGTTGCATATTCATATTGGATACCAATGTTTGTTCGACGACTTTTGCTATTTAGGTCTTTTGTGTTGTGCGCTATTAATGTTTCTTTTGATGTATTATACATTTATTTGTATATATTTTTAAGTACTAATGTGTGGTACCTTGGTGACATATGTATGTATGCATGTATGTATGTATGTATGTATGTATGTATGTATGTATGTATGTATGTATGTATGTATGTATGTATGTATGTATGTATGTATGTATGTATGTATGTATGTATGTATGTATGTATGTATGTATGTATATATGTATGTATGTATGTATGGCTTAATGGAGGTTTGGGGTTGGGTCTGAATACGTTATACATAACTGAAAAAAAAATACAAAAACAAAAGGCAAACAAATCAAAATATCAAGTAACTTACGGTGTTTTAGTATCTCGTCACAAAAAAGATCACAATGCAATTTTAATTTTTATATTTGTCTGAATCTATTATGTGGCGTATGGTCTGCATATGCGTCGGCAAAGGTAATAGGAATCCAAGCATCGGTTTACCTAATGGCACTGTTATTGTCCTACATTTCACAAAGGGTAAGTAAAGCTGCTGTCTTTTGACTAGAGCGACACGTTTTACCAGTTCATGCGCAGCAACATTCTTCTTTTCAAAATATATTCGCAGTGACAATTGATACTGAGCTGCTCACATCAGGAATAATGTCATATATTTAGGGCATTGTCAAACTATTTCAACCCCAAAGGAAACTATCGCTTGTATTACATACAGCAAGATGTACAAAATTGCAGACACACTTCTTCATGCCGAAAAATGTGCACTCAAAAACCATTATACCATGTTTGCATTTGAACAGAAGTTCATGACTTGTACTGAGATAAAGAAAAAGAAAACTTTTTTTTTTGATTTCACAGCACAAAATCGTATGTTCAGTCACATACTGAATGATATAGCAGCACCCGGGTCAGACGTCTGACGTCAAAGACCATGCAGGATTAAGCACTGTGCTATTTCACATCAAGACATGAAAGGGTTATGGAAGGTAACGTTAATGAAAGATAACCTTTAGGGTATGTGGGGTTTCCAAAGGGGAGAATGAAATGAAAATGAACATTGTTTTTAAAGTTTTCACTATGAAACCCCCCCCCCCTCCCTAGAAAACAAACAACAATTCAGTTTAAAGAAAGGGTTGCAGATTTATATAAAAAGGATGTGTAGAACATTCTACAATCTAGCTTTACTTTATACGCTTGAGCGTTTATTTAAATCTCGCAGGTCCGTACATGCTGTTGGCGACGCGTTAAAAAGCCCATAAGGCCTCTTTCATATGAAATAAATAGTAAAGCTTCACTTTATCTTTCCTCAATACCTTCAAATACCATTAACAGCCTGACAGAAGGTAAGTAATGGAACGATCCACATCTTAATGTTCTAAGAAGTATTTTCTTAATATCTCTGCAAAATTCACTAAGTCTTCTAAGCTCATTCAATAGTCATTCTTGACGATACCAAGTCATGCTTCTACTGTATTTCTCCTGTATGTTAGGTCACTTTTTGTCCATTATTTTGTAATTATGATTTTTTAAAAGCAGTTATGGAATACAATCAGTGATACGAAATTTAAAAGTAAATTAAAATATTCCCCTGTTCGATATGATATCACGTTTTGGTTTTACAATCATATTCATTGATTTGTCTTTATTGTTCTGTATAGCAATATTATCAACTTCTTAAAGAAATGTTTAAAACATGCAATGATTTATCATTTTAATAACGACTTGATTGTCAGATTTTATTTCATTAAAGACGCTATCGAAGAATGAAAATCTAGGAAACTATGTTCAATGAATGCTCATTTTCTCTAATCGTATTGGTTTCCTCTTGAACTGGCATAGACGGGAGAAGACTACTGTTGTTAAAATTGCAATAGAAGTAACTTGTATTCTTTTTCTTCATGATGCTAAACATAACCTCTGGACTGCTAACTATGGTAACTTACGTTCAAATAACTAAATATATATAGTATTATATTGTCAGCTAGTTAGATTATTTGATAGTATTAAGCCAAGATACTTACGCTTGAAGGAATTCTTTGTTACAAGTTCACACCTTCTAAAGACACACACACGCATATATATATATATATATATATATATATATATATATATATATATATATATATATTCTTTTTTCTTCTTTTTTTCTTTTTCTCAGTAATAATGCTGTCACTCTTGGTCGCACTTGGTCTTGTGACCTTGGTTAGAACACAAGGAAGTAAGTTATGACCTTACAAGGCCACATTTGTCTAACATTTTCTGTATGTTGTAAACAACATTATGAGAACTGTCTACTTTCTATCAGAAACAGTTATTTTAAAATGTGGTTCTCTCATAAACCAAAACTATTTACTCTTTGTAAAAGCTAATAAGGTGATTCGTTTTCGACGTGCTACGTGTTTTAACTGACAAAACTGAAAAACACCTTCTTTCATGCATACGTTTCGAAACACATCTGTTGTTAAAAATCATTGTGACTTGGTAATTTAACAAGTCTTTTAAAAGAATTATAAACGTTGAAAAAAATATAGATTTTCCGTAATGTTCGTCTTAATGGAATGCATTGGTTTGTTAAAGATATATACACGCTTCTTTTCATACAAAATTAAATCAGCAATCCCATGTGGAACTCCATCTGTTCAACCAATTACAACGAGGATCGTTGGAGGCGTGGAGAGCGCGCCTAATTCATGGCCTTATGTCGTAAGTAGTGTTTCTAGTCTTAATACTAGTTAACCTTAGAACATGATCTCATACATTTTTGAGTTATGACTTATTGATTACATCGACGTTGTTTAAAGGCAGTATACATTTCTTATTGACTATTAGATACCATACAGTGATCGGCAATATGTGACAGTGTTAACATGCAAGGATCAATCTATTGGATGGATACTGGACATTCGATATTGACTGAAAATCAAACGTATTCTCAACATTGATATTGTCATAGAAACTTGGTATAGAAACTTAAATTAGCGGAATTCCCGCCCCTATATGTACCGAAATCCCTGCCAGAACAGCGAATTGTGATCATCTGTCATTTCCTAATCAAGGTTTCTTTACACCACTGTAGCAGAGTAGAACGATTATTTTTTACATTTACTTACTATTTATAATTTATTTTGTACCCAAATCATGCAGCGTGTGAGATGATTTTAAAATTGATTTATATATCTCCTAAAAAAGCTTAAACACTAATATTCAATGGATCAGAAGAAAACAAAACAAAAACAATTGGCGTCTGCATTAATCTAGGTCCTACGGTCCACGAGAAGCTGCTAGTTGTACAACTGGATACATCAAAGTTTAACTGCCAACACACGAAATCTGTTATATTTTTACACTAATTTATACACAATGTCGGATATTAAATTTCTCTTACAACATTCGAATGCTATACACTGGTCTTAAAAATTAAGTAAACTGATGAGAAACTAGATGCATGTAATGCGGCAAGTTGCATTATTATCGAAAATAATTAATAATTGTTGATTAACGTGCAAGTAAATAATTTTAATATATATATATATATATATACAGACTTTGGTGGTTGATGATTTAGGCTACATTGCCGGCAGTGCCACCATCCTGAATGAACACGTACTGGTGACATCAGCTCAGCACTTTGAAGGGTAAATAAATGCATCTGTGGTTTGTATTAGCAACAGTCCTGAGTTAAATTAATTAGGTTAAACTGCCTTTCCGAGGTCAATTTGTTTGTATTCCAAGCAACTTAGTTATTCTTGTGTAGTATCATTGCTGCTGATAACACGTTGAAAAAAATCAACTAAATATTCAATGCTGCGTGCAGGAAACAATACATCCAACGAGTCATAAATAATATTTTAAACTTTTCCAGTAAGCAAACAGGACTACGTTCATCAGCATGCTCGAGACCTACATTTTATCGAATAAATTATTGAAAATACCCAATACATATCATTGATTAGCATGGCTGTATTATTTAGTCAATGCGTATCCATACTGAGAACAATTACACGTTTAACTCTCAGTTTTTTCTTAAGCGTGGTAATTCATTTCATTCTGCGATAAAGTACTAAGTTCTATTTTGTCAAATTGGTATTAATGTACATTTCGAGCTTTTGCAAAGGTTAATATTAAAGGAACATGTGTCATTTTATAATAATGCTCGCAAAACTATTCATCCCTATAATAGAGCCACATGCATTACAAATCGTTAACGAACACAGCACAAAAGCGCAAATTTAAACGCGTAAAGCCACGTCTCGTGGCTTCTGTGTTATGACAATGTTCTCTGAGTTTTATATTTCCCAATACCTGTGGTCAAGTAAGTTATCTCAATATCTTACACAGTCTTGATATCTCCCAATTCCTGATTATCGAGTACAAATCTTTAATAATTTTCAGTTTTCATAATTTCCGATACCTGATAATCGAGTACAATTCCCTGATAGTTTTCACAGTTTTCATAATCCCAATATATGATATTAGAGCACAGTACCTTAATAAATTACAAAGTTTTGATTTTTCCAGATACCTGATAACTGAGTACACTCTTTTAATATTTTTAAAGTTTTAATATTTCCCAGTACCTGATAATATGGTTCTTTACTTTAATATAACTGCTTTGATAATTCGTAATACCTGATAATCGATTATGTTTCCTTAATAGTTGACACATTTTTCGATAATTCCCCAATACCTTGAAAAAACAATCAGTACTGTCAAAAAGTGTGAGGTTACACTTTGATCCTTTTTTGTTCCTTAGGGTCCATTCATTTCATTTTCATTATTCTACGTTCACTTTTGGTTGCGGTTAAGTCATTATGTTTGATATTAAATTATATCGAGTAAATAATCGATCCTTTCTCGCTCATTCCATTGGCAGTGTTTAAGTGTTTTCTATTTCAGTCATGATCTTTCGGAGTCCTCCACTAGTACCTTATTATCTTGGGGAGAAAATCGAAAGTGTACATGACGAGCATGCAATAGAACTTTCCAAAAGTAAACCCGTTACTATGGGTTGAATATAGGATAAATTTCATAATTTTGCGTACACTAGTTATAATGTATCATTATTAAACATCGAATCTAATTTTATTATCAGTATTGCATTAAGTTTATTTCCTTACGTATATTTTCGGCTGCATTTTGTTCAGTTTCTCAAATGTATTTAAAACCTTTAAGAGAGCAAGTCTTACATTAAATTATGGTTTGCCATGTTTGAACGTTTAAACTTTTTTATATGAATAACTATGCTAAAAGCTTGGATTACATCATAGACAAATTCAAAATAATTTGGAGAATTAGGCACGTCTTCCATCAGCAATATCCTTATAGGGCCATCGAATGCAAGCCTACTTATCTGTGAATAAAAGCAAAATAACGTTAAGACTGCAAAATAATCACAGGCAGATCACTCCAATTTTCAGAAAATCGACTCCGTTATGTTGAGGTTTCTAAAGTTGCAAAGAAAAACGCGACGAAACTGCCAGGCAGATCTGTATCAGCAACTTTGCGGAATCATAGATGATTTAGAAAACAATCACTGATCGGTTTAGTGCAAACTATCTGAAGCAGAACAACGTAAGCTTGATACGGCTTGACCAGTTCAAGTAAGATCAGACGCTGCATTATATTATGACATATCACGCTGCAAATACAAACAGTTTTGAGCTATATAAAAAAAACTCTTCGTCACGGTTAAAACAATTTTCATCCACAAAACAAATATTAAATATAAAAGTCAAAGATATTTTTGACTTCTACATGCTTTGATGATAGGGAAATATACAAAGGACTTAAACGTAGGCCAAAGAAAGAAGGAAAAATATGATAAACGGTTCTTAACATGGGTAAATTACATCTCTATGGTATGCTACTATCAAGGCAGCAAATCCCTTTTTATACAATATAAGAAGGGATTACTGTGCCTATCAGGCAAAGAATCAAACTGGTTTGACCTCATTCCAGGCTGGGAAGAAGGGTGGTTCAATGTTACAAAGTTGCCTGAAATATCTTAGATATGCATATCAAATTGTACCTGCGTAAGTTGTGGAAATAGATTACTCTTGTTCCACAAAGTTTAATGCCAGTAAACTTACCAGGTGATTAATCTGCTCCGTCTGTGCATGTGTTAATGTGCGAACTATGTAGTGACGTTCCTCGTACATTTTTTCACTAAAGAGACTTGAAAATCAATAGCTCTAGTGTTACGACAATTTAGTCTCGGCATAGAGTGGCCGAGTGGTATAAAGCGCTCTCCGTTACGGACCACTGCTATCTCACCTCTGTCTGCGTGGGTTCGAGTCTCAGATTCGGCCAATGTGGGTATGTGAGAAGGCTTGCCAGTAGCTTCTCTTAGGTCAGTGGTTCTTTCCGGGTTTTTTCCCGGGTTCTTCCTCCAGCATTAATACTGGCAACCATGTATAGTCTATAGTGTGCTGAAAAATGTCGTTAAACCTTAAAGAAACACCACAACAAAACAAACAATATGGTCACAAACTAAGTAACTGAAATAAGCAAAGGCAACAATTTTTGTAAAACGTAACAAAGAATTTTATTATCAAGGTCGTACATGAAAATGTTAGAGGAAATTAAGGTATTATGATGTGAATCCAGAACAATCATGATACAACTTTATGAAAGTTCTAAATAAATAAAAGATTCTGCATAAATTTAAAAACTGGAATTGTACTGGTACGCTAAGAAATACGACTTTGTCAAGATGGTGTTGTCTAGAACTCGTATGAATAATGCACAACAGTTCCAATATAATATTATCGAACAAATAATGAGCACTTGCCAGTTCCACTGAACGTTCCAAACAAATGTATTTATTTTCGAACAATATGTAAATGCAATATAAATCAATTTGCAAACTTAAAATAGGTCAGAAAGAGATTAGGATGACTCCATAATCGGACTACAAGTGATTTTACAGAATCTTTTTTCATATACACTAGTTCTCAATATACCCGATGTGACGGAGTTTCAACTTATTTTGCGTCGAACTGACCTATTCATGTGACCTAGTACAACTAATCTGAATTACATAATTATTCTAGAAACGTTGAAACCCCATCAATCAACGAAAAATTAAGCCCAATGCTTCATTAAGTCTTACTGTTAAGATTATCATTATTAATTGTTAATATATACATTAACATATATTTATAGATCCTATGTAATAATACACCCTTAATAGACTTGGGTCACGGAGGCAAAATGTAACTAATGATATTCTATTCAATATACAATCGTGAATAATAATGAGATCAAATCATCTACCTGGACGTATGTAAATTATAGATATACATAACAATAACTAAGTCTGGTGTGTGCTTTAGACAGTCGTAATGCTTAGATATACATAACAATAACTAAGTCTTGTTTGTATTTTAGACAGTCGTAATGCTTAGATATACATATCAGTAACTAAGTCTGGTTTGTGTTTTAGACAGTCGTAATGCTTCGATTCACGCTGCTCTTTCTTAGGATATAGAGGAAGATGTGTTTGATCGATCTGTAGGCGCGGGAAAAACCCATTAAAGAAGTAGTTTAAGCTGTGGAACATGCAGAAAATGCTGCTACGTTTGCTTACTTCTGTGTTTGTAAAATCTTCAATGGGATGAATGGAGAATGGGAATAGACTCAAAACTGTGTGGTGGTGCTAGTCTGGAATATTATACTTATTTATATATGAGCAATATTACCCCAGCTTTAACGTATATACAGTCATTACATGCATGTGGATTTGTTTCTTTAAGACCAGGCTATAGTATTTTTGACGTCGACATCACGCACTGGAGAGTGTATGCTGGGGAACACAACATCCACATTAAAGACCCCAATGAGAGATACTACCATATAGCAGGTGTTGTTCTACATCCTGGTTACAACTATACTAGCCTGGAGAACGATATTGCATTGATCATTATGAGGGAAAGAATGCAGTTCAATGTACACGTTAGTGGCGCATGTCTTCCAGATTCATCTCATCAATATACAGTAGGCCAGACATGCTATCTCCCTGGCTGGGGATCAACTGCATGTAAGACTTTTCCAAAACCGATATAATGTTAATCTATAAAGTACGGCCGTTTCTTCTATCAATGTACAAATAATGTCATCCTTGTAACTTCAACTAGGTGATGCTGGGGAGTACGTTGACACAGATGATTGGTTTGATACGTAAAATGGGTTATATGACTGCCTACCGAATGGGAATACACCAATTTAGAAAATAAGACTTGATGGAGCATTTTCGATTTCCAGAGTCTGCTATTATTTCCAGAACATTGCTACCATTATGGGCATCTTTCAAGGGATGAACTATTCTAGAAACGAGCTTTTAGATAGATGAATAGGATGACAGGGATATGGGTAGATATTTTAATGTATTCGAACTCCGATTATTTAAATCAAATTTTAGTGTCATTTAGAATGATCGTAGTAAATTGAAAATGTATTATCTATCAAGGTATCATTCGTCTAGCTAAATCATCAAGATAGACAACATTAATGCGTACTACATTATTTTTTCTTACACCATTCTGGATCCATTCCAGTTTCATAATATCAGCTTATCCAATTATAGCAATGATCATCTCAATAAATGATTGATTCATTTGTATATTCCTCGAAATTAGTCCGGACACATAATTGACTTCTAACAATAAAGTAGGCACATTACATGATTGCTCACCGTTATTAGCTCAGTCACCGAGAATACATGTTTAGTTGATAACATTTTTTGCGTAGGCAGAAAAATCAGCTCTTCATCCGTGATGATATTGATTTTCGGGTGAGAGGCTGATATCACCTATTCATTAAAAACTGCAATTATCTGCATCCAAATTATGCTGCACATATTGGTGTACATTTTATACACTTAACCGATATTTCCCTTGGCTGTGCAACTACAGTCAGTTGAATGACTCTTTTGGTGACATGTAGACTATATTTCCTGAGCAGATCATCCTATGTTTCATGACTTGTAAATCCACCTGGAATAGCACCAACATCTGTCCTGTGACCATTTTGAATTTCGCACTTGATATGGCTGTTACCAATTACCGATCTTTGTCTAAATCGCACATTTTAATGAATAGGTGACATCAAACCCACAACATCGTCCACCAATATCAACACAGATTTGTGGGGTTGATTTATCGGACTAATTTGAGTGGGCCTATTTGTATAATTAATACCAGTATAAGTAGCGAAAGGAGACTGTTTCGCATTTAGAAGTTCCTTGACAGAGGTAGTCAATTCAAGTACAATTCATTGCATCCTCACATAGGCGTAGCTGGGGGAGCAGGGGGTACATATGTCCCCGGGCGCCAAGGTACAGGGGCGCCAAAATGAGGCTTACAACGTTAGATTGTAATAAGTAAACAAGGGTAATAGAAAAATGTGATTAAACGGGGAGGGGGCTGGGGCACCAATTTTATAGTTCGTCCCCGGGCGCAAAATATCATAGCTACGCCTCTGCATCCTCACTTAAGTTTAGGAAGCTATATGTAATTGTGTGTGCCCTACTATTTCCTAACATTAAGGCCCGTTACACTTGCGATATGTTTTCTAGATTAACACAGATTTACCGCATTGGATAGTGATACAGTTTGGTATGTTTTATATCCTGTCTACATTGCGTAAATATACCATAGAGAAGATTGTAAAATGGTATATGTAACTTTCATATATGTTCAAGGGTGTGTCTGTCGCAAGACATTTATTTATAACAGAAAGTGAATGAATAGACTAACAAGTCGAGTAAATAAAGGAAGACGACATCATTATTTTATTATACTTTCCAAAAATAGTCTAATACTTAAGGTAATAAGTCAAATTTCTAAACACCACATGTTTCTTATTCTTTAAGAATATGAACGAAATATCCTTAAGAGAAATATAGTATATCTTAAAAGAGGACATCTGACAGTTATCATAATGTTCATAGTTTTGCATTTTCAATGTTATATATTATTACCAGAATAAAAAAGTGAGCTTATTTTATCCAAAATATTGTTTGCAGATATTTCATACCTTTTGAATGTTTGTAAAATGTGGTGATTAAAAATGAAAAGAGCATTAATAAAGTGAGGAATATTTTGTTACAATCATATATTTACATTCGTTTAACGGTATTTGTACAGTAAGCGGCAATGAGGAGGTACTGAATCAGGTAGATCTCCCAATTCTCTCTGATGACATCTGTGCACGGCATTGGACAGATTTCTTGCCGGCTACGGAAATTTGTGCTGGCTACGAAAACGGAACAAAAGACTTTTGTGCTGTGAGTACTGTTTGGAATTTCGTCAAAAAATGTACAACGTTGATGCATCAAAATCTAAAATATAGCACAAATCAATTATCACAATAATAATAATAATAATAATAATAATAATAATAATAATAATAATAATAATAACCTAGAACAGTATTTACTTTTTAGAAATTCTAAGCGCTTTACAATATTAGATAACATATAAAAACATATTCAACGATAAGATTACAAAAGCAAACACCATGCAATTACAAAATATAATCATGCTGAGAATAATTTAGAAAATAAACGTTACCGTGACTGCGATTTTTAAATCTCATCGATAGCCACCATCCACTCCTCGTACACCAACACGCCAATTGTTATGAACGGAAATATGTATATATGTGCTCCTCTGTATGTGTTAGGTCATATCATCACATTTCCTGATTAAATGCTACTACTACTACAACTACAACTACTACTACTACTACTACTAATCATGATGATGCTGATGATATAAATAATAACGATATTATTAATAAGAATTAAACAAAAACGTATCTATCTATCTATCTATCTATCTATCTATCTATCTATCTATCTATCTATCTATCTATCTATCTATCTATCTATCTATCTATCTATCTATCTATCTGTCGATCGATTGATCGAGTAATGCAGACCAGAATTTCATACCAAACACGGTGGCAAGAATCAACTCTGTGAAGATTAAAAGGGTCGAACACATAGCCTACTTCAATATTTTTTTTGTGGTTTGATTTCTTCAATGTAGGTATTGTTTATATCATTTCAGGAACTTTTCATTATTCATACTAAAAGCTTTTAATTGCATGGTATAATTTCTAAAGCTAATCGTTTAAAACCTTTCTACTGAATTAAGTGATCTTTACGATGTTTTTCTGCTTATTAGTTTTCTGTAATACGGTTTCAATTAGCAAACGATATTTTTTAATGTGTTTAATTGTATGTAATATTTGTTTCAAAACTCAAAATACAAATCATACAGAATATCAGCTAAGTAAGTGGTCATTAACTTTATGCATTCTCTTTACCTTTCGGGCAAAAAGTCTATTATACAATATATTGTGTATTGCTGTGTATATTTAATTTGTATTATGTTTTGGCTTTTGTCAGTGATTTTCTGTTATGCATATTTAATTTTTGTGCGATTTACCGTTGTCCATAATTGAGGATATTAATTGGTCCCTACATTTCTAATGTGCTTCGCATAAAAACAATTTCAGAGATAATTTTTGTCTATCATTTTATATTATATATTAAGATTATTATTTCTTGGAGGTAAACATGTTTATGTTTCCTTTTGACCTTGGCAATTTTTAGAAGAGATGTTGTTTATAAATCGGAAGGGAAAATGACTCTTATTCTGGTTATGTTATCGTGACTTTTTTTTTAATCTAAGGGAGAAGTAAACATAATTACTCAATCTGCATTTAATCACAGACTTAGTGAATCAATTTGAGTTGTGTTATATTGAGAACATTAATTTATTTATTGAAAATATTTATTGGAATTACACAGTACTTAATTATTTAGGACTAAACCACTATTTTGGAATTATTGTCAATTCATTCAAAGATATTTCAGATTAAGTCATTGTCATACATCAGTAATGTTGGCACATGAACACATTCGATATTATTAGCATAACAACACATTCGAAATTGGAATTAATTCATGACACCGCATATTTGGACTTGTGAGATAAGGTTTAGGACTATCTGGAATTTTACTATCATTACCAAAAATTCTTTTTAATTTTCACTTTGTATTCGGCGAAAATTATTATTTGTTGAATTTTACCAAAACTTGTTGGGATTTGCTATTTTTCTGTTACTTAGTTTAAGTTAATATAGTCGTAAAAATGTATTAATTGTAGCAGTATGTTCTAGGTTTCCTTTGAATGCAAATTATTATGTTTGAATTGCATGTATTCTTTCCCTTCAAAGACATGAAAATAAATTCATATTACAGAAAGCTCGATGGAGGGTGTTCCCATTAACCTACAGAAGGTTTTGTAAAATACGAACCATTGTAATTGATGTTCTTTAGGGTCACATACATCTTGTAGACCTAAATATATTTAACAGTAGCAATGTCAATATTCAGTAAGCTGGATTTTTTTTCGTGCTCTAAATATCCAGCACCGTGATTGTCATTGCTTTTCGTCTTATTTCAGGATGATATTGGCAGTCCGCTGCTATGCAAGGACCAGAGTGGTCTGTGGTACATTCAGGGTAAGTGGAGTAAATATTTTCCTTTACGTAATAGAGGGCACTAAAAAGAGAGGAGGAGATATTAAGAAAATTTTCAATTGCATACGACATATAACAGAAACATAGGTTGCATACCGATGATAGGGATTGTCATTATATAATGCGCTAGCGTCAACTTTATTCTTATACATTTGGATCATGTGTTCAACGTTATGGGATTTTTATCGTGGAGAGTGATGCTCCACTAAACGCCAAATGAGCCAAAGTGACCTAGTTTTGACACTCCACTGGTTACGTTTGCACTTAACTTATTTTCTCTGTCACTGTTGGGTGCAGTCATAATACTCGGTGAGTGAGGTTATCTTGCGAGATACCTCTTATCACAAACAAGAACTGAGTACAGTGACCCACTTTAATTGCAATAGTGATTTGTGGAGTTGACCTCGACGGAGCAGACGAGGCATGCTATTCTGTAGAATCCTTGTATGTAAAGAGGTGTTGCAATTGGAATAGAACATAACAGATTATCTTTGACCATGATGCACATATATTGCTTTACACGAGGAACTTTATGAATGTCTCCTGCTGTATTAAAATGTCATTATGGTATAATTTTTCTGTATTTCTAAATATTTGAAAGTGCTATGTTTTCCTGTCTGGCCTTCCCAAATAGAAAGGCGACTCCTCATAATGCCTTTATCAGGCGAGACACAGCGTTCAAGAACATGGACATTTAAATTAATCTGTTGTAATATATGAAACACTCAAGGACTTTTTGAAAATTCTACATTCATGTAGTTTACATTGAAGTTAAAACTTTTGGAAATAAAACACATTCTTCATTTGCGCCTGCACTTTAGAAATTAAATACATTGTAAATTCATACCGAACTGGTATGAATAATTTCCCAATTAATGTACAACTGATTGTGCAAATTAGGATAATATTTTAGATGCATACACTGTAACTTAATTTTAATTCTTTCACTTTGAGTTTATCTTTTAGGAAAATAAATCAATATTTTGTAAAATTAAAGTTTTTTTGGAATGCTTTACTTTGTTTGCTAAATAGTTTAGAACCCTAGAAATACATATGTATGTATGTATGTATGTATGTATGTATGTATGTATGTATGTATGTATGTATGTATGTATGTATGTATGTATGTATGTGTGTGTACGCATTACCTACATTAGGAGGAAAACCCCATGTATACACACCAACATTAGGAGGACTTCCGACATTAGGAGGATATCCTCCTAATGCTTCCTCCTAATGCATGTGGCGCAACATATGAAAAATATTAAATATTGGAATTTGTGTGATTTTGGAAGTTAGATCGTAATATAATTTGGTCATATTTGTTACGCCGAAATCTTGGATGGATATCATAATAGGTAAAGAAAGTGTGTAAAACAATATTTTCCTATGTTATTTGACATACCTTAGGAGGACCTAATTGAAATGTGTACCAATTGTAACTTAAAAGACTTGCTAATGATATCCCTAATAGCAAAAAATATGTATATCTTAATTTTCTAAGATTCATACGAATTGTTTTATAAATGAGAGAATACACACCTGATTTGTCCAGTCCTCTCAACGTTGGTGTGTAAACATGTCGCATTAAAATTCCTCGCAATGTTTGTGGGTAAACAAATTAACTATTGAAATATCTCGTCTTGATGTTAATTTCAATGATACGACCTCAAAGTTTATTGGTAGTCAGTTCAGCGAGTTATATTGGACACATAGCCTGTAGTGTGCTGACATGCTGTTGAACCCTACATTCATGAATGCATAATACTTACATGCATGCATACATACGTACGTGCGTGCGTGCGTGCGTACATACATATATACATACATACAGACAGACAGACAGACAGACAGACAGACAGACATACATACATACATGCATACATACATACATACATACATACATACCACCTTGCTGAGATGTAAATTTAGTGGGTGTAATCTACCTTTAATAAAGTGTGAAGTTATGACTTACTAGTTTATGTTCGCAGGTTCACATATTTAATTATGCAGATAGTGTTTAAAATGTTTCGGAAGTCTTTATAAATGTTTCGGAAGCTTATGGACCTGCGCAAGATGGACTGAAGTTATCTTAAATATGATTAGAGTTCGTGATAATAGGCCGAACCGCCTGCTAATGTCAGCATTTTGATGATGAATACAATTTGCTGACCAAGTGCAAAAAAAAAAAACATTTATGTGTCTGTTAATTTTAACAGACAACATCGAAATTTTTGTCGAGAGTGAGAGTGGCAGTACAATTATTGGCAAAATAACAGAATTTCAAGAAAATAGACTTTGTTCAATACGCTGACCAAACCGCTACGCAAACTGATACATGTATAAGGACAACTGAATGCACCATGACTGCCTTGTTACTCGGTTGTTTTGGAATTACATTACTTTGTAGAATATTACTCAGGCATATCTTCGCAGATATCCTGAATAAACCTGATTACGTAAAAGAATGTATTTCATTGCAAAATTCCAACCTGTTTTTATTAGAACCATAGATTAAATTTATTGTTTCATGCAATAATAACGATACTGTAAGTCGTCCTTTGTATTTACGTTCATATTTTGAGCCAATACTTGACTAAGCAGCATCAAATCTTGCCATGAAATTTGTCTTCAAATGTAAGCAACACGCACATTATTTGTGTCCCTAGGCTTTATGATAGTTTCGATGACATTAGTATTAATAGCAAGTACTTTTATGATTGTGATAACAGTGACACGCGCACACAATTCATTCAAATGTTAAAGTAGCACCATTCATCAGTGGCCAACACGACACTTTCAGTAGAAGTAAACATACACATTTTAAGGCCAATGCTGAAACAATGTGGTTACAAAAACATTTTCATTTCTTTGACAAAGTTATCTACATTTATTTTGTATCAAAAGGATAACTGAACGAGTGACCTTAAGGTACATCGATTTCATACACTCATATGCAGCTATGTTCGTGGTGATCAGACCTAACATTACTAGAATATACCTTAAATTTAATTACCATTATGCAAGTACATTTCTTCAACAGTTACACGTTTAAGAGTTTTGCATCAAACAAGAAGAAAAAATTAACTTCTTTAAGATGAACAATTGTTTACATAGGCTACTTGTTTAATTTGCCAGGGGTAGTTGTTTAAAAAGGATTCTACAGTATTCAAAACCAGTATGGAAAAACACGTATTTATTTTATACAGTAGAAACACCGATCACAGGTAAACAAAACACAATACCATTTTCAGTGCAGCCAATGAAGGCCAAGCAAATATTTACCTGGCATAAGTCGATTTATTAACTAGAAAGAACCTAAAGCTGACAACTTTATTTCGCACTTCAATTTTTCGCTATAGATAAGTTTTACAATGGACATTTTGCAGATCACATTTTACCAAATTTTAATATTGAGTGCATTTATTTAAGGTATTAAATTTGGAAGTCTCTGTATATATTAAGTTATTCTTCATCACATCAGAAATGACCTCGATTTTTTATAAAATGTTTTCAAAACGCGTGTTTTATATTAACCGCATTTCTTGAATAAATAGCAATTTACCACACCAAGAAAACATATATTCTTGAGTTTCTGGATATAGACTAATACATCGTGTTATAATGCCCCTTCTAAAAAAGATATAAGGTGAGCACATTGTTTTGTTGTAAACATTTAAATCTGCATTTTTATTACCTTAATTCATAAATAGATGACATTTTCCATTTCCAGACAAATACAGCAATGAATAATTACAGTTCTAAAATTGTTGTTTCACATTCATAGGAAAAGAATAGTTATGTAAGAAATTGTTACAAAAAGTGTTGCTCAACATTATATAATATGCTGGCCTCAGTATTGATTTCTTCCCATTAGCATATTCCATCTCCAAAATAGTAATTCCTTTCAGAACGTTATACATGGCATTTTATATTCTTATATTGTTTACAATATGTATATGTGGTAAGATAGTTCAATAATGGGATCTAAGATACACTGTTGGATTAACTTGACTTATTCAGAACTGAACTACTTTGTAGTTATTATTATTATTATTATTATTATTATTATTATTATTATTATTAAATAGTTTATTTGTGTTGCTGTGATGTAAAGAATCAAACTAAACCAAAACATCCACATTTGGAGCAAATATTTACAAGAAGGAGTTTATTAAGGGATAGAATTGTCTTGGGTTTGGATTCCTTAATAAATTACTCCTTTTCAGACTTACTAAAAACGTGCGTGGTTTGTTTTTTTGTTTTGATTTTTTTTACATCACAGCAGCAGAAATTGACAATAAGATAGCCATCCCGTGCTGATGTAATATCAGCAATCTATTATGCACAGTTATACTTATAAATTCACTTAAAGTTACATATGTTCCGGTTTACACGTGTTACTTCACATACATTAGGAGGATATCCTCGTAATGTCAGAGGTCCTCCTAATGTTGGTGTGTAAACATGGGGTTGTCCTCTTAATGTAGGCGATATGTGTATAATATGTTCCCTACATCAATTAAACGAGTTTAGGCAATTACACGATCAGTTTTGCTTATGTAATCAATACTATTTTGAGGATAAACATTTCTAGTGTTGGGCATATGAAAACGTATATAAAGGAGGTATTCTTGCATATATATCATCTTTATAACACTTGGGCTCTACTATATATGTTGATTATTAGAATCTTAACATCTATTTACAAATCCATGCAATTCCGTGACAGAATTAAAACCAAACATTAGATAGAGACGTGAAACAAAAGTAAAATGAACGTATAAATACATAAGACCTCATCTCATAACGGAAAAAAGATGCATCATGAAAATACAAGATATGTAAACCAAAGCAGTATCATACAAAATTAGGTGAAAGTACATCTGTAATCAAATTCCGATTTCTATAAATGTTACAAAATCAGTGGCGTAACTAAGGGCGTATATGTTGCCCCGGAAGCTGTCTTGGGTAGGGGATTGGGGCGCTGGAAGAAGAGAATTGGAGGTATCAGTGTATACTTTTACAATGTGTGCTTCAGAAGAAACAACTAAGTAACAACTAAGTCCATGCCAGGACGTCCGGATGATTGAGATTAATTCTGGTTCAGAGTGCATCTAGGTCACGCGTAGTTTTCCAGTCACCTCGTGCGCTAAACACTCTCTTCTACGCCAGAGGGGGGTGTGTGTGTGCAAAAAATATGAACCTTGCACCGGGCGCCGAACATCCTTGCTACCTTGCTGCATCACTGTGCCTAATTGCACAGTTATATTACTGCAAGATCGAGCCTTAACATCAACACGTAAACCTTGACAATCTTTTACATTATTTCCTTCAAATTTTGCACAAGCTTGGCAAAAACTTACTTTTAGTCCAAAATATTGTCAAATTTGTCTCATGGAATAAAACAAAGAATTTCCTGATTAGTTTCCAGGTGCAAGGTGTCACTGTGTATAATGATGTATTCGATATTTTTATCAGCACCATCTACATGAGATGTACCATGTTCATTAAACACTCGAATATTGAGATAGAATTTTTCATACCGAAATGTATCACTTTTAACTGGTAAAGTCTCTCCGGAAACGCAAAAGACGACATTATGTTTGCTCTTCCGTCAATGGAATTTGCCCAAATTTTCTCTACACATAGAAATTGATGACATATTCTTCATTTCCAAATTTAACATTTTGTCATTGTTTGTTGGTATTGCAAATACATTCGTTGATGGATGAGTTGTTGAATGCTCTGTAGAAGGTGCACATAAATAAGTATGTAATAATTCTTGTTGGAATAAGAGCACACATTCACAAATCAGCCATTTTAACCCATACCATACTTGTGCATGTAGATGCGAAAGTGTCTGGCCAAGATTATGTCAAATATCGGAATTCAGAAGACTGGTTACGCCAAAGTCTATACAGTCTTATTGCAAGAAAATACTGTAATGCGAATTAAATCCCAAGTATTCATATTAGCGTTATCACAAGTTCAAATGTATGATGTTTCAGCTCTAGTCCAGTGGTATTCCAAAAAACTTTTAATAATAACTATGTTGGTGCGCGTGTAATCTAAATTATGTTAATAAGCCAGTGGACTGTAGTTTGACAATGTGCTGTATTTTAATCTTTATCACAATTTAATGTTCCAGTCCTAAAAATATTTTTGGTGAACACTTTATAATTCTGGTGAACAATTATTTGAATAAATAATGTTACGTATATGTGAAATATGTCATTTATATTTATTTTTTATTGTTTGTTTGTTAGATTTAAATTTGGCATTTTAAGTTTAAGATTCGTTCATTGGGGGGGGGTGACCTGTACTTTAGAGAGTAAACACCAGGTGTTGACCTCATTTTTGACCTGGCTTCAGAGTTGTAAACAAGCTTTTAAAATTATTGGTTAGTTCCAAGGACATTATGGAGCTTTATATAACATCTTTCTATTTTAATTGGGTCATACACTGTTTACGTGATTTCTTGAACGTAAAATTGTTCTGAGAGATTCTAGAAGATCTTGACCCCTTTCTTGTTTACGTAAAAACAGCCATATTAACTATGTTTTGGAGCGAGCTATTCTGTAGAAAATTCGACTGTTAGAATATTAAGTTGTGTCTTTTTTGAGCTATTGTAAATTACCTTGTACTGGAAATTATGTCAATTCGTTTGGATCAAGAGGAATTATTTTGTTAGTTATCTTGAAAAGAATTGTGCTCATAGAAACTTTATTAACAATACCTGATTTCATAATGTGTCATCGTCTTTCATCTTGGATACATCGATGGAATTCGAACTTAGAATTATTTGGACATTATATTAACAGGACCTTTGCAATTTCTCTAGTGGATAATATTTAGTTTATTTTTGGAATAATTTTGTAATTGATTCTTAAAACCGTAAGTTTATTTTTCTTTTCTGAAAAATATTTGTACTCAATAAATTGTTTATTAAGTTTTTACAAGCTTGTTATTCGAGGCTAACCACGTAACATAGAAATTGGGGGCTCGTCGGGATTGAGATAGATTGTAATTTGGCTAGAATTGTTTTCAGAAAACTTTTGCTTAAAATTTGAATTCCTAGTTTTTGAAAGTTTTTCAAATGTTTAGTGAGATTGACAGGTTTGTATTAAAATGACATCGAAGGTAGAAATATTTTTCTTTCTAATCCTACTTAGAAGCAATTAGATCTTTTCAAAAAAGATGAGTTGATTCAACTTGCCAGAAAATATGATCTTTCTGAAGTCAATGCTTCTGTAACGAAACAAGATATCAAAATGATTTTGGTCCAGTATTTGGTAGAAGAGAATGTTTTGGAAGAAAGTGCTTTGATTTCGGTCAGTAAGTCTGCATCAGACTGACATAAAAATGAAGAAATTAGATTTAAAATTCAAGAAGGAATTAGTGTTGAAGAAGCTGGAATTTTAGGAAAGGGAGAGAGAGAGACAGGAAAGGGAGAAAGAAGGACAATTACAATATGACAAAGAGGAGAAAGAAAGATAATTACAATATGACAATGAGGAGAAAGAAAGACAATTACAATATGACAAAGAAAGGGATATCAATATAGAATGAAAGAATTAGAGCTGGTAAGTGAAAAACACCTTCATACTTCAAATCCAAATTTAAGTTTTGATTTAGCAAGGAATATTAGAATAGTGCCCCCTTTCAGAGAAAAAGAAGTAGACAAATACTTCATTTATTTTGAAAAAGTTGCAGAAAATGTAAAGTGGCCAAGGGAGCATTGGACTCAGTTATTGCAATGTGTACTCACTGGAAAGGCTAGTGAGATTTACACTTCACTGTCTGTTCACCAACGTGGTGACTATAATGTGGTTAACGAATGCATTCTAAGGGGTTATGAGTTAGTCCCTGAAGCTTATCGATAAAAATTCAGAAATTACAGAAAAGAAGCTGGACAAACTCATGTCGAATTTGCTAGAGAAAAAGAGCAGTTGTTTGCTAGATGGTGCTCAGAAAGTCGAACAAGATTATCAAAATCTCAAGCAAATTATATTAATTGAAGAGTTCAAAAACTGTGTCCATAGTGACGTTAAAACTTATCTCGATGAGCATAGGAATGAAACCTTGGAGAATGCTGCTCAAGCTGGCGACGAATATTCTTTGACACATAAAATTAATTTTGTTAAAGTCTTCTACTCAACATTCTTCTGGCAGAAAAGTATTTCAGCCTAATACCAGCCCTTTTAAAACTCAAACAAGCACAACTTTCAAAAATCAAACTTCAGAGAAGCTTGATTCTAGATTCTTGTCTCTTCCGACGTGTACCTATTACAAGAAAAAAGGACAAGTTATTTCTGATTGTTACAAATTGAAAAATTGGCATCAGAATCAAGACAGACATGTTCCAAATGCTCTTATTTCTAAGAGGTCAAGGTCACGGTCATGTATTGAAAACAACACATTTGTTGGGCCTAAAAAATCCCAGTCTGATTTTATTATGGAGAATTATGAACCATTCATATTGAAGGGTTCTATATCAATCTTGGGTGATTCAGCCAATCCCACCCCTATTAAAATTTTAACGGACACAGGAGCTTCTCAGAATCTTTTATTGTCAGGTACTTTGCCTTTTTTTGAGAAGTCTTCATCTAATGAAAGTGTTCTTATTCAGGGAGTAGAGTGCGGCTTTGTTAATGTTCCTCTCCATTGTGTAAATTTGTCATCAGACTTAGTGTCAGGACCTGTGACAGTCAGAACAGTCTCGGTTTTACCCGTTGAGGGCATTTATTTATTGCTAGGTAACGAATTAACTGGAGACAAGGTTGTAATTAATCCACTTGTAACTGACAAGCCTGATTTGGATCAGAAAGTTGATCCAATTGAAAAAGAATTCCCTGATAGATTTCAAGCTTGTGCAGTTACCAGAGATATGGCAAAGAAAGCTCTAGAGAATGATGTTGATGTAGGCAGTATTCCTTTAGCTGACATGTGTATAGGTCAGGCTCTTGACGAGGTCACTTTTAATCCTTGTTTGGATCAATCAGAAGGTATTGATCATAGTGATCCTCTTTTAAAAACTAATTCTCTTTATTCTAATTAGGGTGATAAACGACAGTCACTTGTCGTCGAACAGGAAAAAGATCCTGAGATCTCCTGTTTGTTTCAAAGGGCCATAAGTGAGACTGAACCAACTGAAGTTCCTGTCTGTTATTTCATTAAAAATGGAATTCTTATGAGAAAATGATGACCTCCCGAGGTACCTGCTGGTGATGAGTGGTCGGTGAACTATCAAATAGTAATTCCAAAACCTTACAGACAGGAAATACTTAATTTGGACCATGAAACACCTCTGGCTGCTCATTTAGGGATTAATAAAACTTATCACAAGACCTTGACTCACTTCTATTGGCCAAAAATCAAAAGTGATGTTGCTAAATACTATAGATCTTGTCATACTTGTCAAATGGTAGGGAAACTCAATCAGAAGATACATAAGGCTCATCTGCAACCTATTCCTGCCTTTGACGAACCATTTAATGGACTTATGGTAGATTGTGTAGGACTCTTATCCAAGACCAAGTCAGGTAACCAATACCTGTTGACCATTATGTGTGCGTCAACAAGGTTTACAGAGGCAATTCCGTTGAGGAATATAAAATCTAAAATAATAGTAAAAGCTTTGATAAAGTTTTTTTTACTCAGTATGGCCTTCCCAAATCTGTTCAGTCTGATCAAGGTTCAAACTTCATGTCTGGAATTTTCCAACAAGTTATGTATGAATTAGGCATTCAGCAATTCAAATCTTCTGCCTATCACCCTGAGAGCCAAGGGGCATTAGAAAGATTCCATTAGACTTTGAAAAATATGATTGGATCATATTGTTTTGATACGAATAAAGATTGGGATGAAGGCATTCATTTACTATTGTTTGCTGTTAGAGAATCAGTTCAAGAATCTTTAGGGTTCAGTCCGTTTGAACTGGTTTTTGGACACACTGTGCGTGGATCATTGAAATTATTGAAAGAGAAACTTCCCTCTAATGAAGATACTGAGATCAATCTTCTTGATTATGTTTCCGATTTTAGATACAAGTTGTCAAAGGCTTGTGAGGTCGCAAGAGCAAATATGTACTCTGCTCAATCTAAAATGAAATCAATATATGATAAAAAAAAATCGAAGGAAAAGAGTTTTCAGCCTGGTGATAGAGTCCTGGCTCTCTTACCTTTGCCACAAAATCCTCTTCAGGCCAAATAGTATGATCCCTACACAGTTGATAGGAAATTAATTACTTAAATTACATCATAAATACTCCTGGGAGGCGCAAACAAAAACAACTCTGCCATACGAACATGCTAAAAAAAGTATATTGAAAGAGATAGCCATGTTAAACCTGTAATTAATTTAGTTGTACCTGTCCCACTCAGTGAAGAAATAACATCATATTCTATTGATATTGGAATGACGACTCATTGTAATTCAGAAATTATGAAAGATCTAGACCAGAAACGTTCACATTTGCAAGTGCCAGAAAGAAATGAACTGAAACAGTTTTTATTTGAATATGAGCACTTATTTCCAAATGTTCCTATAAGGACAAGCAAAATTTTTCATGACGTTGATATTGTAAATTCCAATCCTGTTAAACAACATCCATACAGGATGAATTCACCCAAACAGGAGTACTTAAAAAAGGAAATTCAATATTTGCTGGAGAATGATTTTACTGAGCTCAGTAAAAGTGATTGGAGTTCACCATGCATACTTATTCCCAAACCAGATAAAAGTTTCCGTATGTGCACTGATTATAGGACAAAGACATATTCATTCCCATTACCAAGAATTGATGATTGTATTGATAAAATCGGGAATGCCAAGTATGTCACCAAATTTGACCTTCTGAAACGATTTAGACAGATTCCACTTACGGAAAGAGCAAAGGAAATCTCGGCATTTGTGACTCCAGATGGACTTTACCAATATAAAGTAATGCCATTCAGGATGAAAGGGTCACCAAGTACATTTCAACGTCTCATAAAAATGATCACCTCTGGTCTAGAAAATTGTGATGCATATATAGATGACGTCATCATCTACAACGACACCTGGATAGAACATCTAGTAACAATTCCAAAAAGTCTTTGACAGACTCACTGATGCATGTTTGAGAGTTAATTTATCTAAAAGTGAGTTCCACTATGCTTCTATGACTTTCTTAGGACATATTGTAGGACATGGACAAATTAAATCAATAGTTTTTTTTCCCAGTGTATAACAATATATTATATCATATACACTGTAATTTATACGAGATTTTTTAACCTTAGGTGTAAATTGGTTGGTGGTAAAAAGAAAGTTTTATCATAAAAACCTTTTTTTTTATTTCATGGGGGAAGGTGTTACGTATATGTGAAATAAGTCATTTATATTTATTTTTATTGTTTGTTTGTTAGATTTAAATTTGGCATTTTAAGTTAAGATTCGTTCATTGAAAGGGGGGGCGGTTATCTGTACTTTACAGAGTAAACACCAGGTGTTGACCTCATTTCTGACCTGGCTTCAGAGTTGTAAACAAGCTTTTAAAATGATTGGCTGTTTCCAAGGATATTATGGAGCTTTATATAACATCTTTCTAATTAGTTGGATTATACGCTGTTTACATGATTTCTTGAACGTACAATTGTTCTGAGAGATTCTAGAAGATCGTGACCCCTTTCTTGTTTACGTAAAATGAGCTATATAAATTATGTTTTCGAGCGAGCTATTCAGTAGAAAATTCGGCTGTTAGAATATTAAGTTGTGTCGTTTTTGAGCTATTATAAATTAACTTGTACTGGAAATTATGTCAATTCGTTTAGATCAAGAGGAATTATTTTGTTATTTATCTGGAAAATAATTGTGCTCATAGAAATTTTATTAACAAGAACTGACTTCATTAAGTGACATCGTCTTCCATCTTGGATACATCGCTGAATTCGAACTTAGAATTATTTGGACATTTTATTACCAGGACTTTTGCAATTTATCTAGTGGATAATACTTGGATTATTTTTGGATTAATTTTGGAATTGATTCTTAAAACCGTAAGTTTATTTTTCTTTTCTGAAAAATATTTGTACTCAATAAATTGTTTATTAAGTTTTAACAAGTTTATTATTTTCACTCCCTCTATGTTACTGTTTATTCGATCCTGAGCACGTAACAATAACAATTCTGCCATTATGAAATACTGAACTTACCAATAATACGTATTCTGAATCAGATGTTAACTGAAAGAATGAATTATTTCTCAAGAAAACATTTTTATATAGTTAAAACGTTTAGACATAATAGGACATTGATGAGAGTCAAATGTTGATTTCTATAAGATCATTAAGCTGTCAAAAACATCAGGTCTAATGACTAATAATAGAAAGAAAAAAATACATGGCAAATATCAGAGAGACTATGCTTGTATTGGGAATTTCAAGTATCAAAGAGCCATGGGAAAGATAAATATACTTACCAAATAATTTTTTGACTATATGATCAGAAATCATAGCACATTAGTAGCTATATATTATGTTGTTTACAAAATAAGTGTTACGAAACATCATTGCATACGCTCTCCACAATATTGTTTTCTTTTCCTGAGCATATTACATTAAATGATAGGAATTCCTTTCCGAACGTTATATATGGCATCTTTAATGTATTTATTTTATATAGTTTAGAATAGGTATCTGTGGAAAGTTACTTTAAGAATGAGGATGTAAAATACACTGATGGATTTACCTGACTGTTTTTCAGAAGTGAATTACATAGCTGTTTTTATGAAAATAATAATAATAATAATAATAATAATAATAATAATAATATTAGTAATAATAATAATAACAATAAAAATAATAATAAAAGTAATAATCATGATAATAATAATCACAGTCGTAAGTTTTATTATTATTATTATTATTATTGTTATTATTATTAGTATTATTATTATTAATATTACCACTACAACTTCAATTGCCATGAGTTTGGATTTCTTCAAAAATTATTCCTTTTTAGACTTGCTCCTAACGTGCATGGTTATATTTGCTTTGATTCTATACATCACAGCAGCATAAATTGACTATTTTTAATTGAAACAATAATGCGTTACTCGAGAACACATAATGGCAGCCATCCCGTGCTGATGGAAAATCAGATATCTAATATTGATAGTTATACTTATAAACTCACGTATTTGTTCCGGTTTTACGTGTTACTCCACATGCATTAGGAGGATATCCTTCTAATGTCAGAGGTCCTCCTAATGTTGGTGTGTAAACATGGAGTTGTCCTCTTAATGTAGGTAATATGTGTATAATATGTTACCTTCAATAATTTTTTGACTGTATAATCCAAAATCATAGAGAATTAGTAGCTATATATTATGTTGTTTACAAAATAAGTGTTACTAAACATCATTGCATACGATCTCCACAATATTGTTTTCTTTTCCTGAGCATATTACATATAAATAATAGCAATTCCTTTCCGAACGTTATACCTGGCATTTTCAATGTTTATAATTTATATAGTTTAGAATAGGTATCTGTGGAAGGTTAATTTAAGAATCATGATGTAAAATACAGTTTTTATTAAAATAATAATAATAATAATAATAATAATAATAATAATGACAGTAATATTCATAATGATCATAATCGCAGTCGTCGTTATTATTATTATTATTATTATTATTATTATTATTATTTCTAATACAACTACTACCACTACTACTTCATATGCCATGAGTAAGGATTTCTTGAAAAATTACTCCTTTTTAGACTTGCTTCTAACGTGCATGGTTATATTTGTTTTGATTCATTTCATCACAGCAGCATAGATTGACTATTTTGAATTGAAACAAGGATGAGTTAACCGAGAACACATAATGGTAGCCATCACGTGCTGATGTAATATCAGCAATCTAATATGCACAGTTATACTTATTAATTCAGGTATAATTACATTTCTTCCGGTTTTCACGTGTTACTCCACATACATAAGGAGGATATCCTTCTAATATAAGAGGTCCTCCTAATGTTGGTGTGTAAACATGGGGTTGTCCTCTTAATGTAGGTAATATGTGTATAATATGTTACCT
Source organism: Unio pictorum (assembly GCA_030141615.1). Lineage (NCBI taxonomy): Eukaryota > Metazoa > Mollusca > Bivalvia > Unionida > Unionidae > Unio > Unio pictorum. Next base: position 2,028,157 of record JARLTB010000109.1, read on the forward strand.
TCATCAATTAAACGAGTCAAGGCAATTTCACAATCAGTTTTGCTTATGTAATCTATACTATTTTGTGGATACACATTTCTATTGTTGGGCATATGAAAACTTATATAAAGGAGGTGTTCTTGCATATATATCAAATTTCAAACTCTTTGGGTCTACTGTGGTTTTGGACTGACCCGATCATTCATTCTGCAGAATCAACTACCCTTAAGTAAGAAAAATAGTAACTCTGTACATTATTTCAACGCCGACAGTTTTGTCTGGGAAAACCATTTGAAAGTGAAAAGATACTTTCATAATGTACGTGTGTATAAGTTGACGTAATGCAATTTGTTGTATGTAATGAATCTGAATAAGAAATGAACTAATGTCTCAGTTCTATCCTTGTTCACATCTCACGAAAACTATGATGACTATATTTTATCAATATACCCTATTTGATTGACCTTACTATTTCATCAAACATAGCACAGGGTTTACTCATGTATACAACCACAAGAGTTTAAATAGCCGATCATAGCTCCAAATTAGTAAATATGCTGATTATTAGAATCTTGAAATCTGTTTACAAATCCACGCAATCCACGTGATAGAATTAAAACCAAACATTAGATAGAGACGAGAAACAAAAGGAAAATTAACGTATAAATGCATAAGACCCCACCTCATAACGGAATAAAAAGATGCATCATGAATAATACAAGTTATGTAAACCAAAGCATTATAGTACAAACGTAGGTGAAGGTACCTCTGTAATCAAATTCCCATTTCTTTAAATGTTCAAAATCAGTGACGTAGCTAAGGGCGTACATGTTGCCCGGAGAGGTGTCCTGGGAGGGGGGCGGGAGGCACCGGAAGAAGAGAACTGGAGGTATCAGTGTATACTTTTACAATGTGTACATGAGAAGAAACATGATGAGAGTCAAATGTTAATTTCTATTAGATTTTTGAGCTGTCAACAACATAAGGTCTAATAATTAATTATAGAAAGAAAAATATACATGGCAAATATCAGAGAGATGAGTTTTTTAGTCGGAAAATGTAGTGTCATTGGGTCAGGCGAAAAAAGATATATTGACGTAATAATTTTTTGACTATATAATCAAAAATCATAGAGAATTAGTAGCTATATATTATGTTCTTTACAAATTCGATGTTACTAAACATCAATGCATAACCTCTCCACAATATTGTTTTCTTTTCCTGAGCATATTACATACAAATGATAGCAATTCCTTTCCGAACGTTATACCTGGCATTTTTAATGTTTTTAATTTATTTCAACGCATGAATTAATTTCACATCTGCGAGATGACGTTGTTGTCGATCACAGCTCCGGTAAGCTATATCGTGTATCCGACACGCTTCATCAATTGCATTAATCGGATTTTCACCCGGGTTAGGATTATCTTGACTATCAAGTCTGATATCTAATCGTGTTCCCGGTCCACAATAACTATATCCTGGAATGTGTTTTTCACCTGGATACTCTGCCCATGGTGTTCCTAGGAGTTTAGATAGCTTGGCGGCGATATCACCACCGCTTTTTTGTTTACAAATCGATATTTTCTTGTCCCGCATATTTCACATTTGCCGGTGACCGCTTCTCTGTTATTTTTTGTGGTAACAGTCGTTGGGTCAATAGTGGTGTATGCTTCTTACATTTTGCACAATATAAATCCATAGTATTATTATGTTATATCTAATGGAAGTAATTGATTTTTCTGCGCTAAAGAGAAAACAACAAGTTAAACATCATCCAATGTTACCAAACTCTATTTGGATGATCATCATCGGGCCTTCAGGTAGTGGTAAAACTCAGTTGTTGTTAACGTTGATAATGAAATACCTAAAATGGGACAAATTATATTTAGTTGCCCCAAGTGTAGACGATCAACGTTGTTATCAAGTATTAAAAAATTACAACGAAAATGCTTCAGAAATTGCCGCCGAAGATGTTATTGAGTTTATTACAGAGATTGACGAAGCGCCATCCGTGGAAGACCTGGATGGAAGCGTTAACAATGTACGATGATGTGATGTTAGATAAACCAAAAAATCCAGCTAGAATATTTTCCCGAGGGCGTCACAAAAACATTGACGTGACATACCTCGCTCAACGCTACACACAAATTCCAAAGGTAATCAGAGATAATTGTAGTTTGTTGTGTATATTTAACGGAGGTGATACTCATACGCTACGAAATATTTGGCATACTTGGTGCTCCGGTATGAATTATAATCAATTCCAAAATTTCTTCACTGGTGCTCGAGCTACCCCACATGGATTTGTAACGATAAATATACACGATCCTCGGACACGATATCGTATTGGATTAGACTGTATTTATAATTTATTCAGTTAACCCCATAGCAGCAGCAGGGGGAGCGCCAACGACTTTGGCGTCTTTTGTTTTTATTCTGGTTTGCCAAATGGACGCTTTTTTACGATTTGGAGGAACCCATGGTTTGGCAAATGGACGCTTCTAACAGTTTTCGGATAGACCCTCCTTGCTACTCATATAAATAATAGCAATTCCTTTCCGAACGTTATAGCTGGCATTTTTAATGTATTTATTTTATATAGTTTAGAACAGGTATCTGTGGAAAGTTACTTTAAGAATGAGGATGTAAAATACACTGATGGATTGACTTGACTGTTTTTTCAGAACTGAACTACATTGTTTTGTTTATAATAATAATAATAATAATAATAATAATAATAATAATAATAATAATGATAATAATAGTCACAATCGTCATTATTATTATTATTATTATTATTATTATTATTATTAATTTTACTAGTACTGCTCCTTCTTCAGTTGCCATTGGTATGGATTACTTGAAAAATTACTCCATTTTAGACTTTCTCATAATGTGCATTTGTTTTTTTTTCTTGATTCTTGACATCACAGCCACATAGATTGACTATTTTGAATTGAAACAAGAATGAGTTAACCGAATACACATAATGGCAGCCATCTCGTGATGATGTAATATCAGCAATCTAATATGCACAGTTATACTTTTTAATTCACGTATAGTTACATTTGTTCCGGTTTCACGTGTTACTCCACATACATTAGGAGGATATCCTTCTAATGTCAGAGGTCCTCCTAATGTTTGTGTGTAAACATGGGGTTGTCCTCTTAATGTAGGTAATATGTGTATAATATGTTACCTTCAATAATTGTTTGACTGTATAATCCAAAATCATAGAGAATTAGTAGCTATATATTATGTTGTTTTCAAATTTAATGTTACTAAACATCATTGCATACGCTCTCCACAATACTGTTTTCTTTTCCTGAGCATATTACATATAAATAATAGCAATTCCTTTCCGAACGTTATACCTGGCATTTTCAATGTTTATAATTTATATAGTTTAGAATAGGTATCTGTGGAAAGTTAATTTAAGAATGAGGATGTAAAATACAGTTTTATTTAAAATAATAATAATAATAATAATAATAATAATAATAATAATAATAATAATAATAATAATAATAATAATGACAGTAATATTCATAATGATCATAATCACAGTCGTCGTTATTATTATTATTATTATTAATATTATTATTATTATTATTACTACTTCTAACACTAATACTTCATATGCTATGAGTAAGGATTTCTTGAAAAATTACTCCTTTTTAGACTTGCTTCTAACGTGCATGGTTATATTTGTTTTGATTCATTTCATCACAGCAGCATAGATTGACTATTTTGAATTGAAACAAGGATGAGTTAACCGAGAACACATAATGGTAGCCATCACGTGCTGATGTAATATCAGCAATCTAATATGCACAGTTATACTTATTAATTCAGGTATAATTACATTTGTTCCGGTTTTCACGTGTTACTCCACATACATAAGGAGGATATCCTTCTAATATAAGAGGTCCTCCTAATGTTGGTGTGTAAACATGGGGTTGTCCTCTTAATGTAGGTAATATGTGTATAATATGTTACCTTCATCAATTAAACGAGTCAAGGCAATTTCACAATCAGTTTTGCTTATGTAATCTATACTATTTTGTGGATACACATTTCTATTGTTGGGCATATGAAAACTTATATAAAGGAGGTGTTCTTGCATATATATCAAATTTCAAACTTTTTGGGTCTACTGTGGTTTTGGTCTGACCCGATCATTCATTCTGCAGAATCAACTACCCTTAAGTAAGAAAAATAGTAATTCTGTACATTATTTCAACGTCCACAGTTTTGTCTGGGAAAACCATTTGAAAGTGAAAAGATACTTTCATAATGTACGTGTGTATAAGTTGACGTAATGCAATTTGTTGTATGTAATGAATCTGAATAAGAAATGAACTAATGTCTCAGTTCTATCCTTGTTCACATCTCACGAAAACTATGATGACTATATTTTATCAATATACCCTATTTGATTGACCTTATTATTTCATCAAACATAGCACAGGGTTTACTCATGTATACAACCACAAGAGTTTAAATAGCCGATCATAGCTCCAAATTAGTAAATATGTTGATTATTAGAATCTTTAAATCTGTTTACAAATCCACGCAATCTACGTGATAGAATTAAAACCAAACATTAGATAGAGACGAGAAACAAAAGGAAAATTAACGTATAAATGCAAAAGACCTCATCTCATAACGGAAAAAAAGATGCATCATGAATAATACAAGTTATGTAAACCAAAGCATTATAGTACAAACGTAGGTGAAGGTACCTCTGTAATCAAATTCCCATTTCTTTAAATGTTCAAAATTAGTGACGTAGCTAAGGGCGTACATGTTGCCCGGAGAGTTTTCTTGGGAGGGGGGCGGGAGGCACCGGAAGAAGAGAACTGGAGGTATCAGTGTATACTTTTACAATGTGTGCATCAGAAGAAACATGATGAGAGTCAAATGTTAATTTCTATTAGCTCTTTGAGCTGTTAACAACATAAGGTCTAATAATTAATTATAGAAAGAAAAATATACATGGCAAATATCAGAGAGACGAGTTTTTTAGTCGGAAAATGTAGTGTCATTGGGGCAGGGGAAAAAAGATATATTGACGTAATAATTTTTTGACTATATAATCAAAAATCATAGAGAATTAGTAGCTATATATTATGTTCTTTACAAATTCAATGTTACTAAACATCAATGCATAACCTCTCCACAATATTGTTTTCTTTTCCTGAGCATATTACATACAAATGATAGCAATTCCTTTCCGAACGTTATACCTGGCATTTTTAATGTTTTTAATTTATTTCAACGCATGAATTAATTTCACATCTGCGAGATGACGTTGTTGTCGATCACAGCTCCGGTAAGCTATATCGTGTATCCGACACGCTTCATCAATTGCATTAATCGGATTTTCACCCGGGTTAGGATTATCTTGACTATCAAGTCTGATATCTAATCGTGTTCCCGGTCCACAATAACTATATCCTGGAATGTGTTTTTCACCTGGATACTCTGCCCATGGTGTTCCTAGGAGTTTAGATAGCTTGGCGGCGATATCACCACCGCTTTTTTGTTTACAAATCGATATTTTCTTGTCCCGCATATTTCACATTTGCCGGTGACCGCTTCTGTTATTTTTTGTGGTAACAGTCGTTGGGTCAATAGTGGTGTATGCTTCTTACATTTTGCACAATATAAATCCATAGTATTATTATGTTATATCTAATGGAAGTAATTGATTTTTCTGCGCTAAAGAGAAAACAACAAGTTAAACATCATCCAATGTTACCAAACTCTATTTGGATGATCATCATCGGGCCTTCAGGTAGTGGTAAAACTCAGTTGTTGTTAACGTTGATAATGAAATACCTAAAATGGGACAAATTATATTTAGTTGCCCCAAGTGTAGACGATCAACGTTGTTATCAAGTATTAAAAAATTACAACGAAAATGCTTCAGAAATTGCCGCCGAAGATGTTATTGAGTTTATTACAGAGATTGACGAAGCGCCATCCGTGGAAGACCTGGATGGAAGCGTTAACAATGTACGATGATGTGATGTTAGATAAACCAAAAAATCCAGCTAGAATATTTTCCCGAGGGCGTCACAAAAACATTGACGTGACATACCTCGCTCAACGCTACACACAAATTCCAAAGGTAATCAGAGATAATTGTAGTTTGTTGTGTATATTTAACGGAGGTGATACTCATACGCTACGAAATATTTGGCATACTTGGTGCTCCGGTATGAATTATAATCAATTCCAAAATTTCTTCACTGGTGCTCGAGCTACCCCACATGGATTTGTAACGATAAATATACACGATCCTCGGACACGATATCGTATTGGATTAGACTGTATTTATAATTTATTCAGTTAACCCCATAGCAGCAGCAGGGGGAGCGCCAACGACTTTGGCGTCTTTTGTTTTTATTCTGGTTTGCCAAATGGACGCTTTTTTACGATTTGGAGGAACCCATGGTTTGGCAAATGGACGCTTCTAACAGTTTTCGGATACACCCTCCTTGCTACTCATATAAATAATAGCAATTCCTTTCCGAACGTTATAGCTGGCATTTTTAATGTATTTATTTTATATAGTTTAGAACAGGTATCTGTGGAAAGTTACTTTAAGAATGAGGATGTAAAATACACTGATGGATTGACTTGACTGTTTTTTCAGAACTGAACTACATTGTTTTGTTTATAATAATAATAATAATAATAATAATAATAATAAAAATAATAATAATAATAATGATAATAATAGTCACAATCGTCATTATTATTATTATTATTATTATTATTATTATTATTATTAATTTTACTAGTACTGCTCCTTCTTCAGTTGCCATTGGTATGGATTACTTGAAAAATTACTCCATTTTAGACTTTCTCATAATGTGCATTTGTTTTTTTTTCTTGATTCTTGACATCACAGCCACATAGATTGACTATTTTGAATTGAAACAAGAATGAGTTAACCGAATACACATAATGGCAGCCATCTCGTGATGATGTAATATCAGCAATCTAATATGCACAGTTATACTTTTTAATTCACGTATAGTTACATTTGTTCCGGTTTCACGTGTTACTCCACATACATTAGGAGGATATCCTTCTAATGTCAGAGGTCCTCCTAATGTTTGTGTGTAAACATGGGGTTGTCCTCTTAATGTAGGTAATATGTGTATAATATGTTACCTTCAATAATTGTTTGACTGTATAATCCAAAATCATAGAGAATTAGTAGCTATATATTATGTTGTTTTCAAATTTAATGTTACTAAACATCATTGCATACGCTCTCCACAATACTGTTTTCTTTTCCTGAGCATATTACATATAAATAATAGCAATTCCTTTCCGAACGTTATACCTGGCATTTTCAATGTTTATAATTTATATAGTTTAGAATAGGTATCTGTGGAAAGTTAATTTAAGAATGAGGATGTAAAATACAGTTTTATTTAAAATAATAATAATAATAATAATAATAATAATAATAATAATAATAATAATAATAATAATAATAATAATAATAATAATGACAGTAATATTCATAATGATCATAATCACAGTCGTCGTTATTATTATTATTATTATTAATATTATTATTATTATTATTACTACTTCTAACACTAATACTTCATATGCTATGAGTAAGGATTTCTTGAAAAATTACTCCTTTTTAGACTTGCTTCTAACGTGCATGGTTATATTTGTTTTGATTCATTTCATCACAGCAGCATAGATTGACTATTTTGAATTGAAACAAGGATGAGTTAACCGAGAACACATAATGGTAGCCATCACGTGCTGATGTAATATCAGCAATCTAATATGCACAGTTATACTTATTAATTCAGGTATAATTACATTTGTTCCGGTTTTCACGTGTTACTCCACATACATAAGGAGGATATCCTTCTAATATAAGAGGTCCTCCTAATGTTGGTGTGTAAACATGGGGTTGTCCTCTTAATGTAGGTAATATGTGTATAATATGTTACCTTCATCAATTAAACGAGTCAAGGCAATTTCACAATCAGTTTTGCTTATGTAATCTATACTATTTTGTGGATACACATTTCTATTGTTGGGCATATGAAAACTTATATAAAGGAGGTGTTCTTGCATATATATCAAATTTCAAACTTTTTGGGTCTACTGTGGTTTTGGTCTGACCCGATCATTCATTCTGCAGAATCAACTACCCTTAAGTAAGAAAAATAGTAACTCTGTACATTATTTCAACGTCCACAGTTTTGTTTGGGAAAACCATTTGAAAGTGAAAAGATACTTTCATAATGTACGTGTGTATAAGTTGACGTAATGCAATTTGTTGTATGTAATGAATCTGAATAAGAAATGAACTAATGTCTCAGTTCTATCCTTGTTCACATCTCACGAAAACTATGATGACTATATTTTATCAATATACCCTATTTGATTGACCTTATTATTTCATCAAACATAGCACAGGGTTTACTCATGTATACAACCACAAGAGTTTAAATAGCCGATCATAGCTCCAAATTAGTAAATATGTTGATTATTAGAATCTTTAAATCTGTTTACAAATCCACGCAATCTACGTGATAGAATTAAAACCAAACATTAGATAGAGACGAGAAACAAAAGGGAAATTAACGTATAAATGCAAAAGACCTCATCTCATAACGGAAAAAAAGATGCATCATGAATAATACAAGTTATGTAAACCAAAGCATTATAGTACAAACGTAGGTGAAGGTACCTCTGTAATCAAATTCCCATTTCTTTAAATGTTCAAAATCAGTGACGTAGCTAAGGGCGTACATGTTGCCCGGAGAGGTGTCCTGGGAGGGGGGCGGGAGGCACCGGAAGAAGAGAACTGGAGGTATCAGTGTATACTTTTACAATGTGTACATGAGAAGAAACATGATGAGAGTCAAATGTTAATTTCTATTAGATTTTTGAGCTGTCAACAACATAAGGTCTAATAATTAATTATAGAAAGAAAAATATACATGGCAAATATCAGAGAGATGAGTTTTTTAGTCGGAAAATGTAGTGTCATTGGGTCAGGCGAAAAAAGATATATTGACGTAATAATTTTTTGACTATATAATCAAAAATCATAGAGAATTAGTAGCTATATATTATGTTCTTTACAAATTCGATGTTACTAAACATCAATGCATAACCTCTCCACAATATTGTTTTCTTTTCCTGAGCATATTACATACAAATGATAGCAATTCCTTTCCGAACGTTATACCTGGCATTTTTAATGTTTTTAATTTATTTCAACGCATGAATTAATTTCACATCTGCGAGATGACGTTGTTGTCGATCACAGCTCCGGTAAGCTATATCGTGTATCCGACACGCTTCATCAATTGCATTAATCGGATTTTCACCCGGGTTAGGATTATCTTGACTATCAAGTCTGATATCTAATCGTGTTCCCGGTCCACAATAACTATATCCTGGAATGTGTTTTTCACCTGGATACTCTGCCCATGGTGTTCCTAGGAGTTTAGATAGCTTGGCGGCGATATCACCACCGCTTTTTTGTTTACAAATCGATATTTTCTTGTCCCGCATATTTCACATTTGCCGGTGACCGCTTCTCTGTTATTTTTTGTGGTAACAGTCGTTGGGTCAATAGTGGTGTATGCTTCTTACATTTTGCACAATATAAATCCATAGTATTATTATGTTATATCTAATGGAAGTAATTGATTTTTCTGCGCTAAAGAGAAAACAACAAGTTAAACATCATCCAATGTTACCAAACTCTATTTGGATGATCATCATCGGGCCTTCAGGTAGTGGTAAAACTCAGTTGTTGTTAACGTTGATAATGAAATACCTAAAATGGGACAAATTATATTTAGTTGCCCCAAGTGTAGACGATCAACGTTGTTATCAAGTATTAAAAAATTATAACGAAAATGCTTCAGAAATTGCCGCCGAAGATGTTATTGAGTTTATTACAGAGATTGACGAAGCGCCATCCGTGGAAGACCTGGATGGAAGCGTTAACAATGTACGATGATGTGATGTTAGATAAACCAAAAAATCCAGCTAGAATATTTTCCCGAGGGCGTCACAAAAACATTGACGTAACATACCTCGCTCAACGCTACACACAAATTCCAAAGGTAATCAGAGATAATTGTAGTTTGTTGTGTATATTTAACGGAGGTGATACTCATACGCTACGAAATATTTGGCATACTTGGTGCTCCGGTATGAATTATAATCAATTCCAAAATTTCTTCACTGGTGCTCGAGCTACCCCACATGGATTTGTAACGATAAATATACACGATCCTCGGACACGATATCGTATTGGATTAGACTGTATTTATAATTTATTCAGTTAACCCCATAGCAGCAGCAGGGGGAGCGCCAACGACTTTGGCGTCTTTTGTTTTTATTCTGGTTTGCCAAATGGACGCTTTTTTACGATTTGGAGGAACCCATGGTTTGGCAAATGGACGCTTCTAACAGTTTTCGGATACACCCTCCTTGCTACTCATATAAATAATAGCAATTCCTTTCCGAACGTTATAGCTGGCATTTTTAATGTATTTATTTTATATAGTTTAGAACAGGTATCTGTGGAAAGTTACTTTAAGAATGAGGATGTAAAATACACTGATGGATTGACTTTACCGTTTTTTCAGAACTGAACTACATTGTTTTGTTTATAATAATAATAATAATAATAATAATAATAATAATAATAATAATAATAATAATGATAATAATAGTCACAATCGTCATTATTATTATTATTATTATTATTATTATTAATTTTACTAGTACTGCTCCTTCTTCAGTTGCCATTGGTATGGATTACTTGAAAAATTACTCCATTTTAGACTTTCTCATAATGTGCATTTGTTTTTTTTTTCTTGATTCTTGACATCACAGCCACATAGATTGACTATTTTGAATTGAAACAAGAATGAGTTAACCGAATACACATAATGGCAGCCATCTCGTGATGATGTAATATCAGCAATCTAATATGCACAGTTATACTTTTTAATTCACGTATAGTTACATTTGTTCCGGTTTCACGTGTTACTCCACATACATTAGGAGGATATCCTTCTAATGTCAGAGGTCCTCCTAATGTTTGTGTGTAAACATGGGGTTGTCCTCTTAATGTAGGTAATATGTGTATAATATGTTACCTTCAATAATTGTTTGACTGTATAATCCAAAATCATAGAGAATTAGTAGCTATATATTATGTTGTTTTCAAATTTAATGTTACTAAACATCATTGCATACGCTCTCCACAATACTGTTTTCTTTTCCTGAGCATATTACATATAAATAATAGCAATTCCTTTCCGAACGTTATACCTGGCATTTTCAATGTTTATAATTTATATAGTTTAGAATAGGTATCTGTGGAAAGTTAATTTAAGAATGAGGATGTAAAATACAGTTTTATTTAAAATAATAATAATAATAATAATAATAATAATAATAATAATAATAATAATAATAATGACAGTAATATTCATAATGATCATAATCACAGTCGTCGTTATTATTATTATTATTATTAATATTATTATTATTATTATTACAACTTCTAACACTAATACTTCATATGCTATGAGTAAGGATTTCTTGAAAAATTACTCCTTTTTAGACTTGCTTCTAACGTGCATGGTTATATTTGTTTTGATTCATTTCATCACAGCAGCATAGATTGACTATTTTGAATTGAAACAAGGATGAGTTAACCGAGAACACATAATGGTAACCATCACGTGCTGATGTAATATCAGCAATCTAATATGCACAGTTATACTTATTAATTCAGGTATAATTACATTTGTTCCGGTTTTCACGTGTTACTCCACATACATAAGGAGGATATCCTTCTAATATAAGAGGTCCTCCTAATGTTGGTGTGTAAACATGGGGTTGTCCTCTTAATGTAGGTAATATGTGTATAATATGTTACCTTCATCAATTAAACGAGTCAAGGCAATTTCACAATCAGTTTTGCTTATGTAATCTATACTATTTTGTGGATACACATTTCTATTGTTGGGCATATGAAAACTTATATAAAGGAGGTGTTCTTGCATATATATCAAATTTCAAACTTTTTGGGTCTACTGTGGTTTTGGTCTGACCCGATCATTCATTCTGCAGAATCAACTACCCTTAAGTAAGAAAAATAGTAACTCTGTACATTATTTCAACGTCCACAGTTTTGTTTGGGAAAACCATTTGAAAGTGAAAAGATACTTTCATAATGTACGTGTGTATAAGTTGACGTAATGCAATTTGTTGTATGTAATGAATCTGAATAAGAAATGAACTAATGTCTCAGTTCTATCCTTGTTCACATCTCACGAAAACTATGATGACTATATTTTATCAATATACCCTATTTGTTTGACCTTATTATTTCATCAAACATAGCACAGGGTTTACTCATGTATACAACCACAAGAGTTTAAATAGCCGATCATAGCTCCAAATTAGTAAATATGTTGATTATTAGAATCTTTAAATCTGTTTACAAATCCACGCAATCTACGTGATAGAATTAAAACCAAACATTAGATAGAGACGAGAAACAAAAGGAAAATTAACGTATAAATGCAAAAGACCTCATCTCATAACGGAAAAAAAGATGCATCATGAATAATACAAGTTATGTAAACCAAAGCATTATAGTACAAACGTAGGTGAAGGTACCTCTGTAATCAAATTCCCATTTCTTTAAATGTTCAAAATTAGTGACGTAGCTAAGGGCGTACATGTTGCCCGGAGAGTTTTCTTGGGAGGGGGGCGGGAGGCACCGGAAGAAGAGAACTGGAGGTATCAGTGTATACTTTTACAATGTGTGCATCAGAAGAAACATGATGAGAGTCAAATGTTAATTTCTATTAGCTCTTTGAGCTGTTAACAACATAAGGTCTAATAATTAATTATAGAAAGAAAAATATACATGGCAAATATCAGAGAGACGAGTTTTTTAGTCGGAAAATGTAGTGTCATTGGGGCAGGGGAAAAAAGATATATTGACGTAATAATTTTTTGACTATATAATCAAAAATCATAGAGAATTAGTAGCTATATATTATGTTCTTTACAAATTCAATGTTACTAAACATCAATGCATAACCTCTCCACAATATTGTTTTCTTTTCCTGAGCATATTACATACAAATGATAGCAATTCCTTTCCGAACGTTATACCTGGCATTTTTAATGTTTTTAATTTATTTCAACGCATGAATTAATTTCACATCTGCGAGATGACGTTGTTGTCGATCACAGCTCCGGTAAGCTATATCGTGTATCCGACACGCTTCATCAATTGCATTAATCGGATTTTCACCCGGGTTAGGATTATCTTGACTATCAAGTCTGATATCTAATCGTGTTCCCGGTCCACAATAACTATATCCTGGAATGTGTTTTTCACCTGGATACTCTGCCCATGGTGTTCCTAGGAGTTTAGATAGCTTGGCGGCGATATCACCACCGCTTTTTTGTTTACAAATCGATATTTTCTTGTCCCGCATATTTCACATTTGCCGGTGACCGCTTCTCTGTTATTTTTTGTGGTAACAGTCGTTGGGTCAATAGTGGTGTATGCTTCTTACATTTTGCACAATATAAATCCATAGTATTATTATGTTATATCTAATGGAAGTAATTGATTTTTCTGCGCTAAAGAGAAAACAACAAGTTAAACATCATCCAATGTTACCAAACTCTATTTGGATGATCATCATCGGGCCTTCAGGTAGTGGTAAAACTCAGTTGTTGTTAACGTTGATAATGAAATACCTAAAATGGGACAAATTATATTTAGTTGCCCCAAGTGTAGACGATCAACGTTGTTATCAAGTATTAAAAAATTACAACGAAAATGCTTCAGAAATTGCCGCCGAAGATGTTATTGAGTTTATTACAGAGATTGACGAAGCGCCATCCGTGGAAGACCTGGATGGAAGCGTTAACAATGTACGATGATGTGATGTTAGATAAACCAAAAAATCCAGCTAGAATATTTTCCCGAGGGCGTCACAAAAACATTGACGTGACATACCTCGCTCAACGCTACACACAAATTCCAAAGGTAATCAGAGATAATTGTAGTTTGTTGTGTATATTTAACGGAGGTGATACTCATACGCTACGAAATATTTGGCATACTTGGTGCTCCGGTATGAATTATAATCAATTCCAAAATTTCTTCACTGGTGCTCGAGCTACCCCACATGGATTTGTAACGATAAATATACACGATCCTCGGACACGATATCGTATTGGATTAGACTGTATTTATAATTTATTCAGTTAACCCCATAGCAGCAGCAGGGGGAGCGCCAACGACTTTGGCGTCTTTTGTTTTTATTCTGGTTTGCCAAATGGACGCTTTTTTACGATTTGGAGGAACCCATGGTTTGGCAAATGGACGCTTCTAACAGTTTTCGGATACACCCTCCTTGCTACTCATATAAATAATAGCAATTCCTTTCCGAACGTTATAGCTGGCATTTTTAATGTATTTATTTTATATAGTTTAGAACAGGTATCTGTGGAAAGTTACTTTAAGAATGAGGATGTAAAATACACTGATGGATTGACTTGACTGTTTTTTCAGAACTGAACTACATTGTTTTGTTTATAATAATAATAATAATAATAATAATAATAATAATAATAATAATAATAATAATGATAATAATAGTCACAATCGTCATTATTATTATTATTATTATTATTATTATTATTATTAATTTTACTAGTACTGCTCCTTCTTCAGTTGCCATTGGTATGGATTACTTGAAAAATTACTCCATTTTAGACTTTCTCATAATGTGCATTTGTTTTTTTTTCTTGATTCTTGACATCACAGCCACATAGATTGACTATTTTGAATTGAAACAAGAATGAGTTAACCGAATACACATAATGGCAGCCATCTCGTGATGATGTAATATCAGCAATCTAATATGCACAGTTATACTTTTTAATTCACGTATAGTTACATTTGTTCCGGTTTCACGTGTTACTCCACATACATTAGGAGGATATCCTTCTAATGTCAGAGGTCCTCCTAATGTTTGTGTGTAAACATGGGGTTGTCCTCTTAATGTAGGTAATATGTGTATAATATGTTACCTTCAATAATTGTTTGACTGTATAATCCAAAATCATAGAGAATTAGTAGCTATATATTATGTTGTTTTCAAATTTAATGTTACTAAACATCATTGCATACGCTCTCCACAATACTGTTTTCTTTTCCTGAGCATATTACATATAAATAATAGCAATTCCTTTCCGAACGTTATACCTGGCATTTTCAATGTTTATAATTTATATAGTTTAGAATAGGTATCTGTGGAAAGTTAATTTAAGAATGAGGATGTAAAATACAGTTTTATTTAAAATAATAATAATAATAATAATAATAATAATAATAATAATAATAATGACAGTAATATTCATAATGATCATAATCACAGTCGTCGTTATTATTATTATTATTATTAATATTATTATTATTATTATTACTACTTCTAACACTAATACTTCATATGCTATGAGTAAGGATTTCTTGAAAAATTACTCCTTTTTAGACTTGCTTCTAACGTGCATGGTTATATTTGTTTTGATTCATTTCATCACAGCAGCATAGATTGACTATTTTGAATTGAAACAAGGATGAGTTAACCGAGAACACATAATGGTAACCATCACGTGCTGATGTAATATCAGCAATCTAATATGCACAGTTATACTTATTAATTCAGGTATAATTACATTTGTTCCGGTTTTCACGTGTTACTCCACATACATAAGGAGGATATCCTTCTAATATAAGAGGTCCTCCTAATGTTGGTGTGTAAACATGGGGTTGTCCTCTTAATGTAGGTAATATGTGTATAATATGTTACCTTCATCAATTAAACGAGTCAAGGCAATTTCACAATCAGTTTTGCTTATGTAATCTATACTATTTTGTGGATACACATTTCTATTGTTGGGCATATGAAAACTTATATAAAGGAGGTGTTCTTGCATATATATCAAATTTCAAACTCTTTGGGTCTACTGTGGTTTTAGACTGACCCGATCATTCATTCTGCAGAATCAACTACCCTTAAGTAAGAAAAATCGTAACTCTGTACATTATTTCAACGCCCACAGTTTTGTCTAGGAAAACCATTTGAAAGTGAAAAGATACTTTCATAATGTACGTATGTATAAGTTGAAGTTATCCAATTTGTTGTATATAATGAATCTAAATAAGAAATGAAGTAATGTTTTAGTTCTATCCTTGTTCACATCTCACGAAAACTATGATGACTATATTTTTTCAATATACCCTACTTGATTGACCTTATTATTCCATCAAACATAGAACAGGGTTTACTCATGTATACAACCACAAGAGTTTAAATAGCCGATCATAGCTCCAAATTAGTAAATATGTTGATTATAAGAATCTTGAAATCTGTTTACAAATCCATGCAATCTACGTGATAGAATTAAAACCAACCATTGGATAGAGACGTGAAACAAAAGGAAAATAAACGTATTAATACATAAGACCTCATCTCAAAACGGAAATAAAGATGCATCATAAATAATACAAGTTATGTAAACCAAAGCATTATAGTACAAACTTAGGTGAAAGTACCTCTGTAATCAAATTCCCATTTCTTTAAATGTTCAAAATCAGGGACGTAGCTAAGTGCATGCATGTTGCCCGGAGAGTTGTCCTGGGAGGGGGGCGGGAGGCACCGGAAGAAGAGAACTGGAGGTATCAGTGTATACTTTTACAATGTGTGCATCAGAAGAAACATTATGATATTCAAAAGATTATTTCTATTAGATCTTTGAGCTGTCAACAACATAAGGTCTAATAATTAATTATAGAAAGAAAAATATACATGGCAAATATCAGAGTGACGAGTTTTTTAGTTGGAAAATGTAGTGTCATAGGGTCAGGGGAAAAAAAAGATATATTGACGTAATAATTTTTGGACTATATAATCCAAAATCATAGAGAATTAGTAGCTATATATTATGTTGTTTACAAATTCATTGTTACTAAACATCATTGCATACGATCTCCACAATATTGTTTTCTTTTCCTGAGCATATTACATACAAATGATAGCAATTCCTTTCCGAACGTTATACCTGGCATTTTTAATGTTTTTAATTTAATTCAACGCATGAATTAATTTCACATCTGCGAGGTGACGTTGTTGTGGATCACCGCTCCGGTAAGCTATATCGTGTATCCGACATGCTTAATCAATTGCATTAATCGGATTTTCATCCGGGTTAGGATTATCTTGACTATCAAGTCTGATATCTAATCGTGTTCCCGGTCCACAATAACTCTATCCTGGAAGGTGTTTTTCACCTTGATATTCTGTCCATGGTGTTCCTGGGAGTTTAGATATCTTGGCGGCGATATCACCACCGCTTTTTTTTTTACAAATCGATATTTTCTTGTCCCGCATATTTCACATTTGCCGGTGACCGCTTCTCTGTTATTTTTTGTGGTAACAGTCGTTGGGCCAATAGTTCGTGTATGCTTCTTACATTTTACACAATATTAATCCATAATATTATTATGTTATATCGAATGGAAGTAATTGATATTTCCACGCTAAAGAAAAAACATCCTCGTCGTCGAGTATGATATCTAATCGTGTTCCTGGTCCACAGTAGCTATGTTTTTCCCGCGTTGGAAATTCTCAAATGCACTTGACCCAGGGGGTTCCAAGAATCTTGGCCAAATGTCTGACATATTCCCAGTTTTTTTTACAAATCGATATTTTTTTGCACCACAAATTTCACATGTGCCGGTGACCGCTTATTTCTTATTTATTATGATAACTTTCGTTGGTTCAAGGGTTGGTGTATATTTCCTACATTTTACACAATATAAATCTACTGTGACTTTGGACTGACCCGATCATTCATTCTGCAGCATAAACTACCCTTAAAGGAGATTAGAAATGAAAATTTTTATTTTATAAATGTAATTCTTTACAAATTCTAATTCGAATATAATGTTTAAAAAAATAATATCGTGTGCGGATATTGATTATATTGCGAAGAAGATACAATGATTCCGTAAATTGCCGAGTATTTCCGAGTTTTAATGAGACGACAGATCACGTGGTCTCGTGACGTCACACTAGCCAGTCCTCGTATACAAACAGAAACATGGCAAGCGAGAAAGACCATTGATAACGGTTTTCATCGGAAGTAATTTTTCACACACAAAAAAAAACAACACCCCACAAATAAATCTGCGAGGAGGAAATCATACGTAATTAATTTCAACATAAAGAAGCTTCCTTTCTATGATTCAATTACAGTGTATTTTACAGGCATGCTACAGTTAGCGTATGACAAATCTGTAACTATATACATGCTTCGTTATAGGTTACGCACTGTACTGGTCAGTGCTGAAAGAAATGTTTTAAGCACAAGCCCCGGGCTGATGATTTAAATAAACTTACTAGCCCTGACTGAAATTCCACAAACATCATACCTCATCTCATAACGGAAAAAAAATATGCATCATGAAAAATACAAGATATGTAAAACAAAATATTTTAGTACAAAATTAGGTGAAAGGACATCTGTAATCAAATTCCCATTTCTTTTAATGTCTCTAATCAATAGCGTAGCTACGGGGGTGCAAGTTGCACTAGGTGTCGTGTTGAGCAGGGCGGGGTGGGGGGCCCGCCGGAAAAGAGGGGTGAGGTATCAGTGTATACTTTTACAATGAATAACAACTGAGTAATTAACTAGGTCCGTGCCATGATATCCGGATGATTGAGATTAACTCTGGTTCATACCGCATCTAGGTCACGCGTGCTTCTCCAGTCACCTCCGGCGCCAAATACTCTCCTCTACACCAAGGGTGGGGGTGGGGGGGTGGTGGTGGTGGCAAAAACAATATGAACCGAGCACCGAGCACTGAACACCCTCGCTACGCCAGTTTGCCTAATTTCACAGTTATATTACTGCAAGATCAAACCTTTACTTTAGTAGGTAAACCTTGACAACGTTTTACATTATTTCCTTGAAATTTAACACAAGATTGGCAAAATCTCAATTTTAGTCGAAAATATTGTCAAATTTGTCAATGAATTTTCGAATAGTTCCAGGGAATTTCTCAAGGTGTCGCTGTGTGTAATGATGTGTTCGATATATGCATCAAAGCCATCTACATGAGATGTACCATGTTCATTAAACACTCGAATATTGAGATAGAATTTTTCATACCGAATGTATCACTTTTAATAGATAAAGTCTATCCGGACATGCCAATAACGACATTGTGCTAACACTGTTTTAATGTATCACAATAATATTATCCAAAAAAGAGTCTTCTTGTCTTAATTCCCCAAATTTCCAAATTAATGTTCCAGTCACAACAATATTTTTGGTGAACACTTTTTATTTCTGGTGAATAATTAGTAGAATGAATAATTCTGCCGTAATGAAATATTGAAATTAGCAATATTACGTGTTCTGCATCAGATGTTAAATGCAAGAATCAATTATTTCTCAAGTAAACATTTTTATATAGTTAAATAGTTTAGACATAATAGAACCATGATAGGAGTCAAATGTTCATTTCTATAAAATTGCTGAACATTCGTTTTACCCTGTAATATTTAAATAACTGGACTGCAATCATTGTAGACGTTCTAACAATACAGTGAAAGGTCACTTATAGAAGATGTATCAATATAAGTGTGCAAGACCTCTCAATTTCAATACAGGTTAAGGGCAATGTGTATGACGAAAGGTCGGATAAATGTAATATTTCAATTATGGACTGTAGTCGTTATAGACGTTCGAACTATACAACAAAACGTCGCTTCCAGAGAATGCAGCGACGTGAGCGTGTAAGACCACTCAATGACGATATAGATCAAGGTTACTGTGTGTCTTAAATAAAAATTTTGTGTGTTTGATAAAATATCGGATAAATGTAGCGATTCAACAATTCAAAGTGTTACTGTACTCATGATAAATGTTCTAACAAAACCACGAATAGTCACTTCCAACGGAGATTATTATTATTATTATTATTATTATTATTATTATTATTATTATTATTATTGAATACCTTTTTTATTGAAGACTAATATTATCATTAGTAGTAGTAGTAGTATTACTTGTTCTTGTTGTTGTTGTATTATCAAAAGACAGCCTCGATAAAAACTGCTAATATTACTACTGCCACTATCATTTTTTCTAATACTCTTACAACTATTACTAATTTTCTACACTGTACCTAACTCATTTTTCGCAAACCTAAACCAATAGGTATCAGTGAAATAAGGCCACTTATTAAAAAAGTACTAGTGACAGAAGTTTTGAGTATTTAATATATTTTTTAACCTAACGACATAAGAAGAAAATCTAACGATTCGCGTACATTATATCTTAAATTTGATACATATTACCAGAATCCATCTCATGCAAACATTTTAGTAAAGAAAAATATACAGAATTGGTATATACACTGTAATGAGATAAATAGTACAAGTATTAAATATATAATGTAAGGACTGGTATAGTAAAAGCGAATTTGTCTTGAACTGGTGGAAAACGAAAGAAATCCGCCATACAGCAAACCTACAATCAAAGTATTCTATCACAGACTTTCAGCTCACCTCACCATAGCAACACAGCTATCTGTTGTAGCTAAATATGTGGTGTTATGCAAAACTAACGGTTAAGTACAGGTCAAGTCGGCATCGTAGATAACATTTTCCTAGCCTAATGTTTTAAGTTTAGTTAGATCCGACTATTAAATGTACTGATAAAATAAAGATTGATATTTAATTAAATAGTACGTTTTAAAGTAATGTTACGTATTCGCTGTTTACGAGACTTTAAATGAGTATATTTCAACTTTCAAAATTTTATACACATTTTAAAGTTAGTTGAAGTTAGTGGCAGATGAATAACTATATGAGTGTAATCTGACGAACTCCAATTATTGTTTATGATGACGTGTTGGAAAACTTAAATATTCTCCATGTGAAAGCAAGATTTCATAACAAGCTTTAATATCCTTTCGAATTTTTCGATGTAAGTTAAAATAGCCGAAATATTCTGGTCGGTACACACACAAAATCTTATTTCAAATAAGATTACGGCAGATATTATGGAGTGAGAAAAAAAGAAAAAAAAAAACAAAAAAAAAACAACAACAACAACAACAATAAAAAAATGCTACTTATATTATATGCACAGAACAATTAATCTAGAATAAAAATGATTCAACTCAATACTACGTGATTTAAAGACGTTCCAAAAGGTATATTCTTTCTTTGCCAGGAGGAGAACCTAAATAAAACCTTACAAGTTCAAAGAATGCAGAATTACTATTCTTCTCGTAAAAACGATTTTATCACAGCTCATACGCAGTAACTATTTACGTAATCACATATTTGTGCTGTATAAAAGAAGAAACTATATACATTAACAACGGTGTTTACAATTTACTCCCAAAATAGGTTTATTGAACTCATTACTCAAGATTTCATTGAACTTAAGTTTAATATTCACTAAACCATAATTAGATCTTTAACCCAACAAATACAAACATTTACTATATATACATAACTGACGCTAATGGCAAGTTATTCTTGCATTTAAATTCGAATCTTAGTATTCATTTAATGCTTATTAAATCATAATGTCAAATTTTCAAACGCTTAAAATAATTCATACTCTTTAAACATCATTTTTCATACAGTTAAACACATTCATTTTCATCTACTTAATATTTATATTAAGAGAAAAACACTTATAACTATTTGAAGCTATAGGCAACTATGTACTTATAATTAATATTGAATTTTGTACATATTACTGACAAACGTTGGACCTTATCATCATAGGCAATTTGACCCAAAAAGAATTCGGCCCAACTTAACAATTGTTCTCTTTCTTCAAACAACAAGGATATACTACGTAAGATAGGTTGTAGGAATAGGTTTTAAGGAACAAAAAAACAACCTTTAAACAAGCAAAATTATCTGGATATTCATTACAAACAAATAATCATACTTCGTTACGTACATGTATATATATGAGAGAAATCATAAACTGACATATCTTGTTCATTCTAGTTAGAATATTTATATACATTTATTTTCATGCTAATAAAATATATGTAACTCTCACTGTATGTCTTTCGCTCAGATTATTGATATCGATTTATAAACAAAAATACTTGACAGGTAATATTCTATAGATTACAAATTCACGTTTCTAAGGGTAGCGAAATGAGATATTATAACAAATATATTTCATTTAGGCTTCAGATTGTAACACTGATGCATATAATACACACTCAATTACACACGAGACAGATGGAGAGGAGAGGGAGAGACGTGTCCTAGCGGATGAGCGTGTAAATTGCAAGCTTGTCATTATCAGTATCGTCAATCATATTTGATAAATTATTACATAAAAATAAGAAAGGAACTAATTGTGTGTTGAATTTGTGCCCCCCACCCCCACCCCCACACACCACACACACGGTACAATACAATTGATGAACAAAACATTCGTTTGGAAATAAAAGGAAAGTAACTAACTTTGCATTGTTATAATTTATTCCTTCTTTTTTCATCATGCGAAAATACTAACAACATATATGCACGAACTCCGTTTATGTGGCGGATGCCGGCTTGCGAATGCATCCTTTCTGTTTGTGTGTATCGCTTATGTCAGATAACAAAATCGCAAAAGCGACGAAAATATCGTTCGATTGCTTGAGTTCACCTGCCGTTCACGCATTATTAGTTACAAGGTGCAAGCTGACCAAAAGTGAATTGCATCTAGGTCAACTATAAGATGATATCTCGCAAACAAAAATTCATTATTTTGTGAGTGCAAATGTGAGTGCAAATGATACTCTTTTCATTTCCTTGGCATGGTTATGGTTACTTTTTATGAAAATGATAATTGAACTAGTTACTTAAAATTACACAGAATTTGTACAATGATATGCCACTATATTCGCTGAAACTGTACACATGATATAAATGATGTCTAAATATAGTCGAACCTACCGTACAGGACACCTCCGTTATACAAGTTCTTTTTGTCAACAGTTAAATGTTTAAGGGTTTTGCATCAACCAAAAGAAATTAACCTCTCTAAGTCAACCAATTGTTTCCAGAGGTTATTTGTCTCACTTCCCATAGGTGGCTGCTTAAGAGAGGTTTGACTGTATTAATCTATTAAGACGTAATACACAAGCAAAGCCATTATGGAAACAAACATGTTTATTTTATACAGTAAAAAGAACAAGGTTAAACTATATGGAAATAAAATACATTACCACTTTCACTGCAGCTAATCAAGGCCAAGCAAACGCTTACCTTGTACATTTCTGTTTATTACATATAACGAAATAAATGTTCTGGAAATGCCAAAGTTTAGCTTTAAAAAAATGCTATCAAATTTCAGAGGCTCAATACAGGAAAGTCTTATAGACAAAATGTGAAATATCACATTTTTACCCAATAATAGCATTGGGTGTATTATTTTAAGGTAGTGAAATATACTAAGTTATTCTTCATCACATCAGAAATGCTTTTGATATTATATAAACATTTTGGAAACTTAGTCAGTTTTATATTTATCTAATGATTTGAATAAATGGCATTTTCACTACACCCAAAAAACCTAATATTGTTGAATTCCTAGAGTCATAGTACAATATGTACTGTAATTGTTTTGGCGCTTTAAAATTCTACAAACTTCATTACCGGTACATCATTAATAGATGATCATGTTCGAATTTAAGGCAATTAGAGAAATGTTTAATTATAATTTGTTTTGAAATATTTGTTCTCCAATTTTTTACCAAAACTTTATTTCTACGATTTTAAACAAAACCACCCGAGGAAGCAGTGTTATTGTGGAGATAGACTGGTATTTAAATCTGCATGAGCTGTTTAGAAGTTCAGCTCTTTACAGCATTTTCTTTTATTTTTTTTGTGAAGTGTGATAGGAAAGGTGTAAATATTCTTTGGCAGAACCTTTAGTGCAATTGCAAAAAAGGCAAGTTCGACTTGAAATTTTCAGGTGCATTTGTATGCAGATGTAGATGATTTGATTATATTGCGATGCAAAATTATAAAACAGTATCAGTTGTGGATACATTTGGACATATATTTTTTTGGTCTGCAGATTCATGCTTGTTTTGTAAGCTCACATCTAGTATACTAGATATAGTGCTAAAAAGAGAACTAGGTTCATTTTGTTACAAATGATGTCTTTTTAAGTTTCTTTGTTACAAGCATATTCTTTACTTGAAAAACAAGATTTCGCCAGCTTCTACCAGCCAATAGAGGAAATTTTCTCATAGCATCCAGACACTCTTTCTTTCGAGGCACTCTCTCTGCTAGGAAACATGTTTGAAACGCTGCTATGAGTGCATCTTTCTCTTCTTTCGTCCATTTCTTTCTTGATTTCTTTTCCTCTGGAGAGAGAATATATATATATATATATATATATATATATATATATATATATATATATATATATATATATATATATATCACATAAGTTAATTATGTTTTAATTGCTTGAAGATGGATGTATTCTCTTCATTATTAAGTGAAGGGCTATTCAATTATACTGGTACCATATTCGACTTGCTCGTCTATCCAAAGGTTTCATCATAACGTCATAGTGCATGCTGACCTCAGTTCTGTTTTATTCCCTTTCGCATATTCCATCTCTATGATATTAGTTTCCTTCGAAAACTTTATTCCGGGCATTTTGTTTTCTTTATAGTAAACAGGTAGTAATTTAGTTCAATGATGAAGAATTAGAATACACTGCTGGATGCTTATAACTCATATTAAGGAGTGAATCACTTTATTGTTGTTGTAAGAATCGTGATCGTGCTTGGTCATTGTTAAGAGCTTGGATCCCTTAATAAACTCATACTGGATAGACTCGCTTCCTATATCTATGGTTTGGTTTGATCATATATAGCACAGCACCACAGGTAGGTTATTTTATACCGAGGCAACTATAGTCAAATGCATTGACTGAGAACATATCACGGGCTGATCTTGTGGTAAGATTCGAACTCCCACCTGTACATTTACAAATTCAAGAATATCTTCACTTGTGTATACATAGTGGTAGTAAAACACATTTGTAGAAATTGAATATTTAGCTTAAAATATCTGATAAGTATACTGGCATATCTTGATTTAAACATTCATATGAGACATTATATATTGGATTCATTAAAAAGCATGGGAATCTATTCTTATAAAAGTAAATTAACACTTGATTCATTCGACCTCATTGAAACAAGCGTTGGTCTTACCTGCTATGGGAGCCTGGTCTTTGTCCTTGCTTCCGCTTGAGCTGCACGTTGAACTGTGTGTGTCCTTTGCTGAAAAAGTACATTTTGTACATGAACCAATAGTGCAGTAACAGGTGCAAATAATATGATGTTTGGTCAAACAATTTATTTGAATGGCAGATTACTTATATAAGCTTTAGCCAATTAAACTGGAAAGAACATGTGTTTATTTTCAACTTGTTTTTAAATTTCCTTAAAACTGAAATTTTGCATTGATGTTTCTGTAAAAGCAGTAAAAGGCAATGCGTATGAATTGTATTAAATTCCTAAAAATGGTATAAAGTCAGCAATTTAAAAAGAGTCCCATGTGGTTCTGAGATCTCTTGACTGACTTAAAACTACCTCAAACCCCAGAGTAATTCGCCCAACAATTTCGGTTAGAATGGTGCTTTTTGGCCTTGAAAGTTTTTTCTGAGTTTAGCAATATAACTGGTATTGAATGGCAGGTCAACATAATTTGCACAATATCGAAACAGTTTGCAGCCACTATTACCTCTTGTGGTAATTTTTTTATTTTTATAAGTGTTCTTTTTTCCTTGGATGAGAATACTTGTCTACATATAAAGAGAGAGATAAAGAGTTCATACCTTTCTTTATGACCTGTATTTCTTTCTGCAAATCACTTTTAACAGGAGTCAGGCCAGTACTGGGTGCTATGTAAACATAAATTAAATATATATTCAGTTTTGAGATTGATATAAATAAAGCATACACACATCTTAAGTTTACAAAGCATATGCAATCTATATTGCTACCTAGGGCCATATTACAGGAGAATAATAAAGAAGGATGTGTAAGATGCAACAACATTACCTATATGTTACTGATTCATAAAGATTATCAGTACAAACCTTTTATAATCTTAGGTGTAGAGTACTGATACAATTATCAGCTGAAATACCATCCGTACAATCTAAGTTTGAACTTTGATGTCTATCAACTATTTTCATAAATGGCGATAGTAAATGTTAAAGATGCTGTATTCATACTTTACCTTACTAGATTCCTTCAACAATACATTTATTTTACACATACAATTTTATCCCTATATTTAAAACCGTAATATTGCAAAATAATACATCGATTATGCAAGCAGAGTTTATCTATTTTTGCGTATTAAACATTTGGTATTTCATTGTATGTTGATATTTTTATTTTTATCATCGGTAGCGAAAAGTTTAATTTTTTTAAAAATTTTCATTAAAATAAATGAAAAGTATTTCACGTGACAACGTGCACGCTTTAGTATTATTTTATTTGACAACATACATAATCTTTCAGTACCTTTTATCTGAAGAGAACTTGGTTTCAAGTTTGCTTTGATTGTTCCTTGTTCTGCGGCACAAAGTACTCTTGCTACTTTGGTTAGTTCAACAGTAGTGTCCTTTAGTCTGTACCACTTCTTGTGGACATCCATTGAATGTCCAAGATGTTCCGTGACCCATCGCAGCTCTGGATCCGTCATGTCTAATAACTGAATAACAGTAGCCAGGTATTTTCTTATCTTGGTACAGGTTAAAAGTTCAGGATACCTTGCACCACATTTATGTGCGCAATGTTTTACGCTGTCCCATCCACGAATGTGGCCATTCTCTGACTTTTGTGTTGCAAAAACAAACTTGTTCGTGTTGAAAACCCCAGCAATGGCTCTGTATTGCATTGTAATTCTTATTCCTCGCGTCACATCAGGAGGTAATATAATTGGAACCTTTTTTCTCCTTTTCCCTGAAATGTAGCAAACGTTAAGCCTCTTGGCCAACAGCTTCTCCGTTTCGTCGATTATTAATTCATAATCTTCTTCTTGTATCCACTGCCTTTCTTCTGCTCTCATCCAAACATGTATCGGCAACTTTGCACACTCACCACCTCTTCTGGCATTAAAGGAAGTCACTCTGCACAACAAATATACATTTAAAGACCTCCAGTCGTCTTCATTCAGCGTTTTGTGACGATCAGCCCTTTCGCAAAGAGTTTTGATCTCCTGTTGACAGAAATTGCTGAGCTTTTTTACATCTTCCGTCAGGGGTGGTTTCTCCGGAACATCGTCTCTGTTTTCTTGTAGCAGTTTTTGTGCATTGGTGCTTAAAATAGTCCATTCGCTATCCATCAGCTCTAAGAAGTTTCTACTTTTTGATATTAATTCTTGCTTATTTTCTTTTATAGCTTTACCTCTTAGTATAACCCCTAAAGCTTTCAAACTGTATCCTATCCTGAGAAGAAGGCTTGGTGTGCGTATATGAATGCCTTGCTCATCCGATGTATAGCCCGCTAGTTCCTTGGTAGAGTCAACAATAGTATCAAAAAATGCTGGATCGATAAAAGTTTCCATTTTGGCTGAGCACTTGTTTGTTGAGGATCTCAAGACTTGCAGAAGACGTCCTAAATTTCTGATTTTGTTTGAAATTTCTTCCTTGCGCTCCATACCCACTGTGTCCAAGAGGGTCTGTCCATATAAATTTAAAAATGTGTCATTTTTAACAATAAAATAAATATCATCTTTGTTCATTTTTGATAAAATAAAATCATGAAACTTTGATTGTGTTCTTCCTGTTGCCATAGAAATTATCTGCTGGCTGGTCCTTTTAATGTTCAAGCAGGTAACTGAGTCTTTTTCTTGGAATTTTACCGAACATATCTTTGAATGTCTCCATAGATCTCTCTCTAAGTAAAAACCATAGCAATGGGGACAACATCCATATTCATCATACTTTCTTTCAGTGGTGTCATCAGCTGGTCTTCTTTGAACTATCATCTGACCTCCCGATTTCAATACATTGATATTCCTTTCATAATCACCATAATTTCTGAGTTTTTTTAATAATGTTTTTCGTTCTTTGGATCCTTTAGGTTTTGACAAGGCTTCCGAAACTTGTGGATCAGCGACATGTTGTTCTAGATGTTTTGATATTTTCTTTACATCTTTTCCACAAATAAAACAATGATGGGATTTAGTCCAATCTCTTATTCCTGTTGCAGTTGACTTAGCCTGCACAGCAATCTGGGGTGGAGTTCCATCTGTATAGAAAACACAGTAGTATAAATTAAAATAAGAATCCGTTTTGAATAAGTACAGTTTATTTAACTCATTAACCTCTGGCGCGTCGTTAACGCATCAGGAGGTAGTAGCCTAATTCCGAGCTCTGTAGCGTATGATACACTAAAGTGGGTGGTATTATAGAAAGGTAGACAGATGCAGCTACAATGATACCAATTAATCTGGACGTTCTATTTGTAATACAAAATACAGAGGGAAAAGCTTAATTTTTCGGACCCGATTTTTTCTCGCCAAAACTTCGCCCATGGTCGGAATCCACTTTTGTGTCCGGATTTTAGACTTTTTGGCCTCAGATCTAAGGCAGATCGGTCTGAACTGCACAAAGACAGGAGAACATTTTCAAAATGTAGGATAAGATGGGTATTTGGAATTTAGAATAGTCTCGATACGAAAATGATGGGTCCGTTAAGCAAAAATAAAAAGACCAACTTTTACCCTTCTGCCCATGCGCGAGCGAAATAGCCAATTAAAAATGATGTTTCTAACACAACTAGGCATTAGGTTAACTGGAAATCTCTTGCAAGTCGATGTATTAGGGTGTCTTCAGAAACAGCCCCCAAATTGTGTTTCCTATTCGCATTTCAGGCGAAAGCGACAAAAAAATCCAGGGGTGAATGAGTTAATGAGTGCATTTTGATGACGTCACCAAATTTGAATATTACTTGAGTATTTTAATCCCTTTTGCATCGACATTGCACATAAGTGACAAAATTAGCCATTCCTTCACAATTTGTAAAATAATTTTCAACACACTTTTTAACTCGTTAACCCCTGGCGCCTCTTTTACGCGTCAGGAGGTACTAGCCTACTTCTAAGCCATGTAGCGTCAAGGTCATATATGATACACTAAAGTGGGTGGTATTATAGAAAGGTAGACAGAGGTAGCTCTGCAATGATACCAAATAATCTGGATGTTCTAGTTGCACTACAAAATACAGAGGAAAAAACGTAATTGTTTGGACCCGATTTTTTTCCACCAAATATTTGCCCATGGTCGGAATCCAATTTTGTGTCCGGATTTTAGACTTTTTGGCCTCAGATCTAAGGCAGACCAGTCTGAACTGTACAAAGACAGGGGAACCGGTGCATAAAGTAGGATAAGATCGGTATTTGGAATTTAGAGTGGTCTCGATATGAAAATGATGGATCCGTTAAGCCAAAAAAAAAAAAAAAAGAAGACCAACTTTTACCCTTCTGCGCCTGCGCGAGCAAAACAGCCAAATAAAAATGATGTTTCTAACACAACTAGGCATTAGGTTAACTGGAAATCTCTTGCAAGTCGATGTATTAGGATGTCTTAAGAAATGGCCCCCAAAATGTGTTTCCTACTCGCATTTCAGGCGAAAAAGACAAAAAACCTCCAGGGGTTAATGAGTTAAATCGATCATTATATATTTTTAATATTCTTTAAGTATACAAAATAAAAGTGAATCACTAATTGTAATAATTGAAACTATACTTTGCTCTATATCCCGCGCTCTCTGATGAACTTCTACAATCAAAATAAAACAAAATATTTACATAAAAGAAAAAAAAATTGCATTCGTAGCATCCTTTATAACCTTGAAAAAATGAAAGAACCAAGATTGAGAATTAGATACAAAATAGGATAGTTAATCCTTGTAAGAAGTATCATGTTAGATCAGTGCACAATTACTGCAATAATGAAAAATCTAAAACAACATCGAAATGAAGGCATGGGTAGGTTATTCGTGTTTTCCTTTGATATTAATCTAATAGCGCTTACAATTTTTGGGATTGTTTAAATAACTTGCAATCCAAACTCTAATGCATCGCTAGTATCATCATCGAGAAAATAGAAAATATCTTCTACTTTCAGCAGATAAATATGGATTGATGGGCAATTGAAATGGACTATGTAATGTGTCATAATAGTTTCAGAATGATGTATTGACATGAGAAATGTTCTATCAAAATCAATTCCAATTTATGTAATGACAGCGAGTATTGGATTAGATAGTTATCGCGTGATTTAAGTTATGCTTACCAACGTGACATCTACATGTTCTGGTGAAAGCGGAGTTCAGGGTGGATTTAGTATTTACAGTTTCATCAAGTGTCATTGTAGCTGCAGACGAAATGTCAACATCACCCTTACGGACTTTGGCCTCTATTTCGCCCTAGATATGAAAAACAGAAGACACACATATAACAAAGAAAGGAACAAAAAGTAAACACACAGCACAAGAGCACGCGTAATAAAGGAAAACGAAACTGTGTGAAGTTTTGCATTTATAAAAGATTAGATGATTTCTCTGGAATATTTAGCTTTCGTTTTAAACAATATCCGTACATCTTTTTGGTAGTCGGAAAGTCTTAGGAATTCTTATATCGATTTACAGCCTTGTCAAGGCATTGCTAATGAACGAAAGAGGATTTGTCTGTGATTCTAACGTTAATTATGTCTTTGTATTAGTTCATTTTCGTTATTCTGCTACACTATTTTCCCATATTGTGATTTTTTAATCAAAGACCACCTTAAATAGGATGGTTGGGGTTTGATTTACATATCATTATGTCACACATCGGCATTCCTTTAATAAAGTGGATTGCGCAGCCCGTGTAATAGAATCCTTGGACATTGGAGCCAAACACATGCTGATTGTTGATGTTTTTATTATGCCCCCATTATTATACATTTTGTCAGCATTAATTGAAGAGACACAGCTACAGTCCAGTTTTACTTTGCTTCAGTCTGAATTAAGGTAATAGTACGTACGTATTTGTCCTTGATGTATGAAATATGAATCATTTTTTGGGATGATTTTCTGGTTATAATAAATTTTGTTTCTGCTGGCATAATCCTAATCGGAATGTATTCCTCAAGTCACTATAAGAAAATAGCGTTTAATGGTAGATTCGTTAAGAGACATTTTAATAGCAATATATCATGTTTATAAAAGGCGCTTTCCTTATTATTATTGTCTCGCGAGTACTTTTGAGAACTCTATTTTAACATCAATATTATTACATATTCATTTGTTCTAAAATATACAACCGTCTAGCAGGATATACTTTAGCATCAATGTTTGTCTGAGTACAGTTTTTGCTTTCCCGAAGACAAGAGATTATGATAGCCATGCTATATTTTTTGTCTTTAAAAATGGAACCAAAACATATTTAAAAAAAGTTATACAACTTCGCTTAATATGAAAGACACTTACTTGCTGTTTGTTTGAAAAGCAAGTTTGGCTTTGTATTGATTCTGATCCCGTGTCTTCCTCAAGATAGCTACTTACGTCATTGTCTGCTACCTAAAATATAGTTGTAATTCGATTATATAAAATCAAGCAAATATATATAACTGAAAATAATTTTGTAATTTAAAAACCCAAAACATAACGAAAAGACGAACTGATTTTTAATTTCCTTTTTTTTAAAACATGATTTGCACGTCCTCGCTCGCTCAAAGAGTAGTGTGGCCGTTTTATTTGTAGACAGTGTGCATAATGACAAATGAACGTTTAATACAATCATCTATCGTTAAGCATGATAAATCTTGACGTCAACGGCTATCAAAATGCAGAATATTGTCTCGTGAAATTTAGATATACTGTTGTGCTGATTATCTTTGAAAATATTTCAAACTCAATGCAACAATTCATCATTGACATTTTCACCTAAACACAAAAAATATTAAACTTAAGTCGATGATGATAAAAGATCTAAAAGAGCCCAATTATCCCTGACAGGGCTAATTAGTATGCATCTGAAGATCATGGAAAATATGGTAGAAACGTAAATCTATTTACCTTTGATCTTATCAATTTACATCAGGGTCAAGATTAATATTGAGAGCCAAAATGTCCTAAGATATTCAGTAAAGAATAAGTTTGTTCAGATGAGAATAATTTCGTTTTGCACCAAGTTGATATGAAGTCAAATATTTGCAAGAGTGGCGACCTGGAACAAAATTGTAATTAAAGACGTAAAAGAAGTGTATCTGCCAACTTGATTCAGATTGTCTTAGCCATTTTGGAGAATAGGTTGTGTGCTTGGCTGCTAATGGCTCTAAATTTTTAATATGAGAGCGATTTTGGAAACAATTGTGATAAATGATATTTTCAGGAACATTTCAGTCGAATATAACTTACAAAGCATTAGCCGTTCCAGAGGAACACTTAAAACCGACGTTTACCAACTTACTATTATTTAAGCCACATCGTACCTAATAGGGGAACGCCACCATAATTTTGATAGAGGACGTACTAAGAAACTTTCATTTCAGTTAGATTGTATGAAAATTGGCACATTTGTTTTGGAGGAAAGGTCAAAAGTAGTTTTTCTTAATATAGTTGCTACGAAGCTACACCATGACAAGCGAAGAGGGCAAATTGGTTTTCCTCCAGGTTGCCATTAATACCTTACTGCTGCAAAGAGCCTACCTGAAACACAATTGTTTCATAGATATTGGTGTTTTTGGTGTTCTACTGCATAGCAGCACAGGTTATGTAGTGCTCAGCCAATTGAAATAAAGTTCTTTTCTCCAAGGCAAAACACGGTAGCTGACTAGGGCTGATGCTATGGTATGATTCGAAGCCGAACCCCATTCATCACGAGACCGGCACTGTAACAACTGAGAAACCGTAGTTTCTGTATCCAGTAGTCGCCTCTTACGACATTCAGGAGGGCACACTCAGAAGATTGGACTAAGGTCTTCAACCTTGTTGCTGGCAACGTTTTGCAAAAGAATATGTGTCAGAAGACAGATGGACATGAAATATTCAGGACTGTGTCATAAACTCACCTCGCCTTCAGTCTGGTGAGCTAAATATATTGGCTGCTTTTGGTGTGAGGAGATTCTCTCTGATCCAGTAACATCTTCAGAAGAGTCATTTTCACAATCCTCTACCTGAAATTGCAATTATAATTTTATTGTTTCTAAATATTAAAGCAAAACATGTTTTTAATCGGTTTATCAAAATAGTCATGATTTAATTTAGAATATTTCGTTGATGCTATATGGCGTATTTATTTAAAATTGCTTTTAAGCATAAACGCAACGAAACAAAAATCTAGAAGATCTTTAATTCATGTATTCAGTTGAAAAACAACTTTGAAAATCGTCTGAAAATCATTTGTTTGTCTGTACTTTAATACCCAAGTTATTGTTACCTTAAAAATGTAACTTTTTTCCGTTAAATACAGATCATAATTCTGTTTTAATTCTAATTAAAATTTAATATCTTAAAAAATCTAGCCTCAATTTCCTTGAGACACGTAATTGCTACTTAGCAAAAGGGATTAAAAATAGTATTGCTACTTAGAATTGATGAAAATGAATACAGCGAAATAACCCAAAATAAGATAGAACTATCTAACTTAAATAAAATCACAGAAGTTCGAATATTTCAACATCTTCTCGTGTTACTGAACTTGAATTAGGAGAAGCATTAGGAGGATATCCTCATAATGTCAGAGTGCCTCCCACTGTTGGTATGTAAACATGTTTTTTTTTCCTCCTAGGAAATGTGTACAATCTGTTATCGTCTCCTATTAAACGAGTCAAAGCAATTTCATTCTCAGTTTCGATAATATTATATAACAAAACTTATATTGCGTGGCTAAATTATGGCAGGCAATAGCGCAATTCATAGTTACATCTTTGTCTCCATTGTAATCTTTATCCGCAGGATCATCCGCATAATCATCACATTCACTGACAAATCCCAAAAGTTCGTCCATCTCCCTCTCCCTCATAAGAAATTCAAACCCAGGATCTTTTTGGCTCATCTGTTGAAAAGGAAATGTTAATAGTTAGCATATAGGTCATAATCAATATCGTGAAATATCAATGATGTTTTAGAAATAGTTTTGAATCAGTCATACTTAATAAAATGTTTACAATATAACGGATTAAACAAATTAGAGGTGTTAGCGTAAGCTCACTTAGCGTATAGGTTTCGTTTTTGGATGCACAATATATAAAGAAACCAGTGTTGCAATTGTAGAAGTAAAATATACCTGCTAAAAGTGACTCAAATATCTTCAATATTTCTTTACAACAAGTAATCACTGTAGTATATTAAACTGTTTCTCCCCGCAAAAAAAGTGTATTTTTTTGCGATTGGTTCCTTCTAAATGGATACTTTTAAACACGGCTTTTTTATTTGCAATAAAAAAAACATGGGGAATCACTTAAAAAGATCGGAATCACTTAAAAAGATCTCAGTAATTTTGCCGTGATGAAATATTAACTTATAAAAACTTAGAATAAAACCTTTCTTCCTGATGTTCTTTTGGTCATTACAAATGATGAATCCGGTGTATCCTCCAGTGGTTCCATTTTGAAATTAACCAAAGAGGTCGTCAGCCAAGCCAACCGTTGAACTTTAATTCCTATTTTCTTTTCACCATCTACATATAAAGGTAATAATTATTGTAAAAGATAGGAATATGAGGATAGAAAGCATTGTTGATAAAATATTTGAAATTTAAATGTTAAATTGTATAATTGAAACCTCAACACACTGTAAATAACTTTAATTTGTATTACGAAATGTGATTGTACAGTATAACTTGAGGTTGTAAATATACTTCCTAATAAACCTGTCACATTCCATGCAGGGACGTACTAAATAAATAACCTGCATATTCACTTATAAAAGAAATCATTGACAAGCATATGTTTCTTTACATACACAATGTACATGAGTTTTAATAGCTTTAATCAAAATAGTCTAAATATAATTGATACCTTAAAGTTTTGTGAAATAAAATATAATTTACCTGTCAGTAGCTTCTCTAGATCTTTCTTAACAATATCCGGATCAGGAATATTTTTCTCATTGTCAATGAGAAAAATTTTGAGAGTCTCCTTTGTGCTGGAATATTCATTCCGGTTTAGAAGTATCTTTCCACCTGACATTTGAATGAGACCGTGAAGCTGTTCTGTAAATGTAAAAGTATGAGATATAATAACAGTTGCATGTTTTGTACTATGTCATGCCCACCATAGTTTACAAAGGAAAATTTTTGCTATTTGCATACAATATTTAAACTGTTATAAAATATTGCTGTTAATACAACTGTACAAGTCTCCGGATCTGAGGCAAATCAAAACTCTTTACATTGTGGAGACTGTCAGAATCATCGAACTTGCAAAATTTCACTTGAGGTTTCGCACTACAAATAGTTACAGATTACCCTTTATGCAGAGGTTATAATTATAGATTACATACATTTAAGTCATTTAACTAATTTTAGGAAATTAATAGCAAGCACGTTTGTTATCGATTTTATTATGTAAGTGTGTGGGGGTCAGCCTGTCAGGAATTGTTTTTCCATACATTTGGATTTAGTAACATCTATGTTTGATAAAATTATGATGGTACCAATTGTCAGTGTACTTGAAAAAAAAAACTTTCAAAGAGGACTGTTTGCTTTTTAATATAATTTTGTGCTAGAAAGCGTCTTACCAATTTTTATTCCTTCATAATGACCATGACAATAAAATTCAGTTTTACTGAAAAGTCGCAAAAATGACATTCTGGATCGCTGCGGACCTCTGTGGTATTCATCAGTGTCTTCGTCCCCGAAAATTTCAAATGTTTCCTGAAAAACAAACTATAACAATATTAACAAATACAGAGCAGTTTCTGGGCATGACTTTTAAGAAATTTTAATAAAATTTACTCGTACACAAGCTGAGCTTCCAATCAAATTTTCGAAACAATTCATACTGATACTACTATGTGTTTTGGCTCCTGACCAGTAATAATATTGTGTAAACAAGAACTTGTGCACTTTCGATCGCA
This sequence comes from Unio pictorum, assembly GCA_030141615.1. Classification (NCBI taxonomy): domain Eukaryota; kingdom Metazoa; phylum Mollusca; class Bivalvia; order Unionida; family Unionidae; genus Unio; species Unio pictorum. The sequence goes on from JARLTB010000109.1 coordinate 2,064,410, forward strand.
CACTATTGATAAGGTTGATAGAGGTTTATGTTTGATGATATATCTGATATGGCAACATTTTGACCATATCCTGTGCAAAGAAGAAAAATGACTTATCATGCGCAAGGTTGTAGAGTACTTATGTATAAAGCTGTTATAAGGGTACTTCGTTTATTTTAATTAAACTGTACAATGCTAACATAATCACCTTAAAAATATTGTCTTTTATTGAGATTCTGTTCAACAGGGTATTAAGATTTCTAACTATAGTAATGTGATAAGTTTACTAATTATCTGATTTTCTTCTACGCAGTCGTTATGATTTTATTTTATAAATACTGATGTACACGCATTTTTTTTTATTTATACTTATTAGTTCTTCAAAAGATACCTTTCTCCACAAAAGCAAATTATTTGCATTTGAGAGGATTCGAATAAAACGAAGTATGTTGTTTAAAGACGATAAAACATATTTTTAATTTTTAAGAACCTTAGTTTACTTAAAAACAATTTTGCTCAAATTTAGCAGTGTTTAAACCTTTTGTTCTCAAACTTTTTAAACAAAGTACATGTCAGCGTCACATTTAGATGACACATAAGATAGTTTACCTACCTCAGAAAGAATTTTGTTGGCCTTGAGACATTCCTCCACCCATCTAATGCTGACTAACCAAATTTTACTTGCTACTGCCTGCATATATTTCAGGGTTGATGGTGCCTTGTGATCATCACTCTCTGTAGAATCAAACATTCCTATTTTCACATAAGTACATAACAAAATACTTTTTAAAGATCTTTGTTTTGCGTAAAATATCATATCCATTAATAAAATCCACCTTAAGCCTGTCATTTGAATATGTTTTGACAACTGCATGTTATAGACAACATGACTTCTCATTTTACAAAAAGTCTATCAGTGTGACTTTGTGATGATTCGTGGGACATTCTAATGTATTAGACGAAACGCAATTCTGGTGTTGAATCGATACATATTGAAGTTAATTCACAACATGTTAGCCAACGTGTTAACTTTTTAAAAGTTAGTGCTATTCTTTAGTCATTCAATCTCGTGTTAACCAATATAGACTGCTGATGTACTTACCGCATGATTTAATAATCACATGTGTCGTAGACTTTGAAAACTCATCGTCAACTCTACACCCCAGTTTCTCAGCAAATAAGTTAACCTGAACCTATATATACAATGCATAAAATATAAAAAGATGTAGCTGTTTATGAACTTAAACGTTACATGTATCATTATCTTTAATTGAGATTTACAAATGAAATTAAATATGCTTACCGGTATGTATTCTCTTTTGAATCATTATATGGTGGTATGTTATTGCATTATTGAATTATAATTGTTTTTTTCGTACTATGATTTTAAAATTGGTCAGTTCGTATGTACAAAAATATGTTTCTGATTCATAAACTAGTGATACTACTTTGATGTATTTTACTTTTTCAAAGATCATGAAAGAAAGAAATAATTCCCGTTCAGGTTATGGAATTACAAAATACATGGCAACACATTTAAACATGACTATTTCAAACAATACAACGCAAATATGTATATTTATTTTCAACAGGACAATTATTCTTTCTTTTTTAAAACTAATTCCATATATATTTATCCATTAGGAGTTGTATTCATATTTCATTCTTATTCTCTCTACAAATTCCATACCTGATATTTCTGTTTACAGAAATATAGACGTTACAGGTATTCATTTCATGTATGAAGTGCTCCAAAACTTTGAAAAATTCCCCATCATTAAACCTTTATTTATATATGCAGTTTAGAATTAGTTGGAATATTCATTAATTTAAAGGCTCACCTTTTCATTATCCGTCTTTAAAGCCGATGTTACGAACACCCATTTCTTTCGCTGCTGTCCACCGAAACAAGCATCTACAATTTTTGAAGCGGAAAATAATGATTGATTTGTAATAAATAAACTGATGTCCTTTTAAATTCCAATTTTAAATCAGTATACATGGATTCTCCTTGTAATTTTCCCAGTTTTCCCAGTATTTAACAGCATTGTCTTACCAATAAAATCACTCGATAATGGCCAGTTTGCCCTGCTTATTGTTAGTGGAACCTGTTTTTGCACACGAAAATTAATATTGGTTACATGCAGTACCATGGAAGTTTTGAAAACAATGCCTACCTTCATGTTGGATCCCAGATTGTTAACATGCATGTAGTTTTTATTAATTTGTTCCTTTTTTAACGACTCTTTTAAGCTCTTGTTTTGAAGGTAGAACAGGATGGGATGTATTGTATGGGATTATTATCATGCTCATCTAATAGTTTCTCTAGGTCAATGACAATACGTGCACAACACATTGCTTTTAAATTTGTTCTTTTAACTGGTCTATTTAGAGTATAATGCGACTTAGTGAACAAAAGCGTGCTGGAATACCCCTATGTAACATTTCTTTAATTACTTTATTTTTTGTCATTGGCAGAGCTACACGTTCCCCTTATGCCATTAGCGTGGATTATTGTTTTATATGGTTAAACATTTTTTGATGCAATCATATATATATATATATATATATATATATATATATATATATATATATATATATATATATATATATATATATATATATATATATATATATATAAGACATGCAGACAGAGAAACAGACAGACAGACAGATATGTACCGAAAATAGTCTAAAGACGACAATATCTATCAATTTAGCAACCCACTAAATTACATACCTTCATAACCCCTGTCTAGCATGAGAGAAATAGATAAATACCTGTCATTTGCCTTTTGGGTATCTCTGCGGCAGGTCCTCGCCTCTTCGAGATCTAAAATTATTAATGTTGGTAATAGGTTCAGTATCAGTATCACATCACATTATCTTTGAATGGCTCGATACGTCACGAAGATGTTCTCTGTTTATTGCAGTGTTAAATACACCCGAATTGAGAATGGTTTTCGAGATAAAAAATTTCATACAATCAAACTTTAACCACACTATAAACTCAGTTATGCTTGCTTTGAAACTGTGCCTTATCTTTTTAATATTATACCCGATAATTATAAAGATTTTGGAGTTTTTTGACGCCTCATTCTCAGTGAGTTTATATGGCAGTTCGTCCGAGTGTTTACCAGCCTCTCTTTTGTGTACCGTATCTTCTTATAAGTTATGGAATGTGATTTTGCCAAGTTTCAATGGAATAAACGTATGGTCAGGACTTGATTCAATCAAGAATAACATTTAAACGATTAGCAATGTTGATTGATGATTACAAGCATTGAAATCCTAAACTAAAATGATTGAAAATGATTTACATTTACAAGTTACATAAAATCTCATAATATTGAAAAATCAAATATTTAAAGTTTGCAAGATCTATTACAATAGTCCAGCACAAACTGAAAAAAAAAGAATTTTATAGAAACAATGTTAGAATGAAAATTAAAACACTGACTCAGTATAAAAATGTTTTTACATAAATGACTTTAGAATTTGCAAAATGTTTACATAAATCTAACTAAACGTCGTACGTTCAAACTATGAAAAAAAATCTTGCAAGTTACTGAAATAAATATATCTGTTTTAGATCTTTGTCATGTTGGGTTGACCGTAACAGGTTTAGAAATTAACACGCATACATTATTTCCTCGATAAATTTTCCCGTTATAAACGACTTAAAATAATTGTTTCTGGATGTATTTTCTGTTATAAATTACTGACTAAGAACAATACAAACAAAATACATCTTTATTACGATCATGGAAGTACGATCGCTAACGCACACATTAATCAACCGTGAAAACGGTAAAAAGAAGGTGGCATGAAAATAAAATACATACAATTAAACGACAGTTTAAATAAAGCTTAATCTTTTTACATACTGTAGAAGCAATCGAGACCAATGTTTACATAAGGAAGGGCCCTGTGTAAGTTACGTATGAGATCATTGGCAAGTGGATGTACCTGACATGCACGCATACGATAAATGCAAAACGGGTATGTTTTAAAAGTGATAGAGATCTACTCAAATTAAACTTGGGGTGAGAACATGGAAACTAAAAGGGATATGTCATATACATTGCTTTTAATGACAGATTATAATAGACGGGCACATATAACAACGGTTATAAAAAAATGAATGGAAAAAGAAGGGCTTCAGTCAATGATTATTTCGGACACGAATATCGTAAAGATATAATGCTGTGTTCGCTTCAACGATCATTTGAAAACATACAACATATGCTTTAAATGGATCAGAAAATAAAAGAATAGGTTCCTATTTTATATTCAGGATCATGAAGTAAACATTTTTGTTATCGTCGTTGGGTACTGTTTAAACTGCATAGTACTGTGTATAAACTCAAAACAAACCATCCTCTAATGCAAGACGACAGTGATAATGAAAGTAAGGTACTTTCAAGCGATTCATTTTGTAGAAATGCAAAAGTCGTCCATTCTGGTGTGAAACGTACATAAAATAGGTCTCCTAACACTATTTGTAATATAAAATGCAACGTTGATTTTCCTTTTAAATGTAATAAATGACCCAGATCAATATCCTCAGCGGACACTTTTTTCCATGTATTAGCAATGTTTGTACCATTTTGCAACCGATATAGAGAACTGATATTACACGATTTCATACTCAGCTGAGTCACTTTGACCTTTTTCCATCGCCAGTTTTATTTTCAACATTTTCTTAACATTATTCAAGTTATTATACCTTATTTCTCCAAGGATAGAATCCAGGTCCATAGTCGTATCTTATTTCAGTCCCCTCTGCAATATCCATTGTTGCAAAAAGACACAAATGTGGGGACCCATCCACTGTCAATAATTTCATAATAGCGTTTGGTCTTTTATGCTCATCATTTACAAGTCTTCCAAATGTGCCATTTTCTTCACTAGCGTCAATCCTTTAAAAGTGAATTTTAAAAACAATAGCAGTCATGATGGTTACATGGTGATCACATTTTTCCATTAATATTTATTATTATTGGATAATGGTTTAATATGTTTAATGATTATATCACATTTACACACAGCAAAGGTCAGTACAAAAGCAATACCAAATTTTATTATGAAATTTCAAACATTGAAAATGTGTCAAGGATTATATTCTTATTTAACAGCTATAAATAAACTATGAAATGCATACCACATATAGCGTCCGTTGTACTTGAATTCATACATGTAAGTATCATCGTTTGCTGAACACTCTTCAGTAAGATGCCCCTCGTATTCGCACAGATAATCTCCTTTACCGTACGACCGGGTCGTAAATACTCCTCTTCCTAGAAAAGAGATCCGGTGAACATTTCAAAAACAGTTGCATCAATGCACAGAGCTAGAATACACATGGACCAAAGAATAAATGCCCACTGTTGAAGCAAACGCAAACACTAAATTAGTGAAAGTGATTGTGCAAAACGATATGTATAAACAGAGATAGAACATACCTGTCTTAGAAAGTAGGGATAGTGATACCTACAGACTAGCTACCCTGTCTGGTCTTGTCAATAAAACTCGATTGGGTATTATTATACTTTTTCGATAGATTTATGAGATATTATTATTCATTACTGTTCTGACCTGTTTAAAGTTCAACGGTTTTTACTGCTGGATTTTGTTTTGTCTCTTCTGTATCTAGCACCCTCCTAATGTTGTTTCTGATACAATATTTAACTTCAGCAACGATGTTATTACGTGTCATGTGCATATATTATAAGCATGCCCCCGAGAAACAAAGCAGGTATGGAAAAATTTCATATCATATTTTGGCAACACAAAATGTCTTCCAATGACAAGAAAAACAGTTATATTTTGCAAAAAAGGAGTACCGGTAAGCAGATTGTGAAAATCCATTTTCTAAATTTAACTAAAGATCCGATCATTTTTATTGTATTCGTGGGTCTTACATGATGACTTTAACAAAATTGCATGCCCCATCCTATGCAATTATGTGATGTGTAAATATACTAATATAATTGTTAATGCTATTTACAAACACAACATATCATTTCTAAAAAGGACGAAAAGTCATTTACAAAATAGAGATAATATGCCAGTAGTCCATTTCAATGTCCATATAGATCTGTGTCCATCTAGATACGATGCTACTATATTAATTTGAAGACAAATGCACACGCTGTCCTATTCGCGTATGATGATGTCAAGGCTAATGTGTATGCTAAACGTCAATTGCAGTGAGTATGATAAAATCATATGTAACGCGTAGTTTAAGAGCAATGGTAATGTGTATGATAAAGTCACGATAATATTTTGATAAAGTCAAGGGTAATGCGTATGTGTGTATGCACATATTGTGTGTGATAATGTCAAAGGTAATGTGCATGATGTGCATGATAACGTCAATGGTGATGAGTACGATAAAATCAAGGATAATGTGCATGATACGGTAAAGGGTAATGTGTATGACAGAGTCAAAGGTAATGTGCATGATAAAAATCAAAGATAATGTGCATGATACAGTCGGAGTAATGATAATGTGTGTGATAAAATCAATGATAATGAGTATGATAAAATCAACGATAATGAGTATAATAAAGTCAAGGGTAATGTGTATGATAAAGTCAAGGATAACGTGTATGACAATATCAAGGGTAATGCGTAGGATAAAATCAAGAATAATATGTATGATAAAAATAAAAGATTATATGCATGATAAATTCGGAGTAATGATGATGTGTATGACAAAATCAAGGATAATGTGTATGATAAAGTAAAGGGTAATGTGTATGATAAAATCAACGATAACGTGTATGACTATCAAGGGTAATGCGTAGGATAAAGTCAAGGATAATGAGTATGATAAAAATCAAAGATAATGTGCATGATAAAGTCGGAGTAATGCTAATGTATATGATAAAGTCGAAGATTATGGGTATGTTAAAGTCTGAGAAATGTGTTTGATAAAATTAAGGGAAATCGTCATGTTGTGCACATCACAACATTAGGAGGAAAACGTCATGTTTGCTCACCAACATTAGGATGGCGTAGCACTTATGTGTTATGATAGAGGCAAGGATAATGTGTATAATAAAGTCAGGGATAATGTATATGATAAAGTAAAGGGTAATGTGTATGTGTGTGTACATCATCTACATTAGGAGAAACCCCATGTTTACACAACAAAATTAGGAGGACTTCTGACTAATGTGCATAGTAAAGTAAAGGATAATGTGTATGATGATGCAAAGGGTATGTGTGTGATAAACTCAAGGGTAATGAGCGAGATAAAGTCAAGGATAATGTGTATGATAAAGTAAAGGTAATGTGTATGTTTGTGTGCACATCACCTATTTAGGATGAAAACCACATGTTTAAGCAATAAGGTTAGGATTATGTGTGCCTAATGTGTTATTACAAAGTCAGAGATAATGTATTTGATAAAGTCAACGATAATGTGCGTAATAACGTAAAGTATAATGTATATGATAAAGTCAAGGATAATGTGTGTGATGTAAGTTTTTAACGTAGCTTTAGCAATTTTTCCAGTCATATCGCTATGATGTCTGCATTGTGGCAGTTTATAGTGATGTCTAGCACTGGGGCATCATGCCGCAGACATGTAGCATGATGTCCCACCCAGTCACATTATCCTGACACCAGGCTGACCAATCCTAACACTAACCTTTTAATGCTGAGCGCCAAGCAAGGCAGCTGTTAGTACCATTTTTATAAGTTTTTTGTATGACTCATCCGGGGTTCGAAACCCGCGATCTCGCACATCCGAGGCGGACTCTAACAACTAGGCCACCGGAGTAGTCAATGTAATGTGCATGATAAAGTCAAGGCTAATGTGTATTGATAAACTAGAGGATAACGTGTATGATAATTTGAAATTTGTTAATGAAGGTGTGAGTACAATCACACCCTGTGCATTAATGAACGACTTTTCTGAATAAGCTATTAGGTGTGTCGGTAGAAATACCATTTAACACATGTCCCTCTAAGCAGTAATTATTTATAGTATTATCCGGATAAAAATATATTATAAATCTTATTTATCAAATCGAGACCAAAAGCTACTAATAAACCGCAAACATTTAAATTGTATATCAATAATTTAAGTCACGTGTGTATGTAATCACGTTGTAAATGCAGATCAGAGCTGTCGCACTTAATTTAGAGGATGCGTTACCTTTGTTTCTAGTGACAGGAATTTATGTCTATTAACCCGAATCAGAGTGTGATTGCAGTATCTTATAATACAATGGTAACTGTTACTTTTATTTATATGTAGAATTTAAATGTAAAATTATGGAACAATAACATGATTTTACAACAATTTAGTTTTCTGAGTTTCTGGCTAAAATGTATTGCAACCATTTTAATGCTATTTCTAATGTTATAATATGTTGAGAAGGAGCACATATAATAATATTATACCGTCTCTGAATTATTGTTTTAAATGTTCCGTGGAAAAAAAACACTCTGGATTTTTGTTAAAGGAGATAAAAGATTTGTCTAGATTCTAAAGAAATAATTGTTGCCTGAAATGTGATGAGATGTTCTTCTTAATATACATATAGACACCTGTAATAAGGACACTATTTGTTTGCCTTTAGTTCTATGTAATTATTTTGTAGCTTTCACCTTCTTAATCAGAGTTTGTAACATATGGATTGCAAACATCGAAAACTACACCACGTTTAAATGATTGTACACTGAGTGTGGCGTGCTACCTGTAGCCTCCTTTCCCTTATTTTAATTCTTTTTTAACTTTTATAATGAAAGTATTACTTACCGATTTCGTCATTAATTATTTTTATTTCCAAACCATCAGGAGGCACACGCTCCCTAACAAGAAATTTGGCAAGCTCTTGAGAAGATATTCTTTTTCGTTTCACTGGTGATTCGTCTGCCTGAAAATGAAGTCATACTTTGTGATGAATACTAGTTCTTCATATTATTTTTTATGCATTCATTCTTCAGCCAAGTATTGTAAACTGACGCGTACAGTAGATCTATAAGCTGAAGGTTTCACTTGATTAGTTTGCTCTAATTCTTCATGGTGATTTCATGAAATTTATGCAGAAGCGAAGGAAACGTAAAGGAACCATATTAAGTTCAGTGATACCTAAAATGCTTATACAGTATACTTCTTCTGGAATGCGATCATGTGATTGGTCATTAGCATCAGTGTCGGGCAGATACACAAGGAAATAATGTTGACTCTACAGAGAAAGTTATTCTCATCTGTTGACACTATTCATAAAACTTTGTGTCTTACTTGTTTGAAGTATTAATTTAATTTATCCTGAAATAAACTGAGTGACAAAGGCATAATATTTGATTAATTTGTAAAAGATTTGAACACTATTAGTTACAGCTCTTATACATTCGTCGTGCTTTATCCACCATTGTGCTTACACTCAATTAAATTTGCTTGTAAACAAAGTTTCTCCTAGTCTACTCACCATGTCTGTGTTGCGTACCTTGAAACTGTCCTTCAGCTGTTAAAAAAAAAAGATTTTCTTACGAGAAATCTTCAGGATCACGCATTTTCGGTCATACAACTCGTGCTCATGAATTAGTAACAGTCTCTTTATTAAAATGTAGCATATAGTATGTTCGGCCAGTATTATATGAATGGAGTTTAGAAACAGATTTTGCAGAGAAAAAATAAGCTGTGTAAGGATATATGTGTGTACATGTATATATTTATTTATGCAAGTAGCTTATAATGTTTAACATCTGTCAGCTTATTTGTAACTGAGGTAAAAGAAAGAAAATCTAGCTGGACATTTTCTCTATGACAGGTCAGTTAAGACTCTCAGCGCTAACAAGTCACCTGCTGAGCACAATTTACTTTTCACAGCTGTTCACACCACTGGGGTTTATTTTGGGAATTTCACAAGTATTATGTTTAAAGATGTTAACTGGAATTTTCCTGCGGAAATAATAATTTAAATTATTTCTAACAAAACGAAATTATCAGATTTCCATACTTACTATTATCTAGCATTAAATACCTGGCGAAAGCTCACAATTTGAGCTGTAAAGGCGGAAAAAGGAGCAATTGCAAACAGATTAGTTTGATTAGTGTCCCAATCATCTCCAGATAATTTATCGGCTCTCCCATGGAGCATATATATATATATATATATATATATATATATATATATATATATATATATATATATATATATATATATATATATATATATATATATATATATATATATATATATATATATATATATATATATATATATATAATTTTCCTTTTGACCTTAAAATGATTAACAAAGAAACGACGTGAAGATTACGAAGTTAATTGAAAGGAAAAAATAATTGGAAAAGGTATATGCAGGTTTTGTTTGATCGAAAAATATATTTGGGAGATCAGCTATGCTTCAAATATCTTACAATGTAAAACGCTTCACATTTTATTTTTATGCGTAAAGGGCATGGAAATGTAAGAGGAATCCAGTTAAAACAGTCATTTAAGTTTTCACTATCTGAGATAAATTTTAGTAATTTTCATATTGTTTTTGCAAAATTACTAAATCATGATAAGATTGAAATAGGCAAGCTACACCCCCTCCCCTCCGCCCAGTTCGATTTTCCCCCAGGTCCGAAAATGCGAACATAAATCAGACTCTTAGCAACTAAATTATTAGAGGGAATATATAATGCCAGAAATGAAGGTTAACTTACCGTAAATTGGGTATAAGTGCCTGTGCCAGGGAGGATCGCCACCAGCAACGTCTGCGTCAAAAGCGAAGAAAATTATAGTCTACGATAAACGGAACATCGACACCGAGTAGGATTTGAACAAGTGCACACAAGAGCCAAAATCACGATCTGATGACCATCGCTATGATAATGAGGTTACGGACATCCATTGGGAAAATGTGTTGGAACTTTCTTTAGAGTAAGAAAGTAACCCTGTGATACCTTTATTCCACGAGGGGTTTATATACAGTACAATTAATTGTAAGCAAATTTACCGGTTGCCAGTCAATATTGAATTGATTTTAGGACACACTGGCATAATTAGTGTAGCGTAATCTAGTGTCAGTAGGTAACAAATCGACATAATGGCTGCATTAAAAACTTGTTTGTCATGACTTAGCGAAATATCTGGTCCACGTATGTGTAACTAAACTGACCATGACTGTCGTTATTAGTGTCAGTTAACGGTACATTAAAGTTTAAGATTTCAATAAAGTCAGCTGTTATCTGCATTTTTGTGTGCAATATATGATAGAACTTGCAGAAGTTAATTATATGAGATGATAAATGGCAGATAGTCAACTGTGAAGTCAGATTTAAGATAATTATTCTTCAAGAAAGAAATATTAGGAAAAGATTCAAATGAATGAAACCATCGCGCAAGGAGCAAATTGATTATTTTTTGACAAATAATCGTTTCCGTTCTCAGCATTAACATTAAAGTAAACATGCAGAGTGGTTCAGCGCCTAGCACATGCATCGCATGGGCTAGAAAGAAATTTACCCCGATATTAACTTTAATGTCGAGGGTGTCGTGAGTAATTATCAAATATATGAATCGTATGTATTGTATACTCAAGGGCGTTATTATTATTATTATTATTATTATTATTATTATTATTATTATTATTAAAAAGTCCTAAGAGTAATGAGACAAGAAAATTGATTATTGATGAAAAACAAGGTCTTGGAAGTACTCAGCAACATAAAGTCACACATTTATGTAATATTTCTCATTTCCATCAAAGTGAATATTAACATCGGTTGTACATGAAATATGTTTGATAGCTATAGAATAAGACAAAATACACGATGGAATTTCCAAATAAAAAAGGATATACAAGTAAAACAAAACATCTCCCAATCAATCTTCGAACTTCCGTACAGTATCACTGACTCAAACGCTACCTCAGAAAGGTTTGACTATTAGGGAAAAAGAGATAACGCATGGAAATACCAAATCCTGGATTTTCTTGTTAATGTACATTTTGCAGTTTTAAAGAAAATCCTGTATTTTTTTAAAAGAATAATTGGCTTTAAAAGTGTGTAAAACTGAGTTTGCCACCGATAAACCAGCTTTTCCGATTATTGTCATTCTTTTTTTTTATAGCTCGGTTGGTTGTGAATCAGACTCGTAATCCAAAGGTCATGGGTTCGATACTGCCGTGATTGACTGCCTCTATGTCCCTGGGCACTTATCTCCATTTGTCCCGGCGTCATATAAGTCAAGAGATTACAAAACTATATACTTTCCGGGAAAATGGACAGGGGCTCTTATCGTCGCTTAACTTATAAAATAGTATTACATAATATTGTCTAATATTTAGGTACCAATGTTGACATCAGATTTGACGTTTTAGACCTTTATCAAAGTTGACAAATACTGGATGATTTCTAGCATTACTGCTGGACATGAATTTGATAGCGCCCACTTAATATGCGAATTCAAAGCGCTGAATAGAATACTACCCTCTATTTGGTCAATCGAAATAACGTATAGCGACGGCTGATAGCCTTAATGAAAGTTTATCATTCCATTGCACTTTTATATGAATTTGGTACCCTCATGGCCATGTCTAACTTGTAATGGGAACAACCTAAGTTTCGGTGATTTTCAAAGTCGATCACTTCTACGTAGGCATTTTTTTATTACAGACTGCATGCAAATTTTTCCACCCCGTGAAATTTTGGAGCTTGACAACGTGCACACAATTATGTATCTCCGACATTGACTATTTAACAACGGAAGTGCTCCTATGAGCATGGACAATTTTACGTTTTGCAAAAACATGTTAACACAATTTGACGAAGAATTTGACTAGTTCAAATTACGATCTATACATGTAGTAGATTGACTTCAGCAAGTCATTTCAACAAACTACATAATTGGACCAATGGTTTTTAATTATTTGTTAGACTTTTAACGTACGTGTCCGCCGAGGTGATTGGCGTAATGATAATATCCAAAACCGAATATTAAATCGGCCTTGAACAGAGAGGCTTATTTAGCTGCTATGGTGAAGAGTGGAGATAACGTTGGAAAATGGCCTGGCATTCCTTAAATGTGGAATAATATGTCCAATTTTATATCGTCCTTCAACGTCGAATACCTGAGCTAAACATTGGCACCAAATTTGTTACGTTATGCAAAGTGTAACTTTAAATATCGTATATTTGTAAATAAGGCTTTGGAGAAATGTGCTAAGACTCGTGCTTATTTATTATTATTATTATTATTATTATTATTATTATTATTATTATTATTATCATGTACAGGTAATTTTAAGCGCGACACGAGCCACTTTCGTAAACTGTATGCCGTTGTTTGAGGAAGAAGTTGAATCTAGTGTGAATAGGAATGCGCCCACGCTTTGCGTTCGGATCATCTTGAATTTCATAATTGACGACAAGGTAGTTCAGAACAAACCTAAAATACACCTATGCAACAGACGATATATAATGAGGAAATGTAGGTTATGCAAAATGTCAATTTTTGCGTAAAATAAGCAAATACAAAAAAGTATAATCCTGTAAAACAACAAACAACCTCATTTTCTTTTGATGTTGTCTTCAGTGTTGAATGGGTTCATTCAGCTTTGATCTAAACTTATACTTTCCTTAAGGGTTAAATCCAAGATTATCCGAACAACGCTACATCCATAGATATCTTCCGCTGGTATGAAATTCAAGCAAATGTTTTGAATTTCTCTAAAACTTCGTTTAGTCTATGATCTTTGCTATGTTCTAAAAATTGAGCATTCTTGATTATAGCGGTTATAAACTTTACATTGGAGAAATTAATGCAAAGAGCTAGCAGATTAGAAACTACAAACCATGAGAAAAATATGTACCTTTAATTCAGTGTTAATAACGAATGCAACAGCAACAACAAACCGACAATCACCATCATCATTAGTTGTTTTTATACAAGCCGTGGATGCGAATTAGAGAAGAAAACATCACATACAAAAACTTCATCATGCATAAATGTGACCGAACTGAGCAGTCTGCAGAACGTTCCTGGTTAATTCCCATACAAATATGTTCGTTACAATATTTACGACAGCTAAATGTTTTTGTCACCAAACGTACGCATCGAATTGGACCCCGGTAATTTAAATTAGCCTGGAAAGTCCCGATGTTCTGATTGCAGGTAAGTGGCAGTAATATGGATGTGCCGTGAAGCTCACGGTTTCACCAGAAATACCCATTATGTATATCTGCAATTTTCCATTGATATAACCAGATCTGCGTTAATATATATATATATATATAAATCTGCAGGAAATAGACTCGATGCATATAATTTATTCTCATTATATATAAACACATCCTTGTCAAGCTATATGAGTAATTATCAAGGCTCTAATCTTGGTCGCATCCTCAATAACTTTTAATTAATGAATTAATGAAGCAGAGATAACCAATTATGGAGTTAATCATGCACTGAAAACAGAGATAAAGACGCATTGTTTACTAACGTCCATCGCGGGGCCACAGCATACCACACAATGTGTACCTCGAGTTTGTATCTAATAAGTTTATTTAAACTGTATTGTGCAATCTATTTAAGTACATTAAACAAATATTTGATAGTTACATTGACAATGAAATGAGATATACAAGAAACAGTAATTACAGTCTAATTAAAATAGTCTTTGTAAAGTATGGAAAAAATGCAATCGTCAGGTTTTTAAGCAGTTAGCACGTTTTTAATGTATTTGTAAAAACAAAAATTTCACTATCCAATCATACACTTTACAAGGAATGTCATAGTTGATTTTCAAAGACTTTTTGCAAGTACCGGTGAATTTTACGTTTTGTGCATAAATGAAACTTTGGCCGTCGTTATGACTGCAGCGGTCTAGAATATTTTAACTTCTAATTAACAAATCTTTAAATTTGGACTAGGTTATCTTGTAAGAAAATCCAGACGTAAGAAAGAACTGTAAGTGAACGGACAGGATGGCTGTTCCAACTTATTCGTGTAATCTCTTACCAGCATGTGCAAGGTGTACAAATATATATAGCTAAATAACCATTAGCTTGGTTTGGATTTTATGAAGGAGAATAGAGGTGATGATGAAAAAACAAATAGTTTTCTCAAATACCTCTTGACCAACGTTAACAAGTGGTCAAAATGCTGTACCTACTGATTGTACCTAAGTAAATGAAAGAAAATGTATCACATGCATTTTTATTTTTGTTTAATTTCCTAAATATTGAAATTTCACGTAAGCGGCATATACAAATAAGTAAAAGGCATTGCGTATGTATTACGTCCCATTACCTTGCAAACAGGATCAGGTCAGTTATTTAACAATAGACCCAGGTGGGCCTGAGAGGTCTTGTCTGACTGAAAAACTATTTAAAAACGCCAAATGCCGTGGTAATTCGCAGTGCAAATTATGTCAGAATGATCCCTTATGACATTTAAGTTTCCCTATTTTAAGTAATGGCAGCCTTATTCGATTGCAGGTTAGCATCATTTGTACAATCTTATTACATTTTCTTTCGACCTCACTGAAATAAAGATTGATCTTACGGGCTGTTTGACCCTGGTATCTATCATTACTTGTGCTGACGCAGCATATTGCACTTGGAGTGTCTTTTGCTGAAAAGTTACATTAGCACGTGACAAAACAGAATGCTGTTTGGTCAAAATTTGTATCTCCCTGAAAATATTTTCACATGTTACTCCACATACATTAGGAGGAAGCATTAGGAGGATATCCTCCTAATGTCAGAGGTCCTCCTAATGTTGGTGTGTAAACATGGGGTTGTCCTCCTAATGTACGTATTATCTGTTATCTTCTTCCATTAAATGAGTCAAAGCTATTTCATGATCAGTTTCGATTATGTAAACAATATTATTTTGAAGACAACCATATTTAAGAAAATAACAATGTATTTCATGACGATAAACATCTCTATAGTTGTGCATATGAAAACTGATATAAAATAGGTATTCTTGCATAGATAATATTACAAACACATTTGGTCTACTGTGAATTCATACATTCTTTAGTTTAAACTTCTCTTACTTAAGTCGGAAAAAATCGAACTGCCGTAAATTATTTCAATGCCCACAGTTGTGTCTGGGATAAACCATTTCAATATGAAATTAAATTTTCATAATGTACGTGTAGACGTTGACGTTTAATAATTTTTGTAATGAATCTGAATAAGTAATCAATTCATGTTTCAGTTCAGTCCTTATTTACTTCTCCAAAAACTATGACGACTATATCTCGCAATATCCCCCACTTGACAGACCTTACTATTTCATCTAATTTTTCACAGTGATTACTCGTGTAAACAACCACATGACTTTAACTAGTCAACCATAAACATCTCGAAACTTGTAAATATGTTGATTATTAGAAACTTGACAACACCTATGTATAGATCCTATGTAATCTACGTGACAGAACTTAAACCAACATATAGATACAGTCATGCACTTTTAAATAAAACGTATATATAAACATAACTGCTTCCCTCATAACGGAAAAGAATGATACTTCATGAATGACAAAAAAATATTAAACAAAGCACTATAGTACGAAGCTACGTGAAAGTGCATCTATAATCAGATTTCTATTTCCTTTGATGTGCATAATTCCAATAGTATATTACTGCAAGATCAAACCTTAACTTTAATAGGTTGACCTTGACCATGTTCTACATTATTTCCTACAAATTTAACACAAGCTCTGCAAGAACGCACTTTTAGTTCAATTAATTGTCAAATTACTGAGTTAGGATTTTCTTTAGAATAAGAAACTAGGCATGGACATCCGGTAGGAAAATGAGTTAGGATTTTCTTTAGAATAAGAAATGTATGTGATTCGTGTGACACCTACAGGACCACAGCATGCCAAAATGTGTCTCAAGACTGTATATTATAAGTTGATTAAAAGTGTATTGTGCAGTATATTAAGTGCATTTAAAAAAAATATTTAATGGTTAGTATGGCACAGAAATCATATATGCACGAGACAACAATTACAGTCTGGGTCCCCGAGTGGCCGAATGGTCTAAAGCACTCTACGTTCCTGATCTCTGCCGTCTCACCTCTGTGCGTGGGTTCGAGTCTCAGGCTCGGCTAACGTGGGTACGTGAGAAAGCTTACCAGTAGCTTCTCGTGGGTCCGTGGTTCCTCCCGGGATTTCTAGGATTCTTCCTCCATCAGTTATACTGGTCGCCATGTAAAGTCTATCTTGCGCTGAAAAATGGCGCTAAACCTTACAACAACAACAATAACAACAATTACAGTCTCATTCAAATGGTCTTTGAGAAGTATAAAAAATACAATCATCAGGCCCTTAAGTAGGTAATAGCATGTTGGTCCGAATGCCATATCACAATATAACGATAGTGTATATTCTGATACTAATGCGAACAAAAGGCCGTCGTTCCATGGAAAAACGTTTATTTTTTAACTTGAGGAAAGAATCGAAAAGACAATACGTTTTTTTTTTCTTAGACATATATAATTTATGTGGTCAAAGGTTCATGGTGCAGCCTCCCTCAATATTCAATGGCAATTTTGTTGACTTTAATAATCAGATATTAAAATATTTATCGTTGAAACATCTTACTTAGCATATAGCTTGTCAACGTTTTTTAATTTGACAGCATATGTAATCAAGTAGACTAAAACTATTACGATATTAGTTTTTCAATGCACTCAAGGGCTCTAATCGGTTAGATTTTAAATTAATAATTCCTTGCTTTCGTCTATCAAAGGCAAGAAACAAGGCTGGAGTTTGATTTTTTGTATGTCAGAAGTCATGTATTCACGGGTCTAATGTATATTTTACCTTTTGATCATATATGTTTTATGCAATAATCTGTTTTTCTTTATTAACCTACGTCGCAAGGAGATTAGTTGTCTCTTTCGTAACCCTTTTCATGTTTCTTTCATTTTGTTCAAAGATTTAATTTTACCATAATGTATATACTTTTCCCTTTCATAAAGATCGCGTTACGTGTGCATATTCTTACTTAGCCAGCACATACTCTTCTATAGCATTTCACCATGTCTACATTTGTAACTTAATAAAAAATCTTTCATATGCATTTTGTACAAATGAAGACTTCATTCATGGTCACCACTCTCCTGAAATGAGCACTTTG
Source organism: Unio pictorum (assembly GCA_030141615.1). Taxonomy (NCBI): domain Eukaryota; kingdom Metazoa; phylum Mollusca; class Bivalvia; order Unionida; family Unionidae; genus Unio; species Unio pictorum. The sequence continues at coordinate 2,082,521 of JARLTB010000109.1, forward strand.
ACTGAACGGAACTCGTGAACTAGCTGATGCTCAGACTCAGAACAAACTGACTAAATGAATCTTTCTGACTATATTTACAACTTTATATTTCAAAACTTATGTTTCGCATTAGGCATTCAATCATTGACAGATTGATACTTCATAATAATAATATTAATAATTTTGGTTTGGTATGGTACTGTACGGCAAAGTAACACAAAATGGGTTATTTTATGTAGAGTCAGTTGTCTTGCTCGAAGACGCACATCAGTATTTGACACAAGCTAGTCCAACGGTAGGATTCGAACCCGCACCCTTTCGATAGTCTGTCGGGCATATTTACCACTGAACCACCGCGGCTCAATATAATAATAATAATAATAATAATAATAATAATAATAATAATAATAATAACAATAATTATTATTATTATTATTATTATTATTATTATTATTATTATTATTGAAGATTCTTATTCTTATTCTTATTATTTGTTGTTGTTGTATTATCAAAAGAAAGCCTCGATAACATCTACTAATATTACTACTGCCACTATCATTTTTGACACTACTAATACTCTTACAACTATTACTAATTTTCAATACAATACCTCATTTTTCTCAAATCTAAACAATTAGATATATGTGAAGTAAGGACACATTTTTAAAATAAGGTACTATTGACAGAATTTTTGAGCATTGAATATATTTTTAACCCAACAATATAGGCAGAAGACCTAAAGAGTTCGCGTACATTATATTCTAAATTTGATACTTATCGCCAGAATCCATTTCATGCAGACATTTCAGCGAAAATCTACAGAATTGTTATCTACATCGCTAGGAGATAAATATTACAGTTATTAAATATGATGCTGTAAGGAATGGTTTAATTAAAGTGAATTTTTCTTGAACTGGGGGTAAACGAAGGAACTTCTAGAACCAGATTGCAAACGTCCAATCAAAGTATTCTATTACAGACTTACAACTCATATCACCATAGCAACACAGCCATCTGCTGTAGCTGAAGCAGTGGTTTTATGCAGAACTAACGGTTAAGTACAGGTCAAGTCAGCATTGAATATAACATTTTCCTAGCCTGATGATTTAAGCTTATTTAGATCCTACTGTTCCATATACATGTACTGATAAAATAAAGTTTGGTACTTAATTAAAATGTACGTTTTAAAGTAACGTGATGTATTCGACGTTTACGAGACTTTAAAAGAGTATATTGTAACTTTCAAAATTTTATACACTTTTTTAATGGAGTTGCATTAAGTTAGTTGATGTTCTTGGCAAATGAATAACTATATGAATGTAATCTGACCAACTCCAGTTATTGTTTATGATTACATATTCTCCAAGTGAAAGCAGTATATCAATACCTGCTTTAATCTCTTTTAGAATCTTTCGATGCAGGTTGAAATTACATACATAATCTCTTAGGTACACAACAAAAACCTTATTTGAAATAAAATGATGGCAGATATTATGGAAAAAACGCCACGTGTATTATGTCATAGAACAATCAATCTAGCATATAACTGATTCAGCTCAACACTATCATACAGATGTTAACGTGATTTTAGAGACATTCCAAAAGGAATATTCTTTCTTTGCAAGGGGGTGAACCTAAATAAAACTTTACAAGTTCAAAAGAATGCAAAATTACTATTCTTCTCTTTTGAACGATTTTATCACAACGCATAAGCAATAACTATTTACATAAGCATATATTTGTGTTGTGAAGAGGGAAACAATATGCATTAAGAAGGGATTTTACAATTTACGCTCAAAATAAGATTTTATTAAACTCACTAGTTAAGATTTCATTGAACATAATGTTTAATATTCACTAAACCATTATTGGATCTTTAACCCAACAAATACAAAAGTTTAAAAGACATCTATACTTGATCCTTACAGCAAGTAACATCGTTGTATACTTCTATTTTGTGTAATTAAATTATTTCATCTTTACACTTGATAAATTAATGTTCTTTTTGTGCGAGTATAACTACTTTTAATCATGTTATACAAATCTGATGTAAAAAGAAAAATGTTGGAGTATGGCCAGTAAGCTTTAACGTCTGGGGAACGGAAATTAAATTCCGCGCATGCGCATTTTGTGTGGGGCAAACACTCGCACAAAAACAAGCAAGTGAATTCAAAATATCTACTAAAACGAGCCATTTCGTGAAAACTTGGCCTTGAAAATAGCAAATATAGGTACTAAAATGTCTAGTCTTGGATTCGACAATCTTGAGTTCTTTGTGTTAATGAAACATTTTCCAGTAAAATTGTTTTTTCTACAGTTTAAATGCCTAATTTTAATGTTTATAAACATACCTGTTCAAATGCACTGGGCATATATAACAATATCATCGAAATATTAACTAAGAAACTCTGAAAATATAAGAATAAAGTATACTGCAAGCGTAACTCATACACCACCTAGATGAAGTAGTCACTAGTAGTCAGGTGGCTAAGTGAAAAGACACCTACGCGCCGACAAAGGAACAATTTTATCACGCAAGTATCGCATCGGGTCAGATATTCAGAAACTTATAAGCTCCAAACAATCTGATGAGCAGGGGGATATTGTGGCACCATTGTGGTGTCAATGCTATCAAATGTCTCAAAACACGGACATACGTTATATAAAATGCCGTACAAGTATTTTAGGGGTTAGGATTGAGTATTTCACTTTTGTCTTATTTAGTCTGTGAATAAGCTGTAGAAACAAAATAAGGCGTTGTCATAATGATGTCATAACATCATTTTAATGAGGGAATTAACCTCCAAAAGATCTGAGTAGTAACACGAGAAACGTTCTTCAGCATAGTTTATAGTAATAAAATTATTTCTACCAAGATAACCTAAAGATAACAATGTGGTCATGGTATTTGCTTGAGTCAAACCATGACAACCGAATACTTAGGATAGTTGTACTGCGATGTTCAGTGCATGTCAGTCTGGTTTTGGGGCACTTTCAGCTTCGACAACCTTCAGACTTGCATCCGCATTCTAATAGTTTACTGCAAGCTTCAGACGATTCAGGAAGAGTCATCCAGATAGGCTGCCAATGGGTATCTTCCATTGTCCACCCCCATCATTTTATTGTGTTCGGTGCGTGTGGCATTATTGCCCATTTGCATCTTTAAGCCACCTGACTGCAGAAATGTACGACTCACGCTATCGGTAAATGTGACTATACTCATGTTCGAGTCAATGTTCCCCGTCACAAATAGAAGCTACAACTGGCTGTTGGCACAGTATCAGATAACTGTATGGTAATGAGAAAGACTTATATCTTCATTTGTATTATCTAGTATGTTCGGTTGGTGTAGTGTCGTAGTGTTCTATCATGTAGGTGTAATACCCGATTACCTGAAAAGACATCCGTTTGGCCCGTACGCAAAAAATCTGGTGAATCTTGACCCCTCCCCCCTCCCTGTACACATGCGTACATTTTACCCCCCCCCCTTTTCGTACGTACGCTTGACGCATCCCCCCTCCCCAATTATATAAAACGGCCTATATTTAATCCACGCAGAAACGATCATGAATTAATAATATTAACGTGTTTAATAAAACAGATAGTCCACCGACGTTGAATGTCTGTAATCACTACGACACAACACCAACCGAACATACTAGATAATACAAATGAAGATTGCATCAAAGAAATAAGCTGCGTAACTTTAAAAAGTTTGTCTAGTGTCCGCTAAAATTAAAATGCCGACTGAACCCAGTCGAACAGGTTACGTATTCTACAAATTGTTATCGATTGTATTAGAAATACCAAGTTAATACCTAACCGGGAATAAATTAATTATACTATAAATCCTTGAATAAATGATTAGCATCCAATGAACGTTAAGAAGCAAATGATAGCCAACTTTTGCACCTGTAAGTTTAACTGTACTGCTAAGCTACACCGTCGCCATGAAAAAGATACCAACACACCACACTGAGAAAACTGTTAAAGCAGACAAAAATCCAATGAGATGATCTAAATACGCATATACATTTGCACGTAAAATTTCATCTATGCTTTTCCGACCAGATTTTAACACAATATGTAAGTCCAGACAAAGATAAAGTGAACAAATGCAGTAATCGTTTAGAAGTTTTAAAGATCAGACAGGTCACTTACTGGTCCTTAAATATTTAGGCTACTACATGTATATTTATTTCTTTAGGTGGAATGGTTATTGCATAATCGTGTTAACACTCTTAGGGCAGTTGGAAAGGCGGACCAAATAAAATACATATTACACATCAGTTTAACATAAATGATGGTATTTCTTGGTGTCATCATTCAAAACGAAGCAACTTTTCTTGAGACACATAGTCATTTCAGCTAAATATCTCACTTGAATAAACTCAACATGAAAATCTGTCTGATTGTTCTGTCAAGATACCTGGCTTCACCCTCTTCGTGATAAGCTGAGCTGATGGAGCTGATACGAGACTATGTTTTGTTTCAGATATTTGATGTGCACCTTTACTGTCACTTGTTCGATAGTCTTAAAACCTCTCATGAATCTTAAGGACCTTTCATGAAACAGATTGTATTTAACTCTCCATGATTGTCTTGATTAGTCAATGTATCTCATGGTGCGTTGGACACAATGCAACACTCCCGCACCCAACACACACACACACACACACACACACACGCACACTGTCATTTAAGATCAGTATATGTAGTTTCAGCCATTCGAAAGTATATCGTGTTTCCATAGCGATTATACAATCTTTGGCATAATTTTTAGAAAACTCAATTTTTATATTAAAATCTCTAATTAAACAAAGCTTTTAACCAGAAGAATGTTTATCGCGTTTCAATAGCGATTCAACGACCTTCAGCAAAATATCTGGAAACCTTGACTGTTGCTTCTTTCATAGTCATTCTATGTTGTGTCCAGCTGGTTTCTCTAACGGTCGCTGTGTACCATACGGGTCTAAAGAGTTTTAATACTTTTTCATAATCAAGACACAAAAAGTGAAAAATGAATAGTTTACTTTGCATTTCTTGAAAGTGCTTCGATACTGTATCCTCTGAATAACATTCTAAAAATACCTATGACCTATGGGGCTACCTTCAATTTTTAATGCATAAATAAACTTAAAAAAACCAATATAAATGTGTTATTTAAATCCACAATAAATCCTGACACTTTACTAAAACCTTGCAGCAAAATAAGGAATCCAAACATACATTTGTATACAGCGATCTAACAAATTCTACAATTTGCAATAACCAATACAGTGTGGACGATGTGTTTCAATGTTGAATTCTATTTTCGTAATTCCTTACAACGCCATGAAAAAAAGCGCCTTTCCCCGAACAATATAGTATAAATTTACGATAAAATAAATTAATTACAACTGCTTCTTTGGGGAGTCATGTGTGACCAGTTTTTATTAGTATTGTGTTAGAAAATTATTGCGACAAATCAAAGTAAAGAAAACAGTCACTTTTATCAATCAGAAGAATTTATTCCTGTAAGCACATCACGATTGCAGTGTTTGTACATTTATATAAAGTGTGATCATTGTACATGCAAAGTATACATTTCCAAATTAATACTACAAATGAGACAACACATACATACATCCGTATTACGATCATGAGATAGCAAAGGATGGTTCATATTTTGAGAGGTAACAAATACACCAACAAAATTAAAGTATATAAGAACGTCTTATTTCCCTCATAGATACACTTAGCCATAACACAAATTGTTTCCTAATATGAAACCTAAACATTTCAACACATTTAAACATATTCCGACTATGCTGGAAACAAAATAGTGAATTTAATTTAATTTAATTTAGCGTGAATTGTAAAATAATTCTTTATTTTTGGCATGGGGTCTGAATAAAAAAAATGTATCTTTCTCAAATTTGCTAACTACCACACTCATTATAAAATTGTAAACCTATTAGCTGTACCCTGGCCCTGTACCATATATATATATATATATATATATATATATATATATATATATATATATATATATATATATATATATATATATATATATATATATATATATATATATATATAGTTTTGTGGACATTTACAGTTAAATTAATATCATCCCGTGTTTGTTTGTGTAGGGGAATGCGTACATCACAATAACACTCGTAAATTTGAATCAATACCATCTCGTGTATGGTTACGAGAAAATTTGTACAGTGGTTTAATCACGAGCATCTAGGTAGGGGGCGCCAGTACAGCACGGGCGCACGTGGAATTTTTTTTAATGATACCATCTTGTGTGGGGCACAGAAGGTACAAGAAAAACAGCACATATAACACTATGATAATTAACACAGTACGATCTTTACTTGCATAATAAATGAACATAATCTTCCTCTGAAAAGATATGGACCCTTGGTGGTGAAACGCGACGAGGATAGATGGCACAACAGAACGATATCTGAATGTGTGCTAGGTCAAGTTAACTCCAACAAAAAATCAATAAAATACACAGTAATAGAATACTTGTTATAGCTACTTAAAAAACACGCATTTTTCTTGAATTGAGTGTAATTTAGAATATTAACATAGTTTTAACAATAGTTCAGGCATATCGCTATGATGTCTGCATTGTGGCAGTTTATCGTGATGTCTAGCACTGGGGCATCATGCCGCAGACATATAGCATCATGTCCCACCCAGTCACATTATCCTGACACCAGCCTGACCATTCCTAACACTAACCTAACACTAGCACCTAGTGAGACAGCTGTTAGTACCATTTTTATAAGTCTTTGGTATGACTCGTCGGTGATTCAAACCCGCGACCTCCCGCATCCAAAGCAGACGCTATAACAACTAGGCCACTGGAGCTGTCTTTCTAGAAATGAGACAGTTATAGGGCATATGTTAACAATTAATAAGTTTCTACGTATAAAACATTTTCAAACATGTCAATACAGGGACGAAATGAAAAACCAAAATCATACTGAGATATGAATTTCTGCACTGTTTTATACACATTCAATAACATCCGTTCTATCCTTCTATAAAAGATTTTAAACTGACAAAATATACCACAACAAAGACAGGCAGATAGCTGAAAACTCGGCTCATCAAAGACAAATATCGTCTGTTTTGTGGTCTGATTTCTGAGCAAAAGTTTGGTTTTTAAATCTCAACAGGCATGATTGTCAGACAAATTTGGATTCACCTACATACACGAATGCTAATTTCATAGGGGAGCATTGTATCACCATATTAAAGATATTTTAAAGTTAATTTACCATATGGAGTAAGGTTTGGAACATTACATGGCATTGTTCTGGGTAATATTCGCAAGAGAAAAATATGTGTTGTGGACTTTCTTCAATTAAACTGCAATATAAAGGTGATCCAATTAAATACTTTTTGAAATGTTTGTTCATTACTTGAGATGCAATTTGTATTAAGTTGCGGAGAAATTATATTTATTTCCACCCAATAACAGTGTCTGGGAACATGAAGGTCACGATTGTTAAATGACCTTTTTTATTAATGGAATCTCTTTAACGAGTCTTGAGAGATAATGTGTTTCTCAGTCGAATGACTGAAAGAAGAAAAAGTTGTAGTAAAGACTCATACTCCAGCTTGTATTAATTGCAAGCTATTTACGTCTTAACCTATGTCACTAACAACTGGTGCAATCGGAGATATTATAATTAAGGAAGCCTTAAGCTATTTGCCATTTTGCATGGAAATGTAAGTTAGTGTTTTTGTAGTCTGGATCCATGACTTTCCGGTCTTATTTTTCTCGACATAAAGCCTTAGTAGTTAGTTTTTTAATATTGGTTACCATCCTGGCTGTCATATTTTTAACATTTTGATTTCCCCTTTCTCAAGTAATGTATAGTCTTAAATTGACAAAGTTTGACAATTTTTAAAATATGATACTGCCAACACAATTTATTGTTGTTTAATCACATTTTTATTGTCTTATTTTGATCCATAAAATCCCAATTTTTTTAAATTATCTCATAAAATTGTAAAACGACAAATGATATTTAGCTGTTACTGGGTCATTCATAGTCATCGGAATGCCTTTTACTAAAGTAAAACAAATACAGGAAAAATGTATAAACTTATATACGGTGTTGTTGTTCCTTTTATTTATACTACATCACGTAAAATTGGAAACATAGATCAATTAAATAAATAACAATTACGAAGCAAACGGAATTCTGACATTTTCCCTTGGACAAGGAGGAGGTAATTCTGCGAAGTCCTCTCAAGTGTAGTGAACTACAGGTGTGTAAACCTGTGTCCCCGTAGTGTATGCCATTTACCACATGTGTGTCATCCCCCTAATGTATGTGGAAAACACATCAAATCAATCAAATAAAAATGTAATTTTTCAAAACATCTAGACCCTGAGATATGTTTTTGTTTAAAATCAACCAAAATCCTCTATAAAGGAAGTGTATAAATGCTTTCCTTGAGGTGGACCTCCTAATGTATGTGGATTTACAAGGTCCTCCTAATGTAGGTAATGCTTGTATGTGTGTGTGTGTGTGTGTGTGTGTGTGTGTGTGTGTGTGTGTGTGTGTGTGTGTGTATGCATGCATCTGTCATCTGTCTGTCTGTCTGTCTAACCATCCGTCCATTTATCCATATATATATATATATATATATATATATATATATATATATATATATATAACACTGATAAATTGAATGTTCCAATGATTGATTTATCTTGGATTACATTATAAATGTATGTCTTCATTGAATAATTTCCAGGGCATATCTTTTTATAATGAATGCGGACTGTTACATTAAAACTTGCAATAGCTTCATAGTTCTAAATAATGCATTTACTTTCGTGAAATTTGCGCCAAAATACAATTTATGAGTTTGGATAATTGTGATTATCTACTGAGCTCCAATACATCGGCAACATGATGTTTAAAAACTAATTTATTCTCGCCATATAAATGTATTAATTCACTTATCGTGGTTATATTACACGATGAATGAAGGTTGCATTGTTCCTATGGTGGATCGGTATCATATAGCTGAATCGGGATGGGAACAAATGTTGAAATATTCATGCCATTAGCTCAAACTATGACTAAAATATTTGGATTATCCCTTCAATGACTTGCAATAATTTGTTTCTCATATCCTGCCATTTGATATTCTTGACTAAACACATTTGCCTAATGATTATGTACAAAGACACATCTGAAGTTGGAAGTGTGGTAGGTATCAACGATTACAATTCTTAACATATATAAACATCCAGTCGTATCCTAAATGTAAGAATCTCTATTCGACGTTATTTCTAATTTCTTTTCTTAGGTATAGCTTCCTCTGGTGGTAATTGCAAGCTTCACGATGAGCCTGGCATATTTGAGGACGTTACCAAATACTCTGACTGGATCAAGAAGACGATGCAGGACGCTGGATACCCGTACCAGCCTTAATTACGACATAATCATTAATTCCGACTTGGTCAACGAAACGACGCATCATGTCAATTTGCCCTAACTAAACGCCTTACATACGAAATACCTTTGGAATAAAGTCATTTTATATCATAGCATTTACAACGGTTTCCATTTTTAAGCACGACTGTAACTGCTTCAAAAGTAAAGTTCAGTTTAGTTTCATTGATTCTTTCTTTCTTTTCTTGTAGAGTTTAATTCGATGCAATTTGTTTGTTCGAATAAATGTGGCTGGAAACACTATTACTATATATCGGACTAATCTGGGTGAGAAATTCTGCTCTTTTATTTTGTTTTTTATGAGTTCAGTCCGAACATTTCCATTACATCCTAAATTACATTTTCACTATTCACCATTCACGTATTTTATTTAAATACACCCTTCTTTGGCGCAAACAATTGTCCCTGACAAAGCCTTTGTGTTTTCGGTCTCATACAGATTTGGTTGTTGTTCGAATGATCGATCTATCGATAGAGAAACATGTATTGTAAGTGTCATACAGGGCGATAGATTTTTTTAAGGATGTAAATTAATGACAATTCATATCTGGGTGATGTGGGTTAGAAATAATTCTAAAATAAGATCAGCAATTACTGTCCGAATGTGGCTTTCAATATTGAATACACAAGAGTATAACTGAGATGAAACGGATTTGCATCGAATTGTTTTTAAAAATGGAATTTTATGGAGGACATAGTTTTGCTTAATTTATATAGGATTGTATTCTGTTTCATATGTATTTTAGAGTTTGATTTATGTTTTGTAAAATGCTATATGTTTCAAGACCGCTACCATGACCTAAGTGGTTAGAGCGTCCGCTTGGAATGTGGGATGTCGCGAATTCGACTCAAACCAGACATAAAATGGTAGCAGCTGCCTCGCATGGTGCTCAGAATTATGAGGATAGTGATAGGACTGGTCGGATTGGTGTTAGGGTAATTTTACTGCGTGGGACATGATGCAAGATGTCTGCAGCATGATACTCCATTTCTAGATATCACTATACACTGTCATACTGCAGACATCGTAGCCATATGACTGAAAACTTGCTATAACTAATTACAATACCACATATAAGTCCATCGCTTCCCGAAGCAATGGAAAATTACACCAAATCATAATTAAGTTTGGGCATTGAACTCAAATTTTAATAAACATCTTGTTTACTACTCAAACATTGACAAGAGTCAGGTAGGCAGCAAAACTAAATTCTCAATACTCAAACACAATATTGACAAAAGTCTGGTATGCAAAAGCTACATCAACTCTTTCCACAATATTGAATTGCATTAAAAGAGGAACACACAAATAACTATTATATACAAAACAGCATTTGTAATTCCAATGAATGATTTATATGACTAATTCCTTTCAAATTCATCTGAACATACCCTTGAAATCCGGTCATGAATTCCCACAGACTGAATTAAAATATAAATGAATTATGTGTTTACTTATTGGCTATACATATAGAAGTTCATTTCAACCTCGCCGCATAATCTTCTGAAAACTACCGTAATTATTAAAATATAAGCACGTTTTTACATTGTCCCTCTTCTTGTTCCATTTGAAACGAAGTTAACACCTTTACAAGGCTTATAGATTCCTTATGGAATGTCCAAATAATTTAAACAATACATGTGCAATCCAATACATGTGAAATCCAACGACTGTTAGAAAAATCAAAAGAACTTAATTTACGGATTTAAAATAATTTTATTATCTCTTGTTGTTCGCCATTTTACTCAACTTCTATTCAATATTAACTTCCGTGCGCCAATACGTCAATGACTGGGCGTTTTTGTGAATGGCATAGTGAACCATGTGTTTGTAATTCTCTACTTTCTTCATTAAAACCATCTTTTCATGCTTAAATGATACGTGTGTATCACATGGATTTAATCAATGTGAATTAAAATAGAAACTCAAAAAAAAAAAAAGGAAACAAGCAGCTTATCAATATTCAAAGGTGATTGTGATTTGTAGCTGACACGCTCGGCAGAGATATGATGCGTTCAATCGGTCAATACACTATTGCCTGCATTAAATCTTATCTACGTTTAAAGGCCAAATATGTTTTTGAATGTAATATAAACAAATATAAATATATTATGTATGCTGTATCAATGATATACAACTCGTTGTATTAAAGTTTATATAAAAGGAAACTCAGCAAGCATAATTTTTATTTAATGAAAATATAAATACAGCTAGTGGTTAATAAGTAGGAAATGGGGTCACATTAGTGACAAAGGACTTCTATGTTGAAATGTGCCTCGGCACTTTGACAACAATGGGAATTTAACATGGAAATGGCACCTAGGGTCAATTGGAATTTAACATTAGTTACGTCATTGAGTTTACAACGTCAACACAATTTATAGGGTGAAATGCAATTACAGGAACAAAGGTTGATAGAGACAAACATAGACATATAGAAACAAACAAATATACAAAATTTGCTGATGTACTGTGTTTTGTTAAATAACCAATGTTCCGTCTGTCTTATTAACCTGCCAATGTGAAATTTTTGTGCCACACCCTACGCTTCCGAGTTAGATTCCTTGCCCTGTTTTGTTGCATATTCATATTGGATACAAATGTTTGTTCGATGACTTTTGCTATATAGGTCTTTTGTTTTGTGCGCTATTAATGTTTCTTTTGATGTATTGTAGATTTATTTGTATATATGTTTAAGTACTAAAGTGTAGTACCTTGGTGACAAGAATGTATGTATGTATGTATGTATGTATGTATGTATGTATGTATGTATGTATGTATGTATGTATGTATGTATGTATGTATGTATGTATGTATGTATGTATGTATGTATGGCTTAATGGAGGTTTGGGGTTGGGTCTGAATACGTTATACATAACTGAAAGAAAATACAAAAACAAAAGACAAACAAATCAAAATATCAAGTAACTTACGGTGTTTTAGTATCTCGTCACAAAAAAGATCACAATGCAATTTTAATATTTATATTTGTCTGAATCTATTATGTGGCGTATGGTCTGCATATGCGTCGGCAAAGGTAATAGGAATCCAAGCATCGGTTTACCTAATGGCACTGTTATTGTCCTACATTTCACAAAGGGTAAGTAAAGCTGCTGTCTTTTGACTAGAGCGACACGTTTTACAAGTTCATGCGCAGCAACATTCTTCTTTTCAAAATATATTCGCAGTGACAATTGATACTGAGCTGCTCACATCAGGAATAATGTCATATATTTAGGGCATTGTCAAACTATTTCAACCCCAAAGGAAACTATCGCTTGTATTACATACAGCAAAATGTACAAAATTGCAGACACACTTCTTCATGCCGAAAAATGTGCACTCAAAAACTATTATACCATGTTTGCATTTGAACAGAAGTTCATGACTTGTACTGAGATAAAGAAAAAGAAATTTTTTTTTTGATTTCAAGGCACAAAATCGTATGTTCAGTCACATACTGAATGATATAGCAGCAGCCAGGTCAGAAGTCTGACGTCATAGGCTATGCAGGATTAAGCTCTGTGCTATTTCACATCAAGACAGGAAAAGGTCATGGAAGGTAACGTTAATGGAAGATAACCTTAATGGTATGTGGGGTTTCCAAAGGGGAGAATGAAATGAAAATGAACATTGTTTTTAAAGTTTTCACTATGAACCCCCCCCCCCCCCTAGAAAACAAGCAACAATTCAGTTTAAAGAAAGGGATGCAGATTTATATAAAAGGATGGGTAGAACATTCTACAATCTAGCTTTACTTCATACGCTTGAGCGTTTATTTAATTCTCGCAGGTCTATACATGCTGTTGGCGACGCGTTAAAAAGCCCATAAGGCCTCTTTCATATGAAATAAATAGTAAAGCTTCACTTTATCTTTCCTCAATCCCTTCAAATACCATCAACAGCTTGATAGAAGGTAAGTAATGGAACGATCGACATCGTAATGTTCTAAGAAGTATTTTCTTAAGATCTCTGCAAAATTCAAAAAGTCTTATATGCTCATTCCATAGTCATTCTTGACGATACCAAGTCATGCTTACTACTGTATTCCCTTTGTATGTTTGGTCACTTTTTGTCCATTATTTTGTAATTATGATTTTTTAAAAGCAGTTATGGAATACAATAAGTGATACGAAATTTAAAAGTAAATTAAAATCTCCTCCTGTTCGATATGATATCACGTTTTGGTTTTACAATCATATTCATTGATTTGTCTTTATTGTTCTGTATAGCAATATTATCAACTTCTTCAAGAAATGTTTAAAACATGCAATGATTTATCATTTTAATAACGACGTGATTGTGTCAGATTATATTTCATGAAAGAAGCCATCGAAGAATTGAATTCTAGGAAACTATGTTCAATAAATGCTCATTTTATCTACTCGTATTGATTTCCTCTTGAACTGGCATAGACTGGAGAAGACTACTGTTGTTAAAATTGCAATATAAGTAATTTCTATTGTGTTTCTTCATGATGCTAAACATAACCTCTGGACTTCTAACTATGGTAACTTACGTTCAAATAGCTAAATATATATAGTATTAGACTGTCAGCTAGTTAGATTATTTGATAGTATTAAGCCAAGATACTTACGCTTGAAGGAATTCTTTGTTTCAAGTAAGTTCACATCTTCTAAACACACACACACACACACACACACACACACATATATATATATATATATATATCCTTCTTTTTTTCTATTTCTCAGTAATAATGCTGTCACTCTTGGTCGCACTTGGTCTTGTGACCTTGGTTAAAACACAAGGAAGTAAGTTATGACCTTACAAGGCCACATTTGTCTAACATTTTCTGTATGTTGTAAACAACATTATGAGAACTGTATACTTTTTATAAAAAAACAGTTATTTTAAAATATATTTCTCTCATAAACCAAAACTATTTACTCTTTGTAAAATAAGGTGATTCGTGTTCGACGTGCTACAAGACAAGTAACACTTCTCATTAAACAACGCAAACTTTAGATTTTCGTTTCTTTTGCTCATAGGATGGATAAGGAGATACACTCGTATGTAGCCTCACATAAGTTCTTTTCTAGAGATTCGTAATACGTGTTTTAATTGAGAAAACTGAAAAACACCTTCTTTCACGCATACATTTCGAAATACATATGTTGTTAAAAATCATTGTGACTTGGTAATTTAACAAGTTTTTAAAGGAATGATAAACGTTGAAAAAATATAGATTTCCCGTAATATTCGTCTTAATGGAATGCCTTGGTTTGTTAAAGATATATACACGCTTTTTTTCATACAAAATTAAATCAGCAATCCCATGTGGAACTCCATCTGTTCAACCAATTACAACGAGGATCGTTGGAGGCGTGGAGAGCGCGCCTAATTCATGGCCTTATGTCGTAAGTAGTGTTTCTAGTCTTAATACTAGTTAACCTTAGTACATTATCTCATAAATTTTTGATTTATGACTTATTGATCACATCGACGTTGTTTAAAAGCAGTATACATTTATTCTTGACTATTAGATACCATACAGTGATCGGCAATATGTGACAGTGTTCACATGCAAGGATCAATCTATTGGACAGATACTGGACATTCGATATTGACTGAAAATCAAACGTATTCTCAACATTGATATTGTCATAGAAACTTGGTATAGAAACTAAAATTAGCGGAGTTTCCGCCCCTATATGTACCGAAATCCCTGCCAGAACAGCGAATTGTGATCATGTGTCATTTCTTAATCAAGGTTTCTTTACGCAACTGTAGCTGAGTAGAACGATTATTTTTTACATTTACTTACTATTTATAACTTATTTTGTACCCAAATCATGCAGCGTGTGAGATGATTTTAAAGTTGATTTATATATCTCCTAAAAAAGCTTAAACGCAAATACTCAATGGCTCAGAAGAAAACAAAACAAAAACAATTGGCGTCTGCATTAATCTTGGTGCTACGGTCCACGAGCAGATGCTATTTGTCCAACTGGATACATCAAAGTTTCACTGCCAACACACGAAATCTGTTATATTTTTACACTAATTTATACACAATGTCGGATATTAAATTTCTCTTACAACATTCAAATGCTATACACTGGTCTTAAAAGTTTTCAATTACACAAGCGGTTGCTTGTCTAAGGATCAAGTAAACTGGTGAGAAACTAGATGCACGTAATGCGGCAAGTTGCATTATTATCGAAAATAATTAATAATTGTTGATTACGTGCAAGTAAATAATTTTCTTATATCTATCTATTTATCTATCTATCTGTATATATATATATATATATATATATATATATATATATATATATATATATATATATATATATATATATATATATATATATATATATATATATATATATATACAGACTTTGGTGGTTGATGATTTAGGCTACATTGCCGGCAGTGCCACCATCCTGAATGAACACGTACTGGTGACATCAGCTCAGCACTTTGAAGGGTAAATAAATACAGCTGTGGTTTGTATTAACAACAATCCTTAGTCAAATGTATTAGGTTACACTGCCTTTACGAGGTAAATTTGTTTGTATACCAAGCAGGTTAATTATTCTTGTGTAGTATCATTGCTGCTGATAACACGTTGAGAAAATCAACTAAATATTCAATGCTGCGTGCAGGAAACAATACATCCAACAAGTCATAAATAATATTTTAAACTTTTCCAGTAAGCAAACAGGACTACGTCCTTCAGCATGCTCGAGACCTACATTTTATCGAATAAATTATTGAAAATACCCAATACTTATCATTGATTAGCATGGCTGTATTATTTAGTCAATGCGTATCCATACTGAGAACAATTACACATTTAACTCTCAGTTTTTTCTTAAGCGTGGTAATTCATTTCATTCTGCGATAAAGTACTAAGTTCTATTTTGTCAAATTGGTATTAATGTACATTTCGAGTTTTTGCAAAGGTTAATATTAAAGGAACATGTGTCATTTTATAATAATGCTCGCGAAAGTATTTATCCCTAAAATAGAGCCACATGCATTACAAATCGTTAACGAACACAGCACAAAAGCGCAAATTTAAACGCGTAAAGCCACGTCTCGTGGCTTCTGTGTTATGACAATGTTTTCTGAGTTTTATATTTCCCAATACCTGTGGTCAAGTAAGTTATCTCAATATTTTACACAGTCTTGATATTTCCCAATACCTGATTATTGAGTACAAATCTTTAATAATTTTCAGTTTTCATAATTTTCGATCGCTGATAATCGAGTACAATTCCCTGATAGTTTTCACAGTTTGCATCATCCCTATATATGATATTTGTAATAGATTACAAAGTTTTGATTTTTCCCGATACCTGATAACTGAGTACACTCCTTTAATATTTTTCAAGTTAGGGTTAGGGTTACGATTAACCCTAACCCTATTTTTAAAGTTTTAATATTTCCCAATACCTGATAATATGGTTCATTACTTTAATATAACTGCTTTGATAATTCGTAATACCTGATAATCGATTATGCTACCTTAATAGTTGACACATTTTTCGATAATTCCCCAATACCTTGAAAATACAATCAGTACTGTCAAAAAGTGTGAGGTTACACTTTGATCCTTTATTGTTCCTTAGGGTCCATTCATTTCATTTTCATTATTCTACGTTCACTTTTGGTTGCAGTTAAGGATTATGTTTCATATTAAATTATATCGAGTAAATCATCGTTCCTTTCTAGCTCATTCCATTGGCAGTGTTTAAGTATGTTCTACTTCAGTCAAACTCTTTCGGAGTCCTCCACTAGTATTTTATTATCTTGGGGACAAAATCGAAAGTGTACATGACGAGCATACAATGGAACTTTCCAAAAGTAAACCCGTTACTATGGGTTGAATATAGCATCCATTTCATGATCTTGCGTACACTACTTATAATGTATCATTATTAAACATCGAATCTAATTGTATTATCAGTATTGTATTAAGTTTATTTCCTTACGTACATTTTCGGTTGCATTTTGTTCAGTTTCTAAAATGTATTTAAAAACCTTTAAGAGAGCAAGTCTTACATTAAATTATGATTTGCCATGTTTGAACGTTTAAAAATTATGATATGAATAACTATGCTAAAAGCTTTGATTTCATCATAGACAAATTCAAAATAATCTGGAGAATTAGGCACGTCTTCCATCAGCAATATCCTTATGGGGCCATCGAATGCAAGCCTACTTATCTTTGAATAAAAGCGAAATAACGTTAAGACTGCAAAATAATCACAGGCAGATCACCCAAAGTTTCAAAATACAGAAAATCGACTCCGTTATTTTGAGGTTTCTAAAGTTGCAAAGTAAAACGCGACGAAGCTGCCAGGCAGATCTGTATCAACAACTTCGCGGAATTATAGATGATTAAGAAAACAATCGCTGATCGGTTTAGTGCAAACTATCTGAAGTAGAACAAAGTAAGCTTGATACCGCTTGACCAGTTCAAGTAAGAGCAGACGCTGCATTATATTATGACAGATCACGCTGCAAATACAAACAGTTTTGAGCTATATAAAAAAAACTCTTCGTCACGGTTAAAACAATTTTCATCCACAAAACAAATATTAAATATAAAAGTCAAAGATATTTTTGACTTCTACATGATTTAATGATAGGGAAATATACAAAGGACTTAAACGCAGAACAAAGAAAGAAGGAAATATATGATAAACGGTTCTTAACATGGATAAACTACATATTCATGGTATGCTACTATCAACACAACAAAGCCCTTTTATACAATATAAGAAGGGATTACTGTGCCTATCAGGCATAGAATCACACTGGTGTAACATCATTCCAGGCTGGGAAGAAAGGTGGTTCAATGTTACAAAGTTGCCTGAAATATCTTAGATATGCATATCAAATTGTACCTGCGTAAGTTGTGGAAATAGATTACTCTTGTTCCACAAAGTTTAATGCCAGTAAACTTACCAGGTGATTAATCTGGTCCGTCTGTGCATGTGTTAATGTACGAACTATGTAGTGACGTTCCTCATACATATTTTCACTAAAGAGACTTGAAAATCAATAGCTCTAGTGTTACGACAATTTAGTCTCGGCATAGAGTGGCCGAGTGGTATAAAGCGCTCTCCGTTACGGATCACTGCTATCTCACCTCTGTCTGCGTGGGTTCGAGTCTCAGATTCGGCCAATGTGGGTATGTGAGAAGGCTTGCCAGTAGCTTCTCTTGGGTCAGTAGTTCTTTCCGGGGTTTTTCCCGGTTTCATCCTCCAGCATTAATACTGGCAACCATGTATAGCCTATCGTGTGTTGAAAAATGTCGTTAAACCCTAAAACAAACACCACAACAAAACAAACAATATGGTCACAAATTAAGTAACTTAAATAAGTAAAACAAAACCAACAAGTTTTGTAAAACGTAACAAAGAATTTTATTATCAAAGTCGTACATGAAAATGTTAGAGGAAATTATGGTATTACGATGTGAATCCAGAACAATCATGATACAAATTTATGAAAGTTTTAAATAAATAAAAGATTCTGCATAAATTTAAAAACTGGAATTGTACTGGTACGCTAAGAAATGTGACTTTCTCAAGATGGTGTTGTGTAGAACTCGTATGAATAATGCACAACAATTCCAATATAATATTATCGAACAAATAATGAGCACTTGCCAGTGCCACTGAACATTCCAAACAAATGTATTTATTTTCGAATAATATGTAAATACAATATAAATTAATTTGCAGACTTAAAACAGGTCAGAAAGAGATCAGGATGACTCCAAAATCGGAATACAAGTGATTTTACAGAATCTTTCTTTATATACACTACTTCGTAATATACCCGATGTGACGGAGTTTCAACTTATTTTGCGTCGAACTGACCTATTCATGTGACCTAGTACAACCAATCGGAATTACATACCTATTCTAGAAACGTTGAAACCCCATCAATCAACGAGAAATTAAGCCCTAGGCGCCATTAAGTCTTACTGTTACGATTATCACCAATAATTGATAATATATACGTAAACATCTATTTATAGATCCTATGTAATAATACACCCTAAATAGACTTGGGTCACGGAGGCAAAATGTAACTAATGATATTCTGTTCAATTTACAACCATGAATAATGATGAGATCAAATCATCTACCTGGACGTATGTAAATTCTAGATATACATAACAATAACTAAGTCTGGTTTGTGCTTTAGACAGTCGTAATGCTTAGATATACATATCAGTAACTAAGTTTAGTTTGTGCTTTAGACCGTCGTAATTATAAGATATACATATCAGTAACTAAGTCTGGTTTGTGTTTTAGACAGTCGTAATGCTTAGATATACATATCAGTAACTAAGTCTGGTTTTTGCTTCAGATCGTCGTAATGCTTAGATATACATATCAGTAACTAAGTCTGGTTTGTGTTTTAGACAGTCGTAATACTTAGATATATATAGCAGTAACTAAGTCTGGTTTATGTTTTAGACAGTCGTAATGCTCCGATTCACGCACCTCTCTTTCTAAGGATATAGAGGGAGATGTGTTTGATCGATCTGTAGGCGCGGGGAAAACCCATTAAAGAAGTAGTTTAAGCTGTGGAACATGCAGAAAATGCTGCTACGTTTGGTTTCTTCTGTGTTTTTAAAATCTTCAATGGGATGAATGGAGAATGGGAATAGACTCAAAACTTAGACTGTGGTGGTGCTAGTCTGGAATATTATACTTATTTATATATGAGCAATATTACCTCAGCTTTAACGTATATACAGTCATTACATGCATGTGTATTTGTTTCTTTAAGACCAGGCTATAGTATTTTTGACGTCGACATCACGCACTGGAGAGTGTATGCTGGGGAACACAACATCCACATTAAAGACCCCAATGAGAAATACTACCATATAGCACGTGTTGTTCTACATCCTGGTTACAACTCTACTAGCCTGGAGAACGATATTGCACTGATTATTACGAGGGAAAGAATGCAGTTCAATGTACACGTTAGTGGCGCATGTCTTCCAGATTCATCTCATCAATATACAGTAGGCCAGACATGCTATCTTCCTGGCTGGGGATCAACTGCATGTAAGACTTTTCCAAAACCGATATAATGTTAATCTATAAAGTACGACCGTTTCTTCTATCAATGTACAAATAATGTCATCCTTGTAACTTCAACTAGGTGATGCTGGGGAGTACGTTGACACAGATGATTGGCTTGATACGTAAAATGGGTTATATGACTGCCTACCGAATGGGCATACACCAATTTGGAAAATAAGACTTGATGGAGCATTTTCGATTTCCAGAGTCTGCTATTATTTCCAGAACATTGCTACCATTATGGGCGTCTTTCAAGAGATGAACTATTCTAGAAACAAGCTTTTAGATAGATGAATAGGATGACAGGGATATGGGTTGATATTTTAATGTTTTTAAATCAAATTTTAGAATGATCTTAGTAAATTGAAAATGTATTATCTATGCAGGTATCATTCATGTAGCTAAATCATCAAGATAGGCAACATTAATGCGTACTACATTATTTACTTTACACCATTCTGGATCCATTCCAGTTTCATAATATCAGCTTATCCAATTATAGGAATGATCATCTCAATAAATGATTGATTTATTTGTATATTCCTCGAAATTAGTCCGGACACATAATTGACTTCTAATAATAAAGTAGGCGCATTACATGACTGCTCACCATTAATAGCTCAGTCACCGAGAATACATGTTTAGTTGATAACATTTTTTGCGTAGGCCGAAAAATCAGCTCTTCATCCGTGATGATACTGATTTTCGGGTGAGAGGCTGATATCACCTGTTCATTAAAAACTTCAATTATCTGCATCCAAATTATGCTGCACATATTGGTGTACATTTTATACACTTAACCGGTATTTCCCTTGGCTGTGCAACTACAGTCAGTTGAATGACTCTTTTGGTGACATGTAGACTATATTTCCTGAGCAGATCATCCTATGTTTGATGATTTGTAAATCCACCTGGAATAGCACCAACATATGTCCTGTGACCATATTGAATTTCGCACTTGATATGGCTGTTACCAATTACCGATATTTGTCTAAATTGCACATGTTAATGAACGGGTCACATTAAACACACCAATATCAACACAGGTTTGTGCGGTTGATTTATCGCACTAATTTTAGTGGACCTATTTGTATAATTAATACAAGTACAAGTAGCGAACGGAGATTGTTTGGCATTTAGAAGTTCCTTGACAGAGGTAGTCAATTCAAGTGCAATTCATTGCATCATCACTTACGTTTAGGAAGCTATATGTAATTGTGTGTGCCCAACTATTTCCTAACATTAAGGCCCGTTACACGTGCGATATGTTTTCTAGATTAACATAGATTTACCGCATTGGATAGTGTTACAGTCTGGTAAGTTTTATATCCTGTCTATACTGCGTAAATATCCCATAGAGAAGATTGGAAAAAGGTATATATACCATTTATTTATAACAGAAAGTGAATGAATAGACTAAGAAGTCGAGTCAATAAAAGAAGACGACATCATTATATTATTATACTTTCCAAAAATAGTCTAATACTTAAGGTTATTAGTCAAATATCTGAAGATCACATGTTTCTTATTCTTTAAGAATATGAACGAACTATCCTTAAGAGAAATATAGTATGTCTTAAAAGAGGACATCTGACAGTTATCATAATGTTCATAGTTTTGCATTTTCAATGTTAAATATTATTACCAGAATAAAAAAGTGAGCTTATTTTATTCAAAATATTGTTTGCAGATATTTCCATAACTTTTGAATGTTTGTAAAATGCGGTGATTAAAAATGAAAAGAGCATTAATAAAGTGAGGAATAGTTTGTTACAATCATATATTTACATTCGTTTAACGGTATTTGTACAGCTAGCGGCAATGAGGAGGTCCTGAACCAGGTAGATCTCCCAATTCTCTCTGATGACATCTGTACACGGCATTGGCCAGATTTCTTGCCGGCTACGGAAATTTGTGCTGGCTACGAAAACGGAACAAAAGACTTTTGTGCTGTGAGTACTGTTTGGAATTTCGTCAAAAATATGTACAACGTTGATGCATCAAAATCTAAAATATAGCACAAATCAATTATCACAATAATAATAATAATAATAATAATAATAATAATAATAATAATAATAATAATAACCTAGAACAGTATTTCCTTTTTAGAAATTCTAAGCGCTTTACAATATTAGATAACATATAAAAACATATTCAACGATACTATTACAAAAACAAACACCATGCAATTACAAAAACATAAGCATGCTGAAAATAATTTAGAAAATAAACGTTACCGTGCCTGCGATTTTAAAATTTCATCGATAGCCACCATCCACTCATCGTACACCAACACGCCAATTGTTATGAACGGAAATATGTATATATGTGCTCCTCTGTATGTGTTAGGTCATATCATCACATTTCCTGATTAAATGCTACTACTAGAACTACTACTAATTCTACTACTACTACTGCTGCTGCTGCTGCTAATCATGATGATGATGATGATAAAAAAAATAACGATATTATTAATAAGAATTAAAGAAAAAACGTATCTATCTATCTATCTATCTATCTATCTATCTATCTATCTATCTATCTATCTATCTGTCTGTCTGTGTGTCTGTCTGTCGATCGATTGATCGAGTAATACAGACAAGAATTTCATGGCAAACACGGTGGTAAGAATCAACTGTGTAAAGATTAAAAGGGTCGAACATATAGAGTACTTCTATATTTTTTTATGGTTTGATTTCTTCAATGTAGGTATTGTTCATATCATTTCAAGTGCTTTTCATTATTCATTCTAAAAGCTTTTAATTGCATGGTATAATTTGATTAGCAAACGATATTTTTAATGAGTTTAATTGTATGTAATATTTGTTTCAAAACTCAAAATACAAATCATACAGAATATCAGCTAAGTAAGTGGTCATTAACTTTATGCATTCTCCTTACCTTTCAGGGAAAAAGTCTATTATACAATATATTGTGTATTGCTGTGTATATTTAAATTGTATTATGTTTTGGCTTTTGTCAGTGATTTTCTGTTATGCATAATAATTTTTTGTGCGATTTACCGTTGTCCATAATTGAGAATAGTAATTGTTCCATACATGATTAATGTGCTTCGTATAAAAACAATTTCAGAGATAATTTTTGTCTATCATTTTATATTATATATTAAGATTATTATTTCTTGGAGGTAAACATGTTTTTGTTTCCTTTTGACCTTGGCGGTTTTTAGAAAGGATTTTTTTATGAATGTGTTGAGAAAATTACCCTTATTCTGGTTATGTTATCGTGACTTATTTTTTTTATCTAAGGGATAAGTAAAGATAATTACTCATTCTGCATTTTATCACAGTCTTAGTGATTGAGAATATTTATTGGAATTACACAGTACTTATTGATTTAGGACTAAACCACTAATTTGGAATTATTGTCAATTCATTCAAGGACATTTCAGATTAAGTCATTGTCATACATCAGTAATGTTGGCACATGAACACATTCAATATTACTAGCACAACAACACATTCGAAATTGGAATTAATTCATGACACCGCAGGAATCGTTTCCGAATATTCATCATGTTTGGACTTGTGAGGTAAGGTTTAGTACTTTTTGGAATTTTACTAAGATTACCAAAAGTTCTTTTTAAATTTCCACTTTGTATTCGGCGAAAATTATTATTTGTTGAATTTTACCAAAATTTGATGGGATTTGCTTGTTTTCTGTTACATGGTTTAAGATCATATAGTCGTAAAAATATATTAATTGTAGCAGTATGTTCTAGGTTTCCTTTGAATGCAAATTATTATGTTTGAATTGCATGCATTCTTTCCGTTCAAAGACATGAAAATAAATTCACATTACAGAAAGCTCGATGGTGGGTGTTCCCATTAGCCTACAGAAGGTTTTGTAAAATACGAACCATTGTAACTGATGTTCTTTAGTGCCACATGCATCTTGTAGACCTAAATATATTTAACAGTAGCAATGTCAATATTCAGTAAGCTGGATTGTTTGTCGTGCTCTAAATGTCCAACACCGCGATTGTCATTGCTTTTCGTCTTATTTCAGGATGATATTGGCAGTCCGCTGCTATGCAAGGACCAGAGTGGTCTGTGGTACATTCAGGGTAAGTGGAGTAAATATTTTACTTTACGTAATAGAGCCACTAAATAGAGAGGATGACATAAATAAGTAAATTTTCAATTGCATACGACATATAACAGAAACATAGGTAGCATTCCGACGATAGGGATTGTCATTACATACTGCGCTGGCGTCGACTTTATTCTTATGCATTTGGATCAGGTGTTCAACGTTATGGGACTTTTATCGTGGGGAGTGATGCTCAACCACACGCCAAATGAGCCAAAGTGACCTAGTTTTGACGCTCCACTGGCTACGTTTGCATTTAACTTATTTTCTCTGTCACTGTTGGGTGCAGTCATAATACACGGTGGGTGAGGGTATCTTGCGAGATACCTCTTATCACAAACAAGAACTGAGTACAGTGACCCACTTTTATTGCAATAGTGATTTGTGGAGTTGACCTCGACGGAGCAGACGAGGCATGCTATTCTGTAGAATCCTTGTATGTAAAGAGGTGTTGCAATTGGAATAGACCATAACAGATTATCTTTGACCATGATGCTCGTATATTGCTTTACACGAGGAACTTTATGAACGTCTCCTGCTGTATTAAAATGTCATTATGGTATAATTTTTCTGTATTTCTAAATTTTTAAATCTGCTATGTTTTCCTGTCTGGCCTTCGGAAATAGAAAGGCAACCCCTCATAATGCCTTTAACAGGCGAGACACAGCGTTCAAGTACATGGACATTTAAATTAATCTGTCGTAATAGATGAACCACTCAAGGACTTTTTGAAAATTATACATGCATGTAATTTACATTGAAGTTAAAATTTTGGGATGTAAAACACATTCTTCATCGACGCCTGCACGTTAGAAATTAAATACATTGTAAATTCATACCGCACTGGTATGGATAGTTTCCCAATTAATGTGCAACTGATAGTGCAAATTAGGATAATAATTTAGGGATGCATACACAGTAACTTAATTTTAATTCTTTCACTTTGAGTTAATCTATTAGAAAAAAAAATATTTTGTAAAATTAAAGTTTTTTTGGAATGCTTTACTTTGTTTGCTAAATAGTTTAGAACCCTAGAAATACGTATGTATGTATGTATGTATGTATGTATGTATGTATGTATGTATGTATGTATGTATGTATGTATGTATGTATGTATGTATGTATGTATGTATGCATGCATGCATGCATACATGCATCTGTCTGTCTGTCCGTCAGTCCACTCATGCGTCCATATATCCATATATATATAACACTGATTAATTGAATGTTCCAATGATTGATTTATCTTGGATTAAATTATAAATTTATGTCTTCAATGAATAATTTCCAGGGCATATCTTTTTATGATGAATGCGGACTGTTACATTAAAACTTGCAATAGCTTCATAGTTCTAAATAATGCATTTACTTTCGTGAAATTTGCGCCAAAATACAATTTATGAGTTTGGATAATTGTGATTATATTCTGAGTTCCAATACATCGGAAACATGATGTTTAAAAACTAATTTATTCTCGCCATATAATTGTCTTAGTTCACTTATCGTGGTTAAATTACACGATGAAGAAAGGTTGCATTGTTCCTATGGTGGATCGGTATCATATAGCTGATTCGGGATGGGAACAAATGTTGAAATATTCATGCCATTAGCTCAAGCTATGACTAAAATATTTGGATTATCCCTCCAATGACTTGCAATAATTTGTTTCTCATATCCTGCCATTTGATATTCTATGCTAAACACATTTGCCTAATGGTTATGTGCAAAGACACATCTGAAGTTGGAAGTGTGGTAGGCATCAACGATTACAATTCTTAACATATATAAACACCCAGTCGTATCCTAAATGTATGAATCTCTATTCCAAGTTATTTCCAATTTCTTTTCTTAGGCATAGCTTCCTCTGGTGGTGATTGTAAGCTTCACGATGAGCCTGGCGTATTTGAGGACGTTACCAAATACTCTGACTGGGTCAAGACAATAATGCAGAACGCTGGATACCCGTACCAGCCTTAATTACGACAAAATCATGAATACTGACTTGGTCAACGAAACGACGCATCATGTCAATTTGCCCTACCTAAACGCCTTACATACGAAAGACCTTTGGAATAAAGTCATTTTATATCATAGCATTTACAACGGTTTCCATTTTTAAGCACGACTGTAACTGTTCCAAAAGTAAAGTTCAGTTTAGTTTCATTGATTCTTTCTTTCTTTTCTTGTAGAATGTAAGTCGATGCAGTTTGTTTCTTGGAATAAATGTTTTTGAAAACACTATTACTATATATCGGACTAATCTGGGTGAGAAATTCAGCTCTTTTATTGTGTTTTTCATATCATTTCAGTCAGTACACTTCCATTACATCCTAATTTACATTTTCACTAATCACCATTCACGTATTTTATTTAAATACACCGTTCTTTGGCGCAAACATTTTTCCCTGACAAAGCCTTTGTGTTGTCGGTCTCACACAGATTTGGTTTTTGTTCAATTGATCGATCGATCGATAGAGAGACATGTATTGTAAGTGTCATAAAGGGCGATATATTATTTTAAGGATGTAAATTAATGACAAAATCTGCATTGAAGACAATTCATCTCTGATTGATGTGGGTCAGAAATAATTCTAAAATAATTTCAGCAATTACTGTCCGAATGTGGTAAACAATATTGAATACACATGAATATAACTGAGATGAAACGGATTTGCATCGAATTGTTTTTAAAAATGGAATTTTCTGGAGGACATAGTTTTGCTTAATTTATATAGGATTGTATTCTGTTTCATATGTATTTTAGAGTTTGATTTTTGTTTTGTAAAATGGTATATGTTTCTAGACCGCTACCATGACCTAAGTGGTTAGAGCGTCCGCTTGGAATGTGGGATATCGCGAATTCGACTCAAACCAGACATAAAATGGTAGCAGCTGCCTCGCATGGCGCTCAGAATTATGAGGCTAGTGATAGGACTGATCAGGTTGGTGTCAAGGTAATTTTACTGCGTGGGACATGATGCAAGATGTCTGCAGCATGATACTCCATTTCTAGATATCACTATACACTGTCATACTGCAGACATCGTAGCCATATGACTGAAAACTTGCTATAACTAATTACAAAACCTCATATAAGTCCATCGCTTCCCGAAACAATGGAAAATTACACCAAATCATAATTAAGTTTGGGCATTGAACTCAAATGTTAATAAACATCTTGTTTACTACTCAGACAATGACAAGAGTCAGGTAGGCAACAAAACTAAATTCTCAATACTCAATCACAATATTGACAAAAGTCTGGTATGCAAAAGCTACATCAACTCTTTCCACAATATTGAATTGTATTAAAAGTGAAACACACAAATAACTAGTATATACAAAACAGCATATGTAATTCCAATGAATGATTTATATGATTAATTCATTTCAAATTCATCTGAACATACCCTTGAAATCCGGTCATGAATTCCCACAGACTGAATTAAAATATAAATGAATTATGTATTTACTTATTGGCTATACATATATATATATATATATATATATATATATATATATATATATATATATATATATATATATATATATATATATATATATATATATATATATATATGTTCATTTCAACCTCGCCGCATAATCTACTGAAAACTATCGCGGTTATTAAAATATAAGCAAGTTTTAATATTGTCCCTTCTCTTGTTCCATTTGAAAAGAAGTTAAGACGTTTCCAAGGCTTATAGATTCGTATATATCCATTATGGTATGTCGAAATAATTTAAACAATACATGTGCAATCCAATACATGTGAAATCCAACGACTGTTAGAAAAATCAAAAGAACTTAATTTACGATCGTTTTCAAACGGATTAAAAATAATTTTATTATCTCTTGTTGTTCGCCATTTTACTTAAGCTCTATTCCACGTTAACTTCCGTGCGCCAATACGTCAATGGCTGAGCGTTTAGGTGAATGGCATAGTGAACCATGTGTTTGTAATTCTCTACTTTCTTCATTAAAACCATCTTTTCATGCTTAAATGATACGTGTGTATCACATGGATTTAATCAATGTGAATTAAAATAGAAACTCAAAAAGGAAGAAGGAAACAAGCAGCTTATCAATATTCAAAGGTGACTGTGATTTGTAGCTGACACGCTCGGCAGAGATATGATGCGTTCAATCACTTGGTCAATTCACTATTGCCTGTATTAAATCTTATCTAGATTCAAAGGGCAAATATATGCTTTTAAATGTAATATAAACAAATATAAGTATAACATGTATTCTGTATCAATGATATGCAACTCGTTGTATAAAAGTTTATATAAAAGGAAACTCAGCAAGCATAATTTTTATTTAATGAAAAATATACATACAGCAAGTGGTTAATAAGTAGTAAATGGGGGCACTTTAGTGACAATGGACTTCTATGTTGAAATGTGCCTCGGCACTTTGACAACAATGGGAATTTAACATGGAAATGGCACATAGGGTCAATGGGAATTTAACATTAGTTACGTCATGGGGTTTACAGGGTCAACACTATTTATAGGGTGAAATGCAATTACAGGAACAAAGGTTGATAGAGACAAACATAGACATATAGTAACAAACAAGTATACATCCAAACGAAGAAGACGGAACACTCTGAAAAGATGACAGTAATGTTCCAAAGAAAGAATAAATAGAGAATCCAATAAAAAATGTCTTTGGTCTAAGCACTATCCATTTAATAAATACACATATGGACATGGAGCAAACCTATTCACATGTTATTTATTTGTTGTTTACAGTAAACTGATTGAAAAATTAAAGTTAACGCCTTCAATAAAACCTCTCTTTTTATGCAACGTATATATATTTCATAAAATAGTATCATTTTCTTTTAATTCTTCATTAAATGTTCATTTGTAAGGAAAAGCTAAACCAAAAAGAAGAATCAAACAGTCAAATAGGACAAAGTTTATCTTTTCGCCCCAGATCCGTCACACACTTTGTTTAAAATCTGGTCAGCTACCACATGTGTTCCAGCTTAGATGTTTCCCAGTACGTACTCCTTTTCATTCGTAAATCTATAGTTATGTCGATCGTGCTAGATACAGTAATGGTAAGCAGATCAAGTGCAGTCATTGTCTCCTTTCCGTGGAGGCATAGCCTATGCCCTTTGAATGGTCACTTGTCCATCGTTGATGACGCATTTTTCTCCCATCGTCTGCATATCGTTTATAGTCCTCAAACGAAGAAGTTAATTCTGCAGATGTATTAAACCTGAGAAATACATGAAATTTCAAACTGTCGTGATACTTAGATAGGTTCAAACGACCTGGATCTTTGACTTTGCACTGATATATGAGTTCCTTTAACTGTGATTCAATTACGTCCGTACGAAAATCAACTGCTTCTTTGGGTGAAATGTCATATGCGAAGTCTTTAAATTTCATTGTGTAGGTGTACCTTGTCGTCTTAAATTTTCTCAAAGTCCCTGTCTGAATCATTGGGATGCTAAAATACTTTTTTATGACTACCAAATCATTTTCTTTCTTGGATGCACTGTGTTGTGACGACATTGGTGAAAGAAGTCAACAATGTTTGTTACTTCTCTATTTTTATCTTCATAGAGTGAATCATCTTTCTCGCTACTTGCATTCGCAATGAAGTGTCGTTCTTGGAAGTCGTCCCCTTTTTATATCTGCGTGTCCACAAGGTAAAGTATTGTAGTTGGGAAGTTGTACTGATTGCATTTAGTTTTCCGTGGTGTTAGTAAATAAACAAATAAGATGTGGTATAGCAGTGGTGATGTGATGGCGAAGCACAACATCGCACTCGAGATTCTCAATGGACTTGAGTTTCTTGCTTGATATCTGCTGTGTGAAAGGATTCATCTTTCTAGCTTGACGTTTGTAGTCACAGTTAAATATCGGTCATGGGCGTTTTTTTAATCCCTTTATATGCTGGTCAATATCAGCGTGTCTCTACGGTAATGTGAAGTGGCTGGGGCACTCGCTTGTGGTACATGATTTGATACAGGTTTTTCAAATGACGACTGATGATTTGGTGAATGGCTAAACGTACAATCGTGAGCGGTTAAAAGGTGGTCACATTGTTATCCTGTCCAAACTACAAGGATTCTTTCAAGGCGCAAAATGTAAACAGTTCACTGTTGGAATAATTATGAGTCAGTCCTTTCACTTTACACTCCGTTAGTACTTTTCCTAGTGGGTCGCGGTATTCTCAGCTGTAATGTTTAGGACCGCCACTGGCAAAACGTAGAATCTTTTCGTAGATTCTTCGTCCGTCCAGGCTCCTTAATGGTCTCCTTCGATCTCAGCATGAAGTTGACCACGGCGATCGATGTAGAGGCAACTGTCCGTATCAAAACTCAGCACGCAATCTCCTAACAGTTGTAAAGATTCGTACAATTGTAAGCGAGCATGGATGTAACGTAAGCCGCAATGAAGACATTTCCAGATTTGTCGGTTTCTACAAATTCAAGTTTTCCTTCGTAATTGACTAAGATCAATGCCTCACGAATGACATCCACGTTTGTAAAGTATTTGGTTTTATCGTGAATAATCTGGAAGTAGTGGGAAGGTTTACTAAAATACTCTGTCTTGGAAAAACAGGGTCGTTGTTCCATTGTACCCCACAAGCAACTTAACATCACGTAGGCAAAGGAGTGTCTTCCTTCTTTGTTATCCACGTGTTATAATGTCATGCCTTCCTACTCCCAGTATTTCTATTTAAATTTATTTTTGTCTTCAGGAGTGTGGCATCAGGAAGCATAGCCACTGGCTTTTTGTTTCAGTTTCAAAAGAGCATTCACAAAGTCTGCAAAGATGTCTTTCTGAGTATCGTGGCCCTTGTGCTACTGTTCTCTCTTGGGAGATTGGTAAAATTCGTACACGTCTAACAGATGGTATCCCAGGTCCAGAGCTTTAAACAACTCCACACTGATCAACATTCCCTTCAAGTCAACTTATTCCATGTGTAGAGGTCATCGTCCAAGTCGAATCTGCATATAGTTCACCAGTTGTTTTGGTCCAGAAGAAGGATGGTAATCAACGCTATTGTGTCGACTATTGGAAATTAAACAGGATCACAGAATTTCAGGTTGACATGTTACCGGTTCTTGAATCCATATATGCCTGAGTAACTAAATCCAAGCATTTTTCTAAAATAGACATATCCAAGGGATATTCTCAAATTCCAGTTCGTTAGGAAGACCGTCCAAAACATGCTTTTGCGACATCAGATGGGACATTACAATGGGTAGTTATGCCGTTCGGGGTCAAGGATGCACTAAGCATTTTCAAACAAATGATGAAAAAACTGCTAGAACCTTTAGTTTCAAATACCGTAGTTTCAAATTTCATGGACGATTTCCTATTGTCGAGACCTATGTGGTAAGCACACGTGATCATATTGAGAAAAGTTCTGGAAGAACTAGGACACGCAAGGCTCACCAACTGACCATTAAAATGTCACATGAAATCGAATACATATTTGACAACGTTTATATTGGCTAGATGATTTCTTTACTCACTAGATAGATACAATAATGTGTATGCGGGATCATCTTTGTCCAACTATGGTGTGTATATAGAATGCATAAAAAAGCGGTATCTCAAACGTATTTAATTAGGTGGCCTAAACTACAAAAAAATGAAATAAATTCAAGCAAATCATTATAATAGTATCAACGAATGCAAATGGAGATTTGTGCAAATACCTTGTGCATTAAGATTTGACTTGCTTCTGCCGTTCAGATTTGGTCTGTCGACCTTTAGACATCAGGTCCCTCAGAGAAAATGAATTGACGAGAGAGAATTCTTTCAAATCCTCTCGGAGTTTGCAAATTTCACTCTTGCAGGAAAAAATGTGGACGGATTATTTTTTCCAAATGGGTTTTACTTAAAACGAGCGATTGTCATGTAAGTAACTCGATCCTTATTTAGCTTTGCCAATCAGGATTAAATAAATTTACCGCCTTTTAGAACTAGAAACCAAAATGTTCGGTCAGTTTGACTTCTAGATTGCTCAACAACTGGTCTGCAGTAGTTCAGCTTGGACATTTGTGATACAGAAAATCAAAGTTAACCTTTCCCTAGACCTGTCTAAAATGGTTACATAAATGACGGCCTAATTAAGAAACACTTCCTCTCCCGACACAGATGTTATAAATCATTGGAATATAATTACTTAACAAACAGATGTCCACATAAATATAAGTAATCGCTTTTTTCCCATGCAAATGTACTCTTTATAGATCGACAGAAATTTGTACCCTCAAATCATATGTCTCATACATTTTCCTTATCGTTTCGGCTCAGTTTAAACTGCTTCAGCTCCTTTGGTCATAAACGTATTAAGCGTGTTTCCCTAGTGATTCCACTGATCACCATTATCTTGTTGTCTCTTGTACACTCTCCAAATAAAATAGCATGGCATGTTTTTGTCATGTGTCTTTGATGATAATTTTATCAGGTACTTTCTCAGCTGTGGGATCTGCGAGGAGCGGAACATATCGTTTTGCGAAGATCGCCTGTGAAATTGTTTTTTTTTACAATAATGAATTGACATTTGCATCTGCAACTGTCTTCAGTTTGATACGTTTTGGTACCTTTTTAACATCTTCATCAAGTACGCGTTGAGCCTTTTGCAAAACCACCAACGGCTTCTCCACTTCCTTCAACATCTTCTTTAGTTAAAGCAATCACCAAAGGCAAGCCTGTAATATTCTCTGCCGTTGATCTAGCTACATTTATATATCCTTACAAGAATTGGACACAGTTATTATATTGTTCAATTTAGCACTGCCGCCTGCTGACCGTTACTCTGGTGGACTTGTTAATATCATGTTCACGTTGCGCAGTTTATTTGCTTGTCTAATCAGCGGTGAAAATGTTTTTTCAAAGCATACTGTGGGGTTCACGCGTGCTATTTGTCGTGGATGTAACATGTATTTTACACTTTTGCGACAGTCTGCAATATTATGAATCAGTTCTGGTGTTCACCAGCGGTTTTAAGGCAGCGTATTTAATATTCTTCTGTAATAACACATGTGCAAAGCAGAGATTTCTCAATATGTATTTACTGGATTGCTGTGATTGTTGAATTGTTTTATCCAGAAATACTTCTTTTTGATACTTCTTTTTGACCCACCCGATAAATCAGTAGTGAAGAAACTATAGAGGCCCTTATAGTAATTCGGGTAAACATGAAATGCATCCCACGTGTAGCTATTCGCACACAAAATCCATTTAATAATTGCAGGTCCATACATGTCATTACCACAAAACAACATCACAATGTAACAGTTGACACGGATTAGTTTAGGTATTTGTGCGTATTGTTGAGTCAAATGGATCATATCGGTGTTTTGTATTGATCTCATAAAATTAATTATGTGGGAGGAGAAGTAAGGCTTGATTTGATTTTTAAGCATCATCATCTTCGTCGTACAAAAGCGGGGGTGGGTGGGTGGTGGTGGTGGTTTAATTTGTATGTGTTGTAAAATTGTTGTAGCCTATATACGTTAAACGCACACCCTCCACCACCCACCGCTGAATCAAGCTTTTCCCCGCCTCCCATCAAGTTTCCACCCTACCGCTGAAAAATAAGTTTAAATCACGCATCCCTGCACAAGGCAAGATTATTTTTCCTTGCATCCAAATCGTGAATAGGAGATGCTTCATCGATTGTGCGAAAGAAATCGATAGTGGACGACTTTGTCGTCTCGTTAATGCTTCTCGTGGACTATTTATCCTCATTGCTTCTTTAAAAAAATCAGGACATCATAACACGGCTTGTCATCAGCCGATGGCTTACTCACGTATAACCGATTTTTCATGTGGATTGTCGTAAACTAATATTCAGCAAATGTTTATCCCTGATCCAGCATAATCAATGATTGGCTGTAAATAACTTGTTTTAATATGTTCACTTTACCAATATCAGCAACTGTATTATCTTCAATCCTAGTTATTTTTTCATTTAATTCTGAGTCTGTGAAATCCCAGGTGTTTTTGCACAGGTCACAGGTGTCTGTGTTTCTGCAACCACGCGAGCAGTACTATTGACTAAGAGATCCACATGGTTCGCAAAGATAATTAAATGGCTTGAATTTGAAATCTAATGTTTGTAAAGACAAGAGAGACCGATTTTCATTTATCTTGATCTGTAATACTGAACTTGGGATTTGTAAATAAACCTATGAAGTTATCTAAAGAATCCTTGACAAATAGATGCATAAACTTATTGAAAATGTCCCTTAATATCATTTCATCTCAAAAGAGCTTAAATGAGCTATTACCCAACATGCCATCAACTCATATAGTACCATTTCGTTTTGGTATCACTGGAACTGAAAAAGAGGTCATACCATCTCTGCCATAGGTTAGTGATTGTCAATGATTAGTCTCCGCTGTTTTAATTCATTGCAATCCATGAGCAGCATTTGAGACGAGAACGCAAATTGTAAAAATAAATTGTGAATACATGTTTTTCAAATAATTAGGTGTTCATATATCAATGTCCTCATCGTAAAATTCCCTTGTGGGATTAGAAAATAATATCTCTAAATAAACTAGTCGTGACAATTAACTCAACTAAACATTATTGACTTTTACTACAACAACTCGATTATGATGGCTAATCGTTGTATTCAGTAATGTTTAACATTCTAAAGAATTCTTAACATTATCTTGTGTCTGATAATAGTCATTACGAAAGTCCTCGAGTGCATTGTTCTCAGTCGTTCTCAGTTTGAATCTTGGTGTATCGTTTTGTTAAACATGAACTTTTGATTAGTGAATATTCTTATATAAATATCAAAACATTTGCTCATGAGGATCTTGTTTACCAAACGCCCACACACATTAATTAAGATGATGCATTCAAACGAAACAGTTATTTAAACGTTTCTGTCACTTTATGATTTTCCAATTGATGGGATGATCGATGTTGTTATTAGAGGTCTCTTTAATATACATATATATATATATATATATATATATATATATATATATATATATATATATATATATATATATATATATATATATATATATATATATATATATATATATATATATATATATATATATCAGTAACTAGTCATAAGAAAAGTCAGGTCGAGATTTGCTTCTTGAATTTTTTCTTTGAGATTATTGTCATGGGATCAGTTATAAACATTTTCTTTCGAAGTTCTTACGTTGTAAATAATGTGTGCAGTCTATACAAATTACAGTGATTTCAAAGCAACCCCACATGAGCCTCAAAAATGCCAAAAGACACTTTAGAAGTCCACTGATCACCGGATGTCAATATTTACTGAAAGATTAGCTTGCCAACGTATATGTAACTGATAGCGGCCTTGTATCATCATTCATTTCTTTATATTTTACAAACTGATACTTCGAAATTTCCCGAAGTACTACAGGACATTCAATTCGAGTGGTTGGTCTCATTTTGGAATGTCGTATTTGGTATCATGATGCTGTTGTCGACGGCGCTGTTACCGGGTTCATAAAGTAAATGGAACACCTCGTATTTAAAGCTAAGGGGCATATTAAAAGGTAACTGAGCGTTCCCTCCCTGTCGAAAATGCACACCATTTAAAATGTTATTTTATGATATTATGCATATCCACACATGGTCTCTTTAAATGAAAGCACGGATAATCAAGGGTTTGTAAAGTTAAGTCTACCGAATGTTTGCAAGCGGTATTAAACAAATATGCACAAAATGCGTCCGTGTAATATATTGTTTACACATGAGCATTGCAAACTATAACGATGGAGAAAAATGAAATATACATCAC
This sequence comes from Unio pictorum, assembly GCA_030141615.1. Classification (NCBI taxonomy): domain Eukaryota; kingdom Metazoa; phylum Mollusca; class Bivalvia; order Unionida; family Unionidae; genus Unio; species Unio pictorum. The sequence goes on from JARLTB010000109.1 coordinate 2,118,974, forward strand.
ACCTTGTCGACTCTTTTCTACGGCAACATAAATCATTGTGGACTGATTCTCAACAAAAACATAATACCTTATCGATATCTTCTCTACAATAACCTGTTTAGTTTCTAGACTAATTCTCTACCGTAAGTCCGTAACATGTTTTTTCTGTTATCAACTGTTGCTGATCAGTAACATGCTTTCCTTGTCGAATATTGCTATACAGTAATATGCATTCTTTGTTGGCTATTGGTGTACAGTAATATGCTTTCCTTGTTGGCTATTGTTGTACAGTAATATGCTTTTCATGCTGTCCTTGTCAACTCATTCTCTACAGTAACATCCTGTCCTTCTTGACTCCTCCACACTTACATGCTTCACTTGTTGACTACTTCTCTACAGTAACATGCTGTCCTTGTCAACTCATTCTCTACAGTAACATGCTGTCCTTGTCAACTCATTCTCTACAGTTACATCCTGTCCTTCTTGACTCCTCCACACTTACATGCTTCCCTTGTTGACTACTTCTCTACAGTAACATGCTTTCCTTGTCAACTCATTCTCTACAGTAACATGCTTTCCTTCTTGACGTCTGCGCACGTTCATGCTTTCCTTGTCCAAAACATTCTCTACAGTAACATGCTGTCCTTGACAAAAACATTCTCTACAGTAACATGCTTTCCTTCTTGACTCCTCCACACTTACATGCTTCCCTTGTCAATTACAGTTTTACAGTAACATGCTTTACTTGTCAAAAACATTCTCTACAGTAACATACTTTCCTTGTCAACTCATTCTCTACAGTGATATGCTTTCCTTCTTGACTCATCAACACTTACATGCTTCCCTTGTCGATTACGTCTCTACATTAACATGATTTCCTTGTCAACTCATTCACTAGGTAACATCCATTTCTTGTCTACTCATTTTCTACACTAAAATGATTTCCTTGTCATCTCATTCTCTACAGTAACATATTTTTCTTGTCAACTAATTCTTTATAGTAACATGGTTTCCTCTTCAAAGCATTATCTAGAGTAACATTCTGTCTATGTGAACGTATTCCCTACAGTGATATACTTTCCTTGTGAAGTTATTTTCTACAGTAACATGTTTCCTAGTCAACTCATTCTCTCCAGTAACATACTTTCCTTGTCCACTCATTCTCTAGGCAACATGCTTTCCTTGTCAACTCATTCCCTAGGCAACATGCTTTCCTTGTCAACTCATTCCCTAGGCAACATGCTTTCCTTGTCAACTCATTCTTTACAACAGTAACCTGCTTTCCTTGCCGACGCCTTAAAGTAACATGGTTCCATTGTCAACCCCTTCACTATGGTAACATGCTTCACTTATAAATTCATTTTCTACAGAATCATTCTTTTCTTGTCGAATTCGCCCGCTATAGGTGCATGCTTCTTGTTTCAACTCCTTCAATGCAGTATCACACTTTTCTGATGGACTCTTTACAGTAACAGACTTTTCTGATGGATTCTTTACAGTAACAGACTTTTCTGATGGACTCTTTACAGTAACATACTTTTCTGATGGATACTTTACAGTAACAGACTTTTATGATAGACTTTTTACAGTAACAGACTTTCTGATGGACTCTTTACAGCAACATACCTTTATGATAGACTTTTTACAGTAACAGACTTTTCTGATGGATTCTTTACAGTAACAAACTTTAATGATAGACTCTTTACAGTAACAGACTTTTCGGATGGATTCTTTACAGTAACATACTTTAATGATGGACTCTTTACAGTAACAGACTTTTATGATAGACTTTTACAGTAACAGACTTTACAAGGAAACATTATGTTGTAGACATATAGACGTAATGCTTCCTGCATCCGAGGCTGACGCTCTAACCATTAGGCCACCGGAGCAGTCTGATTTAGAATCTAAGAGTGATTACAGAGGTTAAGGTTTTGGATGCGCACACGTTTAATAAGAGAGAGAGAGAGAGAGAGAGAGAGAGAGAGAGAGAGAGAGAGAGAGAGAGAGAGAGAGAGAGAGAGAGAGAGAGAGAGAGAGAGAGAGAGAGAGAGAGAGAGAGACATACAGACAGAGAGACATACAGACAGAGAGAGAGAGAGAGAGAGAGAGAGAGAGAGAGAGAGGGAGGGAGGGAGGGAGGGAGGGAGGGAGAGAGAGAGAGAGAGAGAGAGAGAGAGAGAGAGAGAGAGAGAGAGAGAGAGAGAGAAGGCAGATAACATGTCTGTAAATGGGACTTTGATGGGAAGAAAGAGATGGGAGATGCGTGAATAAAAAGAACTGGGCAATCGTTTTTGGCTTACATTTTCTAGTTCTATGTGTTTAACCAGCATCACCTCAACTGTTATTGAAATTATTAATATATTTGGTATATTTAATTTCAGAACAGGCTTTAATGTTTTTGATGTAGACATGGCGCACTGGAGAGTGTATGCTGGGGAACACAATATCCACATTAAAGATCCAAATGAGCGTTACTATCATATTTCACGCGTCATTCTGCATCCCGCTTACAATCACTCTAGCTTCGAGAACGATATTGCACTGATCATTACTAGGGAAGCAATGCTTTTTAATGACCACGTGCGTTTTGTCTGTCTGCCAGATTCATCTCATAAATATACAGTAGGCCAAATATGCTACCTCCCTTTCTGGGGATCAACTGCGGGTAAGATTGTTCAAACTGCCCCCCACCTTTCCCCTTATGTGCGGGCGCCCATATCTGGATTGCATTGCCCTGTGTTATACTAATTCACAAATATATGAATTTTATTCAGTTGCATCTATGAGGAAACTTGAGAATATGTTGACAATCATGGTATCTACTACTACTACTACTACTACTACTACTACTACTACTACTACTACTACTACTACTACTACTACTACTACTACCACCAATAATTAGCAATTACGGTTATTGCTAATGCCTTCGCAATTCGCCATCCGCAATGGATACGTAGGGGCGCGGGTTCGAACTCTAGCCGAGTCATATTAGAGAATCGTTAAAATTATACTAATAGCTGCTTCTCTCAGCGCTCAGCATTACGAGGTTAGTGTTAGGACTGGTCGTCGTGGTGTCAGGATAATGTGACTGGGTGGGACATGATACTACATGTCAGCGCATGGTAAGCCAATGCGTCTTCTCTATAAACTGTAAACATCGTAGGTTATGACTAAAATTGCTAAAGCTACGATAAAACTCCAAATCAAACACACACACACACACACAGACACACACACACACACACACACACACACACACACACACACACCATTTGAAAGCACCAATTGAAAACTTAACACTAGGTTGATACATATTTCCAGAGTCTACAATTGTTTCAAGATGGATTTATTAGGATTGATCTTTTAGTAAAATGAATAAGATTGCTATTCTCTTTAAACTGTTTTAAAGTAATGTTTAATCAAAATATATTAACATTAATTTTATTTATTATATGGAACGAAGATAGTTGCTGTGTAAGTGAAAAATAAGCAATGTATATTGCTAAAAACTACTAAGATAACTGAATCTTATCAATGTACAATTTGTGTGGAATTAGGTTATAAAGCAACGTCTTACCGACGATTTCAATGAGTCAGCTCCTAAGTCTTATCAGTAAAACATATATTCTGTAACCCAGGCATTGACAAAATTCCAATTCGGTTAATAAAAGTGGAACAAACCTTTAAATAACTTCCGTTGCTGAGGTAAAACAGAATGGTTCTTATCTAATGATGGACAAACGTCGCTACAAAATGGTTCTTATCTAATGATGGACAGATATCGCTGCTGGCTTAGTATATTAAGACATCGTTGCTGGCTTAGTATATTAAGGGATTATCATATTTGGTCCTGACTTGTGCCAAACGAATATAAATAAACCACAAATTTGAGTTTTACCTTATGTCAGATGACGTAAAACAAACCGGTTTCCACCGGATGAAACTGATTCCTACCTGATGAGAACGGACATCTTTTCTGACCGGTACGTTAACCCTGACACAGGATGCATATAAATAGACCACGCATCAAAGGGTCAGGTCATTTCCGTACCGACGAGAAAATAGATGTTTGTCTTCTCATTCCAGGTAAAAAAATTGTATATGTCGTAAGTTCTTTAGGAATAAGTACTTTTAATGTTTGAGATTTTAATAGTAACATTGTTATGTTAGCAACATTATTCACATAATACCTTTATTTATATTATATTGTAACGGAATGTTTAAATGTTCTAAAGAATTCATATTTAATTATATTTATGTAATTTTTATTGTATAGGTTGAATTCGCTACCAACTTCATGTTTTGATTTAATGATTGAAATAAAGTATTCTCTAAGTAAGAAAGAATATTATCTAGCAATAAATTTTAAATCTATATTCTATTTTTAAAAAATTAAAATGCATTTCTTTAAATTAATTGTTACATTAATTATAGTTATTACATTTTATACTTTTGGCTATCTTGAAATTGATCGAGAATTAACTATTTTTATAATATTCTAAAATGCAGAAGTTATACGAATGAATGAAGTTGGAAACCTTAAAAAGGAAAATATAATATGTATTTAATGAATTTTTATTATAAAGTTTTTAAATGTGTTTCTAGAATGTAGTCAATATATGTGTGTGTTGATTAATTAAATGAAGTCAGTTCCGTACCGACGAGAAAATAGATCTGTGTCTTCTCATTACAGATGTAGCTGTCTTATTATCGAGGCGACACATCTTCATTTCTTCTCTCTCTCACCATGGATATTGACGCTCCTTAACTTACGAGTAATTCCTTCTCATAGCAAGAAATGAGAAGAAGGTTATGAAAAGCTAATCACAACATACATAACAAAAACATTCATAACAGATTATGCATTTTTTTCTGGAAATGGATAAAATATTTTGCAATTGATTAGAAGATAGATATTTAGATTGACTGATATTTTGTATATTATTAGATGGTGACACATTTTGATGTAAATTGTATCCTTTCCATATTGTCCGCATAACAAATATTTGAAAACAGCATAGCCCAAAATAATGAGATTTACAAATAATCATTATAAGAATACCATCAAAAGAATATACAAAGGAACCTATGCAAGTATAATGCTTGTTTTGGGGTGTATCTGTAACAAGACATTTGTTTCTAAGAAATCCAGTAAATAATTTTAATAAACTATATATGTAAGTTACAACGTCAATTCACTATACATTCACGACAAATTGAGGCCACGCAATATGGTTATTATCAGCTAAATATGTAAATAGAAAGCATTTGATTATTTAACTGTATGAACAAAATATTTTATTTCTGAAAAATGTCATTTGACAGTTTGGAACATGCGCACTGAAATACAGAATAGTTTTCCACGGGAACTATTATACATTGTTTCCGGATTGAGTGTCATTGTGTTTTGCTGAAGCTATTTTTCGCATGTATTTTTATATCATTTAACTGGTGTAAACTGTCAACAAAGTGAATAGGTTCTTAAAATCATGTATTTACGTTTTTTTATATTCGTATAGCTAATGGCAACGAGGAGGTACTGAATCAGATAGATATTCCAATTCTCTCTGATGACATCTGTCTTCACCATAGGCCAGATTTCCTGCCGATTACCGAAATCTGTGCTGGTTACGAAAACGGAACAAAGGCATTCTGTCGGGTGAGTAATGCTTGGATCGTTACAGAATAGGTATATAAGTAGACGTGTCGATATCTAAAATATAGCACAAATCTACCATCACATTTATTATGACCAGCATTAAATTTACTTTGATGGCTCTACAACGCAAATCTTCTCGTTTTGTGGTGCATTGATAGCATCAACCCACCACAACCCTCACCCACCCGCATCAAGAAATGCCCACACCCTGACAGTAACCGAGGAGTCACAATGTAAAATTGGCATGACGCGAAATTCTGCCATAGCTGAAAATATAAAAATTAGGTCAGAAAAGAAAATGTCATTGTATTTAATTGTCAGAATTTTAATACCCATCTTGCGATCCTCGGGTGTGGCATCCAAAAATACAGACGGCTAACACAATGATAACAATTCTACGTACGTTTTGAACATTCGACCTTGCAGTTTAGTAGGAAGTGCAAAGAGAGATCATACCGACAAGGAGACGGGAGATGCCGTAATGTATCTCGCAAAAGCGTGGAAATAACTACTTATGAGAACGATCGCTGCTAAAATAAATGTAACTTGCATTTACCATTAGCACATTGATTAAAATTGATTGGCACAGTTAGAAGTAAATGCTGGTAAGATTTAGAATTTTCCTTATTTATAGCTTCCGTACGAGTCGCGGATTCTATTAGTGGAGTTGTCAAATTATCTTATAAATTATATTTTTCACTTTCAGACTTAGAAAAGCTGTACTACGATGAATGAATGAAAAAGTTAAAAAGACATAAAATCCAACCGGTGCCTCTCAAATCTCCGTCATGTCGAATATTTCGATTTTAATCAGATTTAATAGGATGATGCATGTTTATTATGACTATCACGTGACTTGTAAAATGTGCTTATTTAAGCTTAATTTCGTATTACAACAAAATATTTACAGTAGATCATGAAATAATTTTATCGAAATTGAGATTTCACCATATTCAAAAGATCCTGTAACCGAAGCTAGTCATGAACAAGTATCTTCAGGCATGTGCTGGTCTGAATGTATTAGCTGATTATATTATTGATAAATATCATCGTCATCGTCATCATCATCATCATCATCATCATCATCATACTCGTCAAATGATTTAATAACTTTTAGGCCTTTTCGTTTTGGAGGCACGAATGAGGGCTTAAAAGATGAAAATTTAGAAACAGTCATATCTCTCTCTCTCTCTCTCTCTCTCTCTCTCTCTCTCTCTCTCTCTCTCTCTCTCTCAATGCAAAATAATGCAGACCATAATTTTACAAGACGCATTTAAGGATCATAATGACCATTAATGAAAGGGTTGTACAAGCTAATTCCATTTCTCAATTGGTATTTTGTTTTGTTGTAGGTTGTCTTTTAGGCTTCATTTCTTTAGAGCACGATTTGTTTGATGTCTTTGCTTTATTTATGTTAGACGCTTTAAATAACATGGAATCATTTATAGAGATAAGCATTTCAAATTGTTCCATTAAATTACCGGTAAGTGATCCCTATCAAGTGTGTTTGTTGGATTACTGATCATTTATTACTTCTGCACAATACGGTATACATTAGCAAACGGTATCTCTAATAATTGTACATATATGCATTATTTTTACAAACTCAGCACACGAGTCATTAAAACTAACAGCTCACCTGTCATTCTTTACACAGGTTCTTCTTATAGATCATGTAAAGTATTTTATACGCAATGTATTCTTTGAGTAGTATATTCAATTTCTTTCCTTAAAATAATTTGAATTCATATTTTGGAGTTGCGTATAGTCATTTACCCGAAAAAAAGAGAAAGAATATTTAAAACTAAATGTAACAGCTCAATGTTGGGGATCCTTATGTACTCGTGGTTTATTATAGAAAACGAAATATTGTAAGTGACCTTCTTTTGCGCCGATTTTTGAGCACAATACCATAATAAATTACAAAGTTTGATTTTTCCCCGATACCTGATAACTGAGTACACTCCTTTAATATTTTTAAAGTTTTAATATTTTCCAATACCTGATAATATGGTTCTTTACTATAATAAAACTGTTTTGATAATTCTTAATACCTTATAATCGATTATGTTACCTTTATAGTTGACACATTTTTCGATAATTCCCCAATACCTTGAAAATACAATCAGTTCTGTCAAAAACTGTTAGGTTACACTTTGATTATTTTTGTTCCTTAGGGTCCATTCATTTCATTTTCATTATTCTACCTTCACTTTTGGTTGCAGTTAAGTCATTATGTTTCATATTAAATTATATCGAATAAATCATCGATCCTTTCTCGCTCATTACATTGGCAGTGTTTAAGTATGTTCAGGCAAAGAATCAAACTGGTTTGACCTCATTCCAGGCTGGGAAGAAAGGTGGTTCAATGTTACAAAGTTGCCTGAAATATCTTAGATATGCATATCAAATTGTATATGCGTAAATTGTTGAAATAGATTACTCTTGTTCCACAAAGTTAAATGCCAGGTGATTAAACTGGTTCGTCTGTGCATGTGTTAATGTGTGAACTATGTAGTGACGTTCCTCATACATGTTTTCACTAAAGAGACTTGAAAATGAATAGCTCTAGTGTTACGACAATTTAGTCTCGGCATAGAGTGGCCGAGTGGTATAAAGCGCTCTCCGTTACGGATCACTGCTATCTCACCTGTCTGCGTGGGTTCGAGTCTCAGATTCGGCCAATGTGGGTATGTGAGAAGGCTTGCCAGTAGCTTCTCTTGGGTCAGTGGTTCTTTCCGGGGTTTTTCCCGGTTTCTTCCACAAACATTAATACTGGCCGCCATGTATAGCCTATCGTGTCCTGAAAAATGTCGTTAAACCCTAAAACAAAACAAACAACATGGTCACAAACTAATTAACTGAAATAAGCCAAACCAACAAGTTTCGTAAAACGTAACAAAGAATTTTATTATCAAAGTCGTACATGAAAATATTAGAGAAAATTACGGTATTACTATGTGAATCCAGAACAATCATGATACAGATTTATGAAAGTTCCAAATAAATAAAAGATACTGCATAAATTAAAAAACTGGAATTGTACTGGTACGCTAGGAAATGTGACATTGCCAAGATGGTTTTGTCTAGAACTAGTTTGAATAATGCACAACATGTATAGTTAATATAATTCAATTTGCAGACTTAAAACAGGTCAAAAAGAGATCAGGATGACTCCAAAATCGGAATACAAGTGATTTTACAGAATCTTTCTTCATATACACTACTTCGCAATATACCCGATGTGACGGAGTTTCTACTTAGTTTGCGTCGAACTGACCAATTCATGTGACCTAGTACAACCAATCGGAATTACATAATTATTCTAGAAACGTTGAAACCCCATCAATCAACGAGAAATTAAGCCCTAGGCGCCATTAAGTCTTACTGTTACGATTATCATTATTAATTGTTAGTATATACGTAAACATCTATTTTTAGATCATTTGTAATACTTAATAGACTTGGATCACGGAGGCAAAATGTAACTAATGATATTCTGTTCAATTTACAACCGTGAATAATAATGAGATCAAATCATCTACCTGGACGTATGTAAATTATAGATATACATAACAATAACTAAGTCTGGTTTGTGCTTTAGACAGTCGTAATGCTTAGATATACATAACAATAACTAAGTCTGGTTTGTGTTTTAGACAGTCGTAATGCTTAGACATACATATCAGTAACTAAGTCTGGTTTGTGTTTTAGACAGTCGTAATGCTTAGATCTACATATCAGTAACTAAGTCAGGTTTGTGTTTTAGACAGTCGTAATGTTTAGATATACATATCAGTAACTAAGTCTGGTTTGTGTTTTAGACAGTCGTAATACTTCGATTCAATATGCTCTTTCTTAGGATATAGAGGGAGATGTGTATGATCGATCTGTAGGCGCGGGGAAAACCCATTAAAGAAGTAGTTTAAGATGTGGAACATGCAGAAAATGCTGCTACCTTTGGTTACTTCTGTGTTTTAAAAATCCTCAATGGGATGAATGGAGAATGGGAATAGACTCAAAACTTAGACTGTGGTGGTGCTAGTCTGGAATATTATACTTATTTATATATGAGCAATATTACCTCAGCTTTAACATATATACAGTCATTACATGCATGTGGATTTTTTTCTTTAAGACCAGGCTATAGTATTTTTGACGTCGACATCACACACTGGAGAGTGTATGCTGGGGAACACAACATTCACATTAAAGACCCCAATGAGAGATACTACCATATAGCACGTGTTGTTCTACATCCTGGTTACAACTGGATAACGATATTGCACTGATCATTACGAGGGAAAGAATTCAGTTCAATGTACACGTTAGTGGCGCATGTCTTCCAGATTCATCTCATCAATATACAGTAGGCCAGAAATGCTATCTCCCTGGCTGGGGATCAACTGCATGTAAGACTTTTCCAAATCGATATAATGTTAATCTATAAAGTACGACCGTTTCATCTATCAATGTACAAATAATGTCATCCTTGTAACTTCAACTAGGTGATGCAGGGGAGTACGTTGACACAGATGATTGGTTTGATACGTAAAATGGGTTATATGACTGCCTACCGAATGGGAATACACCAATTTAGAAAATAAGACTTGATGGAGCATTTTCGATTTCCAGAGTCTGCTATTATTTCCAGAACATTGCTTCCATTATGGGCGTCTTTCAAGGGATGAAATATTCTAGAAACGAGCTTTTAGATAGATAAATAGGATGACTGGGATATGGGTAGATATTTTAATGTATTCTAACTCCGATTATTGAAATCAAATTTTAGGATCATTTAGAATGATCTTAGTAAATTGAAAATGTATTATCTATGCAGGTATCATTCGTCTAGCTACATTATTTATTGTATACCATTCTGGATCCATTCAAGTTTCATAATATCAGCTTATCCAATTATAGCAATAATCATCTCAATAAATGATTGATTCATTTGTAGTTGATAATATTTTTTGCGTAGGCAGAAAAATCAGCTCTTCATCCGTGATGATATTGATTTTCGGGTGAGAGGCAGATATCACCTATTCATTAAAAACTAAAATTATCTGCATCCAAATTATGCTGCACATATTGATGTACATTTTATACACTTAACCGATATTTCCCTTGGCTGTGCAACTACAGTCAGTTAAATGGCTCTTTTGGTGACATGTAGACTATATTTCCTGAGCAGATCATCCTATGTTTGATGACTTGTAAATCCACCTGGAATAGCACCAACATCTGTCCTGTGACCATTTTGAATTTCGCACTTGATATGGCTGTTACCAATTACCGATATTTATTTAAATCACACATTTTAATGAACAGATGACATCAATCCCACAACATCGTCCACCAATATAAACACAGATTTGTGCGGTTGATTTATCGCACTAATTTTAGTGGGCCTATTTGTATAATTAATACAAGTACAAGTAGCGAACGGAGATTGTTTGGCATTTAGAAGTTCCTTGACAGAGGTACTCAATTCAACTACAATTCATTGCATCCTCACTTAAGTTTAAAAACATTTATGTAATTGTATTTGCCCAACTATTTCCTAACATTAAGGCCCGTTTACACCTGCGATATGTTTTCGAGATTAACACAGATTTACCGCATTGGATAGTAATACAGTTTGGTATGTTTTATATCGTGTATACATTGCGGAAATATACCATAAAGAAGATTGTAAAAAGGTATATGTACATTTTATACATGTTCAAGGGTGTGTCTGTCGTAAGACATTTATTTATAACATAAAGTGAATGAATAGACTAACAAGTCGAGTAAATAAAGGAAGACGACATCATTATTTTATTATACTTTCCAAAAATAGTGTAATACTTAAGGTAATAAGTCAAATTTCTAAACATCACATGTTTCTTATTCTTTAAGAATATGAACGAAATATCCTTAAGAGAAATATAGTATGTCTTAAAAGAGGACATCTGACAGTTATCATAATGTTCATAGTTTTGCATTTTCAATGTTATATATTATTACCAGAATAAAAAAGTGAGCTTATTTCATTCAAAATATTGTTTGCAGATATTTCCATATCTTTTGAATGTTTGTAAAATGCGGTGATTAAAAATGAATAGAGCATACGTAAAGTGAGGAATAGTTTGTTACAATCACATATTTACATTTGTTTAACGGTATTTGTACAGCTAGCGGCAATGAGGAGGTCCTGGACCAGGTATATCTTACTATTCTCTCTGATTACATCTGTACACGGCATTGGCCAGAGTTCTTGCCGGCTACGGAAGTTTGTGCTGGCTACGAAAACGGAAGAAAAGACTTTTGTGCTGTGGGTACTGTTTGGAATTTCGTCAAAAAATGTACAACGTTGACGCATCAAAATGTAAAATATTGCACAAATCAATTATCACAATACTACTACTACTACTACTACTACTACTACTACTACTACTACTACTACTACTAATAATAATAATAATAATAATAATAACCTAGAACAGTATTTACTTTTTAGAAATTCTATGCGCTTTACAATATTAGATAACATATAAAAACATACTCAACGATAAGATTGCAAAAACAAACACCATGCAATTACAAAATCATAAGCATGCTGAGAATAATTAAAGAACAAACGTTACCGTGCCTGCGCTTTTTAAATTTCATTGATAGCCACCATCCACTCCTCGTACACCAACACGCCAATTGTTATGAACGGAAATATGTATATATGTGCTCCTTTGTATGTGTTAGGTCATATCAAATATAAATGCTACTACTACTACTACTACTACTACTACTACTACTACTACTACTACTACTACTACTGCTGGTGCTGCTAATGATGATGATGATGATGATAAAATAATAACGATATTATTAATAAGAATTAAACAAAAAAACGTATCTATCTATCTATCTATCTATCTATCTATCTATCTATCTATCTATCTATCTATCTATCTATCTATCTATCTATCTATCTTTTGATCGAGTAATGCAGACCAGAATTTCATGCCAAACACGGTGGTAAGAATCAACTATGTGAAGAGATAAAGGGTCGAACACATAGAATACTTCTATTTTTTGCGGTTTGATTTCTTCAATGTAGTTATTATTTATATCATTTCAATTACTTTTCATTATTCATGCTAAAAGCTTTTAATTGCATGGCATAATTTCTAAAGCTAATCGTTTAAAACCTTTTTACTGAATTAAGTGATCATTACGATGTTTTTTGCTTATTAGTTTTCTGTAATACGGTTTCGATTAGCAAACGATAATTTTAATGAGTTTAATTACATGTAATATTTGTTTCAAAACTCAAAATTCAAATCATACAGAATATCAGCTAAGTAAGTGGTCATTACCTTTATGCATTCTCTTTACCTTTCGGGCAAAAAGTCTATTATACAATATATTGTGTATTGCTGTGTATATTTAATTTGTATTATGTTTTGGCTTTTGTCAGTGAGTTTCTGTTATGCATTTGTAATGTTTTTGTGCGATTTACCGTTGTCCATAATTGAAGTTAGTAATTGGTCCCTACATGACTAATGTGCTTCGTATAAAAACAATTTCAGAGATAATTTCGGTCTATAATTTTATATTATATATTAAGATTATTATTTCTTGGAGGTAAACGTGTTTATGTTTACTTTTGACCTTGGCAGTTTTTAGAAGGGATATTGTTTATGAATCTGAGGGGAAAATGACCCTTATTCTGGTTATGTTATCGTGACTTATTTTTTTTATATCTAAGGGAGGAGTAAAGATAATTACTCATTCTGTATTTTATCACAGTCTTAGTGAATCAATTTGAGTTGTGTTATGCTGAGTACATTAATTTATTTATTGAAAATATTTATTGGAATTACATAGTACTAATTGATTTA
>JARLTB010000109.1:2137500-2147500 GCA_030141615.1 Unio pictorum
AAAAACAAAAGGCAAACAAATCAAAATATCAAGTAACTTACGGTGTGTTAGTATCTCGTCACAAAAAAAGATCACAATGCAATTTTAGTATTTATATTTGTCTGAATCTATTATGTGGGATATGGTCTGCATACGCGTCGGCAAATCTAATAGGAATCCAAGCATCGGTTTACCTAATGGCACTGTTATTGTCCAACATTTCACAAAGGATAAGTAAAGCTGCAGTCTTTTGGCCAGAGCGACATGTTTTACAAGTTCATGCGCAGCAACATTCTTTTTTTCAAAATATATTCGCAGTGACAATTGATACTGAACTGTTCACAGAAGGATTAATGTCATGTATTCAGAGCAGTGTCAGACTATTTCAACCCAAAAGGAAACTATCGCTTGCATTACATACTGCAAAATGTACATAATTGCAGACACAAGTCTTCATGCCGAGAAATATGCACTCAAAAAGCACAAATCCAGCTAGGTACTCGAACCTGAGATCATGAACCATTATGCAATGTTTGCATTTGCACATAAGTTCATGACTTGTACTGAGATAAAGAAAAAGAAAACATTTTTTGATTTCACAGCACAAATTCGTATGTTCAGTAACATACTGAATGATATAGCAGCACCCAGGTCAGACGTCTCACGTCATAGGCCATTAAGGATTAAGCACTGTGCTATTTCACATCAATACAGGAAAAGTTCATGGAAGGTAACGTTAATGAAAGATAACCTTTAGGGTATGTGGGGTTTCCAAAGGGGAGAATGAAATGAAAATGAACATTGTTTTTAAAGTTTTCACTATGAAACCCCCCCCCCCCCCCTAGAAAACAAACAACAATTCAGTTTAAAGAAAGGGTTGCAGATTTATATAAAAAGGATGTGTAGAACATTCTACAATCTAGCTTTACTTTATACGCTTGAGCGTTTATTTAAATCTCGCAGGTCCGTACATGCTGTTGGCGACGCGTTAAAAAGCCCATAAGGCCTCTTTCATATGAAATAAATAGTAAAGCTTCACTTTATCTTTCCTCAATACCTTCAAATACCATTAACAGCCTGACAGAAGGTAAGTAATGGAACGATCCACATCTTAATGTTCTAAGAAGTATTTTCTTAATATCTCTGCAAAATTCACTAAGTCTTATATGCTCATTCCATAGTCATTCTTGACGATACCAAGTCATGCTTACTACTGTATTCCCTTTGTATGTTAGGTCACTTTTTGTCCATTATTTTGTAATTATGATTTTTTAAAAGCAGTTATGGAATACAATAAGTGATACGAGATTTAAAAGTAAATTAAAATATTCCCCTGTTCGATATGATATCACGTTTTGGTTTTACAATCATATTCATTGATTTGTCTTTATTGTTCTGTACAGCAATATTATCAACTTCTTGAAGAAATGTTTAAAACATGCAATGATTTATCATTTTAATAACGACGTGATTGTGTCAGATTATATTTCATTAAAGACGCTATCGAAGAATGAAAATCTAGGAAACTATGTTCAATGAATGCTCATTTTCTCTAATTGTATTGGTTTCCTCTTGAACTGGCTTAGACGGGAGAAGACTACTGTTGTTAAAATTGCAATAGAAGTAACTTGTATTGTTTTTCTTCATGATGCTAAACATAACCTCTGGACTGCTAACTATGGTAACTTACGTTCAAATAGCTAAATATATATAGTATTAGACTGTCAGCTAGTTAGATTATTTGACAGTATT
This sequence comes from Unio pictorum, assembly GCA_030141615.1. Lineage (NCBI taxonomy): Eukaryota > Metazoa > Mollusca > Bivalvia > Unionida > Unionidae > Unio > Unio pictorum. Next base: position 2,139,232 of record JARLTB010000109.1, read on the forward strand.
AATCCAAGATACTTAGGCTTGAAGGAATTCTTTGTTACAAGTAAGTTCACACCTTCTGAATACACACACACACACACACACACACACACACACACACACACACACACATATATATATATATATATATATATATATATATATATATATATATATATATATATATATATATATATATATATTCATTCTATTTTTCTTTTTCTCAGTAATAATGCTGTCACTCTTGGTCGCACTTGGTCTTGTGACCTTGGTTAGAACACAAGGAAGTAAGTTATGACCTTACAAGGCCACATTTGTCTAACATTTTCTGTATGTTGTAAACAACATTATGAGAACTATGTACTTTCTATCAGAAACAGTTGTATGTGGTTCTCTTATAAACCAAAACTATTTACTCTTTGTAAAAGCTAATAAGGTGATTCGTGTTCAACGTGCTACAAGACAAGTAACACTTCTCATTAAACAACGCAAACTTTAGATTTTCGTTTCTTTTGCTCATAGGATGGATAAAGGAGATACACTCGTATGTAGTGTCACATCAGTTATTTTCTAGAGATTCGTAATATTGTGTTTTAATTGAGAAAACTGAAAAACACCTTCTTTCATGCATACGTTTCGAAATATATATGTTGTTAAAAATTATTGTGACTTGGTAATTGAACAAGTCTTTAAAAGAATGATAAACGTTGAAAAAATATACAGTTTCCGTAATATTCGTCTTAATGGAATGCCCTGGTTTGTTAAAGATATATACACGCTTTTTCATATAAAATTAAATCAGCAATTCCATGTGGCACTCCATCTGTTCAACCGATTACATCGAGGATCGTTGGAGGCAATGAGAGCGTGCCTAATTCATGGCCTTATGTCGTAAGTAGTGTTTCTAATCTTAATACTCGTTAAGCTTAGTACATTATCTCATACATTTTTGATTTATGACTTATTGATCACATCGACGTTGTTTAAAAGCAGTATACATTTCTTCTTGACTATTAGATACCATACAGTGATCGACAATATGTGACAGTGTTCACATGCAAGGATCAATCTATTGGACAGATAATGGACATTCGATATTGCCTGAAAATCATACGTATTCTCAACATTGATATTGTCATAGAAACTTGGTATAGAAACTTAAATGAGCGGAGTTTCCGCCCCTATATATATACCAAAATTCCTGCCAGAACAGCGAATTGTGATCATGTGTCATTTCTTAATCAAGATTTCTTTACGCCACTATAGCTGAGTAGAACGATTATTTTTTACATTTATTTACTATTTATAACTTATTTTGTACCCAAAGCATGCAGCGTGTGTGATTTTAAAGTTGATTTATTTATCTCCAATAAAAGCTTAAACGCAAATATTCAATGGATCAGAAGAAAACAAAACAAAAACAATTGGCGTCTGCATTAATCTTAGTTCTACGGTCCACGAGCAGATGCTAGTTGCACAACTGGATACATCAAAGTTTCACTGCCAACACACGAAATCTGTTATATTTTCACACTAATTTATACACAATGTCGGATATTAAATTTCTCTTACAACATTCGAATGCTATACACTGGTCATAAAAGTTTTCAATTACACAAGCGGTTACTTGTCTAAGGATCAAGTAAACTGATGAGAAACTAGATGCACGTAATGCGGCAAGTTGCATTATTATCGAAAATAATTAATAATTGTTGATTAACGTGCAAGTAAATAATTTTCCTATATATATATATATATATATATATATATATATATATATATATATATATATATATATATATATATATATATATATATATATATATATCCAGACTTTGGTGGTTGATGATTTAGGCTACATTGCCGGCAGTGCTACCATCCTGAATGAACACGTACTGGTGACATCAGCTCAGCACTTTGAAGGGTAAATAAATGCATCTGTGGTTTGTATTAACAACAGTCCTGAGTTAAATTAATTAGGTTAAACTGCCTTTCCGAGGTCAATTTGTTTGTATTCCAAGCAACTTAGTTATTCTTGTGTAGTATCATTGCTGCTGATAACACGTTGAAAAAAATCAACTAAATATTCAATGCGGCTTGCAGGAAACAGTACATCGAACGAGTCATAAATAATATTTTAAACTTTTCCAGTAATCAAACAGGACTACGTCCATCAGCATGCTCGAGACCTACATTTTATCGAATAAATTATTGAAAATACCCAATACTTATCATTGATTCGCATGGCTGTATTATTTGATCAATGCGTATCCATACTTAGAACAGTGACACATTAAACTAACAGTTTTTCCTTAAGCGTGGTAATACATTTCTTTCTGCGATAAAGTACTAAGTTCTATTTTGTCAAATTTGTATTAATGTACATTTCGAGCTTTTGCAAAGGTTAACATTAAAGGAACATGTTTCATTTTATAATAATGCTCGAAAACTCTTTATCCCTATAATAGGGCCACATGCATTACAAATCGTTAACGAGCACAGCACAAAAAGCGCAAATTTAAACGCGTAAAGCCCTGTCTCATGGCTTCTGTATTATAACAATGTTCTCTGAGTTTTATATTTCCCAATACCTGTGGTCAAGTAAGTTATCTCAATATCTTACACAGTCTTGATATCTTCAAATTCATGATTATCAAATACAAATCTTTAATAATTTTCAGTTTTCATAATTTCCGATACCTGATAATCGAGTACAATTCCCAGATAGTTTTCACAGTTTCATAATCCCAATATATGATATTCGAGCACAATACCTTAATAAATTACAAAGTTTTGATTTTTTCGATACCTGATAACTGAGTACACTCCTTTAATATTTTTAAAGTTTTAATATTTCCCAATACCTAATAATATGGTTCTTTACTGTAATATAACTGCTTTGATAATTCGTAATATCTGATAATTGATTATGTTACCTTAATAGTTGAAACATTTTTCGGTAATTCTCCAATACCTTGAAAATACAATCAGTTCTGTCAAAAACGTTTACGTTACACTTTTATCCTTTTTTGTTTTGCGTAAGTTGTGGAAATAGATTACTCTTGTTCCACAAAGTTTAATGCCAGTAAACTTACCAGGTGATTAAACTGGTCCGTCTGTGCATGTGTTAATGTGCGAAGTATGTAGTGACGTTCCTCATACATGTTTTCACTATAGAGACTTGAAAATGAATAGCTCTAGCATAGAGTGGCCGAGTGGTATAAAGCGCTCTCCGTTGCGGATCACTGCTATCTCACCTCTGTCTGCGTGGGTTAAAGTCTCAGATTCGGCCAATGTGGGTATGTGAGAAGGCTTGCCAGTAGCATCTCTTGGTTCAGTGGTTCTTTCCGGGTTTTTCCCCGGTTTCTTCCACAAACATTAATACTGGTCGCCATGTATAGCCTATTGTGTGCTGAAAAATGTCGTTAAACCCTAAAACAAACACCACAACAAAACAAACAATTTGGACACAAACTAAGTAACTGAAATAAGCAAAACCAACAAGTTTCGTAAAACGTAACAAAGAATTTTATTATCAAAGTCGTACATGAAAATATTAGAGGAAATTACGGTATTATAATATGAATCCAGAACAATCATGATACAAAGTTATGAAAGTTCTAAATAAATAAAAGATTCTGCATAAATTTAAAAACTGGAATTGTACTGGTACGCTAAGAAATGTGACTTTGTCAAGATGGTGTCGTGTAGAACTCGTATGAATAATGCACAACAATTCCAATATAATATTATCGAACAAATAATGAGTATTTATTTTCGATTTTTTTAAAATGCAATATAAATCAATTTGCAGACTTAAAACAGGTCAGAAAGAGATCAGGATGACTCCAAAATCGGAATACAAGTGATTTTACAGAATCTTTCTTCATATACACTACTTCGCACTATGCAAGATGTGACGGAGTTTCTACTTATTTTGCGTAGAACTGACCAATTTATGTGACCTAGTACAACCAATCGGAATTGCATAATTATTCTAGAAACGTTGAAACCCCATCAATCAACGAGAAATTAAGCCCTATGAGCCATTAAATCTAACTGTTAAGATTATCATTATTAATTGTTAATATATATAAACATCTATTTTTAGATCCTTTGTAATAATACACCCTTAATAGACTTGGGCCACGGAGGCAAAATGTAACTAATGATATTCTGTTCTATTTACAACCATGAATAATATTGCGATCAAATCATCTACCTGGACGTATGTAAATTATAGATATACATAACAATAACTAAGTCTTGTTTGTGCTTTAGACAGTCGTAATGCTTAGACATACATATCAGTAACTCAGTCTGGTTTGTGTTTTAGACAGTCGTAATGCCTCGATTCACGCTCCTCTTTCTTAGGATATAGAGGGAGATGTGTATGATCGATCTGTAGGCGCGGGGAAAACCCATTAAAGAAGTAGTTTAAGCTGTGCAGAAAATGCTGCTACCTTTGGTTACTTCTGTGTCTTAAAAATTTTCATGGGATGAATGGAGAATTGGAATAGACGCAAAACTGTGTGGTGGTGCTAGTCTGGAATATTATACTTATTTATATATGAGCAATATTACCTCAGCTTTAACATATATACAGTCATTACATGCATGTGGATTTTTTTCTTTAAGACCAGGCTATAGTATTTTTGACGTCGACATCACACACTGGAGAGTGTATGCTGGGGAACACAACATTCACATTAAAGACCCCAATGAGAGATACTACCATATAGCACGTGTTGTTCTACATCCTGGTTACAACTATACTAGCCTGGAGAACGATATTGCATTGATCATTACGAGGGAAAGAATTCAGTTCAATGTACACGTTAGTGGCGCATGTCTTCCAGATTCATCTCATCAATATACAGTAGGCCAGAAATGCTATCTCCCTGGCTGGGGATCAACTGCATGTAAGACTTTTCCAAACCGATATAATATTAATCTATAAAGTACGACCATTTCATCTATCAATGTACAAATAATGTCATCCTTTTAATTTCAACTAAGTGATGCTGGGGAGTATGTTGACACAGATGATTGGTTTGATACGTAAAATGGGTTATATGACTGCCTACCGAATAGGCATACACGAACTTAGAAAATAACACTTGATGGAGCATTTTAGATTTCCAGAGTCTGCTACTATTTCCAGAACATTGCTACCATTATGGGCGACTTTCAAGGGATGAAATATTCTAGAAATGAGCTTTTAGATATATAAATAGGATGACTGGGATATGGGTAGATATTTTAATGTATTCTAACTCGGATTATAGGATCATTTAGAATGATCTTAGTGAATTGAAAATTGAAATTGTATTATCTATGCAGGTATCATTCATCTAGCTAAATCATCAAGATAGGCAACATTAATTCGTACTACATTATTTATTTTACACCATTCTGGATGCAATCCAGTTTCATAATATCAGCGTATCCAATTATAGCAATGATCATCTCAATAAAGGATTGATTCATTTGTATATTCCTCGAAATTAGTCCGGACACATAATTGACTTCGAACAATAAAGTAGGCGCATTACATGACTGCTCACCATTAATAGCTCAGTCACCAAGAATACATGTTTAGTTGATAATATTTTTTGCGTAGGCAGAAAAATCAGCTCTTCATCCGTGATGATATTGATTTTCGGGTGAGAGGCAGATATCACCTATTCATTAAAACTGCAATTATCTGCATCCAAATTATGCTGCACATATTGGTGAACATTTTATACACTTAACCGGTATTTCCCTTGTCTGTGCAACTAGAGTCAGTTGAATGACTCTTTTGGTGACATGTAGACTATATTTCCTGAGCAGATCATCCTATGTTTGATGACTTGTAAATCCACCTGGAATAGCACAACATCTGTCCTGTGACCATTTTGAATTTCGCACTTGATATGGCTGTTACCAATTACCGATATTTGTCTAAATTGCATATTTTAATGAACAGGTCACATCAAACCCACAACATCGTCCACCAATATCAACACAGATTTGTGCGGTTGATTTATCGCACTAATTTTAGTGGGCCTATTTGTATAATTAATACAAGTACAAGTAGCGAACGGAGATTGTTTGGCATTTAGAAGTTCCTTGACAGAGGTAGTCAATTCAAGTGCAATTCATTGCATCCTCACTTAAGTTTAGGAAGCTTTATGTAATTGTGTGTGCCGTACTATTTCCTAACATTAAGGCCCGTTACACCTGCGATATGTTTTCGAGATTAACACATGTTTACCGCATTGGATAGTGATACAGTTTGATATGTTTTATATCCTGTCTACATTGCGTAAATATCCATACATTTTGAATGTTTGTAAAATGCAGTGATTAAAAATGAAAAAAGCATTAATAAAGTGAGGAATAGTTTGTTACAATCACATATTTACATTCGTTTAACGGTATTTGTACAGCTAGCGGCAATGAGGAGGTCCTGAACCAGGTAGATCTCCCAATTCTCTCTGATGACGTCTGTACACGGCATTGGCCAGAGTTCTTGCCGGCTACGGAAATTTGTGCTGGCTACGAAAACGGAACAAAAGACTTTTGTGCTGTGAGTACTGTTTGGAATTTCGTCAAAAATATGTACAACGTTGATGCATCAAAATCTAAAATATAGCACAAATCAATTATCACAATAATAATAATAATAATAATAATAATAATAATAATAATAATAATAATAACCTAGAACAGTATTTCATTTTTAGAAATTCTAAGCGCTTTACAATATTAGATAACATATAAAAACATATTCAACGATAATATTACAAAAAGAAACACCATGCAATTACAAAAACATAAGCATGCTGAGAATAATTTAGAAAATAAACCTTAAAGTGCCTGTGATTTTTAAATTTCATCGATTGCCACCATCCACTCCTCGTACACCAACACGCCAATTGTTATGAACGGAAATATGTATATATGTGCTCCTCTGTATGTGTTAGGTCATATCATCACATTTTCATGATGATGATGATGATAAAAATAATAACGATATTATTAATAAGAATTAAACAAAAAAACTTATCTATCTATCTATCTATCTATCTATCTATCTATCTATCTATCTATCTATCTATCTATCTATCTATTTGTCTGTCTGTCTGTCTGTCTGTGGATCGATTGATCGAATAATGCAGACCAGAATTTCATGTCAAACACGGTGGTAAGAATCAACTGTGTGAATATTAGACGGGTCGAACACATAGAGTACTTCTATTTTCTTTTGCGGCTTGATTTCTTCAATGTAGGTATTGTTTATATTATTTCAAGTACTTTCATTATTCGTGCTAAAAGCTTTTAATTGCATGGTATAATTTCTAAAGCTAATCGTTTAAAACCTTTCTACTGAATTAAGTGATTTTTAATATTTTTGTTTGCTTATTAGTTTTCTGTAATACGGTTTCAATTAGCAAACGATATTTTTTAATGTGTTTAATTGTATGTAATATTTGTTTCAAAACTCAAAATACAAATCATACAGAATATCAGCTAAGTAAGTGGTCATTAACTTTATGCATTCTCTTTACCTTTCGGGCAAAAAGTATATTATACAATATATTGTGCATAGCTGTGTATATTTAATTTGTATCATGTTTTGGCATTTTTCAGTGATTTTCTGTTATGCATATTTAATTTTTTGTGCGATTTACCGATGTCCATAATTGAGGATAGAAATTGGTCCCTACATGATTAATGTCCTTCGGATTAAAACAGCTTCAGGGATAATTTTTGTCTCTCATTTTATATTATATATTAAGATTATTATTTCTTGGAGGTAAACATGTTTATGTTTCCTTTTGACCTTGGCAGTTTTTAGAAGGGATGTTGTTTATGAATCTGAGGGGAAAATGACCCTTATTCTGGTTATGTTATCGTGACTTATTTTTTTAATCTAAGGGAGAAGTAAACATAATTACTCAATCTGCATTTTATCACAGTCTTAGTGAATCAATTTGAGTTGTGTTATGTTGAGAACATTAATTTATTTATTGAGAATATTTATTGGAATTACACAGTACTTATTGATTTAGGACTAAACCACTATTTTGGAATTATTGTCAATTCATTCAAGGACATTTCAGATTAAGTCATTGTCATACATCAGTAATGTTGGCACATGAACCCATTCGATATTACTAGCACAACAACACATTCGAAATTGGAATTAATTCATGACACAACAGGAATCGTTTCCGAATATTCTTCATATTTGGACTTATGAGATAAGGTTTATGACTATTTGGAATTTTATTAATATTACCAA